>CAUJRU010000161.1:1009451-1424784 GCA_963277665.1 Viscum album
ATTATTTTGAATAACAATAGAGGAGATCATAACTCAAATCACTATGTAATGGAAACTATTAGGCCTTATTATAATGGGGGAATCATGGGAACCAATTTAGGTATTATCTCCCAAAATGTGTGTGAATAAGGGAAGGTGAAAGGGGGAATCCCAAAATCCTGAGGGGGTATTTTGGATATTTAACACTTTTAATGAAATTCTGCTAGCCATACAGAATTCCAAATCATGTTCTAGTAATTTGGATTGAACTACATTCCCAAGCCACATCGCACAGTTTTTTCAACCATTTTCCAACCATGCAATAATCACTTTATCACATATCAAACACCTCACATGGTTTCTCATTGGGTTTTCTTAAAACGTTTGAAACACATGAACCTAAATACTTATATAAAAGCACCAAACATAGTTACATATTGATTCTACATGATTCTTTCCAAGCCATGTTACTACAGTTCACTTAAACTAGGTGTTTTATAAAAATAGTTTGAAATAACCATTACTTGAATTTTTATTCACTTTCCCACAAAACATTCAAAGCACCACATTCTCTGAGAAGAAAACCATTCCAAATTTTAAACACACTTATAATTATCCAAATAATAAGTATAGTGTTTAGGGAATCTCATGATCCTCGATGAACCTCAAAAAAAATTATATCAGAGTTCTCTTACTGTTGTATTTTTTCTAAAAACAAAAATTCATCTAATATCACTAAATCTAGAATAAAAATTAAAATTACCACTAAATTTCACTAACCCTAAAGATGTGATTATTTAAAACCTCCTGACAATAACAGTTATCATCCTCAAAATGTCTAAATAGTCCTCCAACCAAACATCTCAACCTACTTCTTTCATCAACTCACAACAAGTATGCCATGTTATATCTTCAAACACATAATGAACTTCAATTGTGAAACATTATACACTTTAACAGAATACTCCACCTCTCCTATAAGCCTATTTTGATCTAAAAACCCCCAAAAACAACTAGAAAGATATTATTTATATATTTTTTATGTGACTTGAGGATAATATATTTTTAATATTACAACATTTTAGATCAATATTTATTACATAAAAATATTATACATGGCGTAAAAACAATATTCTCTTTTGATTTTTGAGACTAGATACAAAAAAATATTATTTCATAAAGGATATTCAATATTTCCCATAAAATTAATTCTACAAAATTACCCTGTATAAAACTTTTCTTCATAACCTAGGTAAATGAAAACATAAAAAAGGGTGAGCTCAGATTCCGAGTAAGTGAAAAAATATGATATATAAATCAATGATCAAAAGTAAGAAAATTTGAATGGGGATATAATCATAACATAAGAAAGCAAAACCAAATCAGTTCATATATCATAAATCCTGATTCATGTTGTTATGATTTTTTTAAAAAAATACACATTTTATATGTGTCTCTAATCATCAAAAATAAAACATGGGTCATTATATCATATCATAAACATAATAATGTGAATAAAGAATTATATTAAAAATTTTGAAAATATATCATTAATAATAGGTTAACTTATTAAGTTGAGGAGATAAATTTTTGGCCTCTTATAGAGATATTGAAATGAAACTAGGTACACAGATAAACTTATGTACATGAAACTAGGTCCAAACATAATGATGAGAACATAAAATTATGTTCACTCATTACATATTTATCTCATGAGTTATCCATATTTACCAAATGAAGTGGCTGTATATAAAATTCCACCAACCACATAACCTCAAACCATTAATATTCTAATTTTTTATAAAAACATTTATTTTGTCATCATAGTATAACCCATGGAAAAGTGATATGTTTCTAAAAGATTTTTTCATAACCTAGTAACCCATTAGAAATTAATTATTTTCATAGAATAATTCTTAAAAAATCATCATAATAAAATATCTAGAGATAGTATGTGGTGGGTTTCATTGCACAGTATTCCCAGTGATTCATATATAACTTCGAGGGATGCTTTCATAGATGGAAAATTTCTATAAAATATCATTAAACATTCCTTGTAAAATTACAATTTCATTTTGAAATCACATATTTAAAATAAAAAAATAATGAAAAAATTAAAAAATATATTTAATAATAACCATGAAATCTTTTAAAATTGGACTCAATGAAAATAGATATAATTTATATCAGAAAAATTCAATCATGTTATATATGTTTGAACAATAATTCTGCTCACAACGTTGGTAAAAAGTTCCTCATTTAAAGAATACCATAAAATATTCATTTTAATTTTTAATAGAAATTACAAAATTTATAAAATTAACGTAAAAAATCATTTGAGCATGGTAAATTATTCTTCAAAACATTTTACATAACATGGATATGAAAGAGAATGATTCTTGACAAAAATTATAAATAAAGACCCTTAATATTAAAAATAATTCCCCACCATTTAAACTGCCTAGGAGAGACAAAAAATACTATTAATTATAAATTCCCTGAATATCTATTAGAGAATAAAATATTTCTTATTTAAAGTTTGACAATATATAATTTTCCTCAATAAAAACTTATCACAAAAAATCTGGCAGAGAAATGGGATCACAACATAGATGCTTCTTTTAAAACTTGTAGTGCTTCATATACATTCAAAAATCATTAATAATAGATATATATTATTAAAATAATATTATAGAACCATATTTATACATAAAATATCATAATATTTATATAAAACATCTAATCACCCATTAATTAAGAATTCATTATAAAAAATAATATTTTAGGTGTTAACTGTTTCATTTTTCACGCATGTTTCAATTCCATAGTGTTGATCATTGTAAATTGATAATGATTCCATCATATATAAAATCTTAGTAATTTTATAAGTAACATATTTAATAATTATATTAAATTTTATAACTATTCATATAAAGTGTTCATGAAAAAATAATTACATCACTTTTTAGAGACTCTATTATGTACATACACATAAATGTTGTTTACACTTTTAATAGGATGGAATTAATGAAAGATAAATAATAATTATACTTTATATGGTCATTTTAATATCATAAATAACATATATATTCATAAATTAAATCCATATTACAGTATATGTAATGTAGAAATGCAAAAATAATCACAACTCATCATATAAGAAGTAGTCCACAATTATGCATTTGAAATATTTTAGTTTTACAATGGATATGAAGTTAAAAAGATAAATAAGATATTATAATTAAATAAGAATAATCAATTCATAAATATCATATAGAAACATAAAATAAGAAATTATAACTATCAAAAAAATATGGTTATCGAAAATGAATAATATCACTATGTGGAGGTGGTAGTCTTCAAGGACGCACAAATGAAAATTTCATTCCCCATTTGATTGAAATGGAGAATAATAAAGGTTTCCCCATTTAAATAATAAAATATAAGTATATGAAATATTATTACATTATTATATCATCATGGTTGAAATATAATTTAAGGAGGTACAATAATAAATAAAATAAAAAAACGTGGTTATGAGCAATACAACTTATTTGGATAACCTCCTCTGGATTAAAACTTAAGACATATATTGTTATTATTTTTATCCAAAAAATACCTATAGGTAATGGGGATGGATTTTATGAAAGTATTTTTATGGGTATCATTTGAGATAATAGGGTCTTAAATTTTGGAGAAAAGAGGAGATTGGGTGTCCTTTTACATGTTTGAGAGAGCACACACTTAGAATTTTAAAAATATTAAATTAATATAATGTCATTTTCTAGTGAATGTGGTGCCAAATGAAAGACTAATTTGAATATAAGATAATATAAGGTTGAAATATCATCAAAAAATATTAATTAGACATGTTTATGTGGAAATATTACCCTTATTTATTATATTAACACCCACCTAGTAAAACCCGTTTTATCCTTTATCATTGTAACACATTTCAATTTATTGTACTGTTCATTATGAAAAAAATGAAAGTCAAATCACTAAAAACAATTATGGTTTTATAATAACTATGGAATCTGTTTAATCTAATTAAATCTCTATATGTGGAGGAAATTAATTTCAAAATAACTACATTAAATGAAATGAAAAACTATTTTTTGATAAATGCATTTTTAAACAGAAAATATAATTTAAATTCATTTCATGCCTAGAAAGTAATATTAACCGAATATCAAGATATTTTATTGAATATATAATTAGAAAATTTCATTAAAATTAGTTTTCATTTTTTATTAATTTAATTTATTATGATGAAAACACATTGTCTGTATAATGTTTTTTATGAAAAATAAATATGTTTACTTATTAATGATGGTGCCTTCTTTCTGAACCAATATATACCTAATTTATTGATGAATATTCATTTATTTTCCTAAATTATCAATATATTTCAATGAAATAAGTTTACCTTAGTGATAAATAAAATTTATTTAGATACAAAATACACATCCTGATGCAAAATAATTTAGAAACAAATAAGTTTTAATAATTAATGGATTATTTAAAATTCTGTACTTATCAAAAAATTGTTAACATCCAAGACCATTATATAAAAAATTATTAATTTCTATAATATTATTAAATAATTATAATCAAATGTCTATATTATAAATTATTATTATGTAATTATTCTTTTATACTCAGGGTAGCATGTAAAGAAACTTTTTGAACAACTAAAGCATATTTCATAGTAATTACATGTAAAATATTTAGTTGTTACATACCACCCCTAGAATAATTTATTTTCATAAAATTACCTCACTCTAACACAAATAAATTAGTGAATATCTAATTTATCACATCCTCAATATTCATAGTTTATTCCTCAAATTTTAGATTCCTCCATAGAATATTAATAGAATGAGTGGGCTTGTTTCATAAAACATTGTCACTACTATCCAAGAATTATACTAGTTCTTATTCATAAAAAATATCACGATACATTATTATAATATATAAATTTATTATATAAAAAATATATAGAATTTACTTCCTTGGGTGAGACACATAAAACACATATGAAATTTAGAGAGGTTTGATGGAAGTTAAAAGTGATAAACAACCATCTTGATCTAATAAAAAATCCATAAATAATAGATACATCGACTGCTCAACATAACCTTCATCCAAAATTTCATAAGATTTTTATATATATAAATTTATAGAAATACACTTTGACCATTGCTAAATTTAATGTCTCAAAAACCAATTCCACTATAATTTATTTAGCGACTTCGAGCTATCATGATGTGATATTAAATTGGTTTAAATTTCTCTATCATTAACATAAAAAACATCTGTCATGATAGAATTATTTCTCAAACGTCATCCCAATACATTGGAGTACTACACATTCTTCTATAGTGGTATCCATGAGGATATTTCTAAATTTTTGAGTTAAAGGAACTTTTATGATATAATTTGATTTCGGGGAGGTGTTAATAGAGACCACCATTCAAATATAGAGAACATGATCTCAAAAAGTATTATATGGTCTGAATGGTTTTCTTGGACTAGAAAACTATCAAATTATGATAGTTATTACTAAAACAAAACTCATTATCAAGATACTTTTGAAATCATTTCTATAAATTTAAGGTGAGCCTTAAGTCTATATTAGATACAGTAGTATGTGATAGACATTACAACCTTACCAATTCCGTAATGAATATCTTGGAAATCTATTCATGATAAAAATATTCTCTAAAATCAATAAAATATTATAAAAAAATAATTATATTGATGTGAATCCAAATAAAATTATGTCCATAAAATGATATGTGGATTCTGATGATGTAATCTATATTTATTCTTTCCCGTTTTCATTCTTGTATGAGTAATGGTTGTAACATCACATTAGAATTATGTCTCTTAGTATTAACTTGATGACATACTAGGTATCGATATTCATAGATTGTAATATCTATTTTCATCTTATACCACCATAAATACACTTTAATATCTCTATTCATAATCTTTTTTTAGTGTAATAGTAAATAATGAACTTTTAGATTTATCCATCAAACCCTTCTTCAATTATAGTAATTACAAGACACATACTCGGTTCTTAAATATTATCATTCCATCACATTTATGGTTTAACTCAAGAATATTTCTCACCTTCTTCTATATTTCCAAATTCACCTTTTCACCTCTTTAATATTAACATAGATTGATCATGAACATCCATCTATGAAATATATAATCCTTATTATAGTACTTAGTCATGTATGTTAACACTTTAATATTTTTTTTATAAAATACAATTTCCTCCCGTTGAAAAAAATTAATAATGATTAGAATTTTCTATTTTTATTATATTAATAGATAAATGGTAAAATTAATGAAATATATTATAACAATTATTTAAGAAAATGTGCTAGCATTTGAAAAAAAAAATTAGCTTATTTTATTTCATTAACCCATGAGACAATGAAATATCACAATCATTCTTATTTTAAAATTTGGATATTATTTTTAATTAGTTTCAAAGTTATATTTTTAAAATAAATTTTATATAACATCTTTATTCATGTTAAATATATATGTGGTTATTTAAATATGTAACCATATTCATATGTATATTGTTTTAAAAAAAATGGTATATGCAAACAATTATTTTCACTATGTTATCCTCATTTTTTATGAAACCACATATTTGTTCCACTATGTCAGTGTTCACACCAGCATCAGATCATCCTATCATAGTTTATTTTCACAACATATCTTATTCGAATCACAAATTTATTATCACCATGCCCAGATAAGTGATTTACCTCAGAATCTACATGATCAGTATCACTAAACCTATATATTTAAGATACATGGAAAAATCCATATTCACTCATTAACCTAAGGAAACTCTCCTCATCATAATAGCATTTACTCATCTCATGTAGAAACATGATTGTTAGAATCATGAAAAATGTTGTTACTTCTTTGTCCAATGATGCACCCTTTTATATTTATTCATAGTAGAACATATGCATCACCATGTGACACGTGTTCTTCTAAGGCATCCTCTCCTAGTTTTACTAGCACCATAATATAAGTGTTATAAATATCTTCATTCAGAAACATCACCTTTTTTAGATTAAATTAAAAATCTTGTATCCCAATATCATGAATAGAATTGAAACATACCATAAAGAGGTGTTGTCTATGTAACTGTAAAGAAGATATGACCTAACCGTGAAGAGGAGGTATCGACCTTACCATGAACTCATTTACTGCCTACCATGGTTTTGATTTTATTGTTATAGTGAAGGTAAAATACCCACCAAAAGTTAAAATTAATTAAAAAAAGTATTTTTATCAACCATTAATGAAGACAACATACTTGTTATCGTGATTCATATGAAACTAAACATGATTTTTTTTATGCTGACTGCATTTTATAATTTATATTTATAGCATGACATATTTTCTATATCATTTGACAGATTTTCAATAAATATTAATAGGTTTTGCAGAACAATTTCACGACCATTTAGATCACACTATCAATATATCATCAAATGGTAAGTGTAATTAACATGAGTTTTATTATCCACATGGTTAGTAAACCACTTAAGTTATTTTTAGAAGAACTTTTTATTATGTGACACTATATTTTACTATCAATTTTTAATTAAAGTTTTACTTAATACATGTTAATTACATTTTTTAATTATTTTAATCTTTTTAAAATATATTATATATTATAAAAACTTTTTGATATTTTTTTCTAAAATTAAAATTAGCATGAAACTACTTATGAAATTTGAAATTATTATATTATTCATTTCATGAAATTTTCTCTATAATATATTAATTATTCATTTACTACACATTTATGAGTTAAATTTTAATTATTTTTAATAATTTATTTACTCTCATTTACTATAAATAATATGTTAGATATTTTTTAATATGGTTATTACTAAATTAAAAGTACAATAACTCTATGATATTGATGAAGTGTATTTCGAAATATAGGTAAAAGTAATATAAAATTTTACTACAATCTAAAAAATGCAATATAGAGAATGGATTATCTATTTTTCCATCAAGATATTTTTCAGTTAATAAAGATATATTAATATTTTAGAGATAAAATAATGGAATAAAACAACTACATACATGTCATTAAAAATTAAATATCAAAAATATTTTTGTGCCACACAGTTTCATGATGCTCATTCGACCAGGAAGTTATGTGACCAAAGTTTATTTTTTGAGATCAAGAGACAATTTCTACCATTAAATCATCTAACGATGATGTGATCAATATCACTTTCCATAAATGTTTATATGAATATATTTTGGATTCTTTAATTTTTTTAGATTTATTTCCTGTATTATTCTTTCTTTATCATTTTGTAATATATTCATGTCTTCATTAATTTTTCCCCCAAAAAAGTAGGGCTTTTTTTTGTTATTTTACAACTTGAAAGGAATTTTATTTTGTCAATCCTGATCAACTACTAAATCGTGGAATAGGTTCAGGGATCATGTAAAATTGTTTCTTTAATCCTTCATGTTTTATTAAAAGGATGATTCTATAACAGGTTCTCAGAACATTAAATGTGAGAATATTAGTTGGTACCAATATTCTTATAAAGAAGAGAAGGATGAGGAGTGGACTATAATCATGGTGATTCAAAACTCTATAAATAATTGTGTTCTTTATTTTTTTCCCACAAAATTTCATATCTTTAAGACATAAGTCACTATATAATTTTTAATTAATAAAACTCTAATTGGTTTGTTCTTAAATTTTCAAAATAATTAATCACCCCAACTCTATTAACAATTATTTCCATTTCATACAATCCAAAAAATGGTATCAAAGTACATTGTTTCTTTATAGGATATTTATAGTCTCAGATTACCTCTATTTGTTTTCATTATGTTTGTGCTAAAATGTTATCCTAGATAAATAAATCCTTGGAATAAATGAAATGTTTCATTTAAGTTGACATGTGTTAATGTCAATGATAGATCGATTCCAAAAAAACCAATTTCTTTAATATAAGTGACTATGGTTAATGGAAATAAATAATTGATGACTACTAGAAATAGTTAGTTTCAGATCATTAGACTATCGAGGATTAGCTATATAAACTTCTAAAATATTATCCAGAGACACTTATTAGTAATCACCTCATAAAACATGTTTTGAATTACAAGGTTATAATTGTTTTGAATAGTAACATATATAGATGTGTCTATATCCATGTTTTGGATTATTAGATAGCCAATGATATATAGATAATACTTCAAATAACTCACAATGGGATTAACAATCTCAGCAGAACCATGATACGAATACAATGAGTTAAATAACAAGACTTCAATATGGGATATGAGGAGTCAACGAACAAGATGTTGTTTTAGATTATAAGTGTCTCAAATGGTATGAGTGCCCTTGGGATGTACTGGACAATATATCTCAAGATTAAAGTGTACTAATATCTCTTCCAAGAAGGTGGAATTAAAACAAAGGTCCCTTAAATGAGAGAAAGGATTTTAAAGATAATAAATTTAATGAATTCATATGCTCTTTGTTTCTGTATGAGCTAGAGTTGAAAAAATTCTTATATGGAGTGTCAAAATAAAAAATGTGAAGATTTTATGTATAATGTTAATGAAATATATAAAACATCTCAAAACACAGTTCTAGGAAAGTGAAAAAGATATGGCTCATGTTAGAAATAAATTTCTCATGATCATGAAAACAAATTAGAATGATAAAGTTCCCAAGATTGTTAAAAAGGGATTACAATGAAAGTAATAATAATAATAATGATGATTTCTAAAAATTGACATTTTATGAGTGATGGAATAAAGGGAACATCTTAAGAGAATGCCTCATATTGAAACATCAAAATAGAGACATAGAGAATATAAGGAAAGAAATGCATATTTTTTTATGGAGGTTGGTATTTCTTAGAATGATCATACTCATGAAGTGATTCAGGCATTGAATAAGTTATATGGAATCTTTCTCTCATGGTTATACAATGTGAGGTATATTATTCTCTTTTCACTCAATTAGTTATTTAATATAATGTATATCATAATGTATTATATAAAAATAGTAATGAAATTGATTGTGATTCATGTTTTGATTCTGATTTTATTAATTCTAATGTTAAACAACATATTATATAAAATAAATAATTAAAATATGTTTTAGTTAAAGAAAGTAAAAATTATACTAAAATAAAAATTAAATATAACAATTTGTTTAATTAAAATAGTAAACTGCGAAGATAATGTGATAATTTGAATAATTGTTTACTCATAATGAAAAATAAAAATGGAATTATAATTCGAATATTTTAAAAGTAAAAATGACAATCCATAACGTAAAAAATTTCTAGATGTGAATAATAATGATCATAAAGGAATATTTAATTTAGTTTTGGATGATTTAAAATAATTTAAAAATTATTATAATAATCATAAGAAGGAAAATAATTAATTAAGAAACACAACACCTCGATATAATGAGAATGTTTATAAATATTTTGAGATTATTCAAATAGATAATAGGAATTTAAAAATGAAATTTATCAATATTAATAATAATTTATGTAATTATATTAAATGTCAAGAAAAATATGATAAACAAATATCATTATTGCATACAAATAGTAATAAAAAAGGTTTAGTTTTAATATCATATCAGGAAAGGTAAATAAGAATTACATTATTGAATATTAAAAATGAATTATTTCCCTTGTAACTTGTTTTAAATATAGAATGAATGAGAATTGTTCTAATGAGTTTTCCATAATATTTACACTATCATTTGTAATTCTATAAAATTTATTGATATAGATTAATTTTCTAAACATCCCAATAATAATTGTATTTAATAAATTATAGTTCTATAATTTTCGTGAAAAATCCAGTGGGAACTACGTAAGAATGTTTACAAAAACACTCTATTTTATTATGTAATTTTAGGAAATCTTCATCATAATTGTCAAATACTCATGGTATTAAGATAATGGCTACTCCATGAACCTGAATGGATATATTTAAAAAACATTATCCATCAATTAATCTAATTGTGTCCTTTTTATATTTTTAGATGAATGTAATGTTAAAATTGTTGGACTTGGTGATGTTAGTCTTTAAAATTAAATTATTATTTCAAATTATATATATATAAATCAGTTAAAAAACATAATTAGTATATCAAAACTTTGTAATGATGTATTTAATATTGTTTTTGAAAATGATAGTTGTACAACTCTGAAAAAATCGATTTTATATTGTAAAAAAACTAAAATATTATACAATTTATTTTTATGATCTATCTAAACAAAATTTTATGTACTTAAATTATATATATAATAATGGAATTTTATGGCATAGGAGGATTATACATGCCAAATTTAGAATGTTGTAAAAAATCTTAAAAAATGAATAGGTTTTATAGTATCCCAAGTTATATTTATGAAAAACTTTATTAGTGTTTCTTTCTTAATGTTTAAGAAACAATAACTAAATAATTAAATATATAAATTATGTTTAAGCTTTTAGACACATTGAAATTCAATACCATGACTTGTTTAGACCTATACAACCTGTTAGTTTTTTTGGTAAGAAGTATGAATCTTTGATTTTAGATGAGTATAATATACTTATTTGTATTTTTTCTTATCACCAAAAAATGAAACATTAACTAATTGTTTTTCTTTATATAAACATATTCAAACATCACGAATGTTTTAATCATCTTTATCAGAAATGATATATGTGGTGAATTGTTTAATTTATTATTTTATAAATTTTATATTGATAATACTTAAAAACACTATTTTTTATTCCATAGGAAACCAGAACAAAATGATATGGCCCAAAGAAAGAAAATCAGTATACATGAAATGGCTAGATAAAGGGTTATATGAATTTAGCGTTCCTAGATTTTTTTGAGAAAAAACTATAAATACATATTTTCTTATTTTAGATAGTGTATTTTTAAGAAATATTTTAAATAACACACCTTATGAAATATTTAATGTTTTAAACCTAAATTTATATATTTTAGGATATTTGGTTTTAATGGTATATTATTAAATAATGAATCCAATTTATAAAATTTTGACTCTAAATGTGATAAAGGGTTATTTTTATGATATTACAATTCTAAAAAAATATTTATTTTTTAATAAGATAACATTATTTGTTAAAGAGTTTAAACAAGTTATATTTATTGAAAATAAAAACAACAAGAAAAATTCTATTTTTGAAAATGATGATGAGGATTTTAGGAACATTTATTTTGGTGAAGTTAATGACCAATATAATTATAACGAATAATTTTATGGGATAAAATATCTTCATATACCAATTCTAAAAAATTAAAATAAATTAAAAATTATCTAATTGAAAATGTAATTGGTATTAAAGAATCTACTATACATACATTAAAATTAGTTTTCCTTTGCTATAAAAGCTATTCTTTTGTTGACGATTTTTTTGTGTCAACAATGATATTGATTTTATTGATTAACATTGAATAAATTATATACATGATTAATTAAGACCATTTTAAATGAATAATACATATAATATGGTTAAATTTCCAAAACATAATTATCTATTAGAAACTAAATGGATTTTTTGTAATAATCTCGATGAAGATAGAAACATAGATAAAAATAAATCAAGACACATTGCTCAAGGTTATTCCGAGGAATGGTGAATAGATTTGGAAAAAAAATTCTCCTATTTCTAGGAAAGAAATAGTTATTATTTTATTATCCTTTTCTTGTTTTCAATATTTAATATTATTTCAAATTAATGTAAACCTACTTGTTTAAATGGAATAATTACTAAAGATGTTTATATTAAATAACCCCATGGATTTGATAATTAAACTTTTCCAAATCCTGTTTTTAAACAGAATAAATCTTTATATGATCTTAAAATATCTCCACAATCTGTGTATGAATAAATAAATAATTTTTCCAATCAATGTTATTTTGTTTAAGGAATGGTTGATCCAAATGTGTTTTATAAATAGAGTTTCAAATGATCTACTAATTATAAATATTTAAATTGATGATATAAATTGTGGATCAATAAACGATTCACTATATAAGGATTTATCAAATCTAATGGAAAGTGAATTTGAAATGTTCTTAATAGAAGAATTTATATTTTTCCTTGGTTTAAAAATTAATCAATGAACATAGGTTATTTCACCAAATATAGTAAAATATGCTAAAAACATGTAAATATGTTTGGGATTGAGTTTAGAAAGGCTATGAAAAGTGAAATGAGTACCATATCTAAATTGGGTTTGGATGAATATAGAATGTAATTTGATATTAAACTCTATAGTGGCATGATATGTAGATTATTTTATATCACTACATCAAGACTAGAAATAATGTTCCTAATTTGTTTATGTCCAATATTTTAGTATATCTCTATAGAAAGTCATCTTAAATCTATAAAAAGAGTAATTAAATATATTAAGAGAAGTGTAACCACTTGTTTATTTTATTCAAACAATAATTTTTTTATTTATTGTCTTATACTGATTATAAATTTGAATGTTATAGTATTGAATGGAAAATCTAAACAATTATGTTTCATTTTCGGGGTAAATTATTAATTTTATAGATTTATAAGAAACAAATATTAGTAGAATTGTCTAAAGATGAAGATGAGTATGGTTCATCAGCTAGTTATTTCTCTCAAATTATCTGTATTAAAAAAACTATTTGTTCCAAAAGGGTCCTAGATATTGTGAGATGTGGAGGGGTGTTTTAGTGTATGAATATTTTTTTGAAACTCTTCCTGAACCACTGGTTCGTGGCCTATTTATAATAAGGGTCACTTCATTTTCTCTTTAGAGTTTATATTTATGTTATCCTTTCTAACTTTATCTCATAATGATGCATAAAATGTATAGAGGGAAGGAAATAAAAAATTCACACATATTTTTTTCATTTTTCACCCTCACTGGGATTTATCTAATGAGCATACAATAACAATGTACCAATGTTACAAAATCCACTAATTGTCACTACCAATGCTTGGATCAGGCTAGATCACTTCTAAACCCATGCTCACTGCCTTTACAAGGTTTATGGTCAGATCATAGCTTTCCTAAGGTCAACTCCCTATGTATCTTTCTCAGGACCATTGCTAGTGTAAATGATCACTATCTTTATATTTATTTGATCACTACTCTATAAGGGATCCACACACATTTGTGTACTTTCAAGACCCTTAATTTGAATAAATACACACACTCTCAGTTATATATAGATTCTCTGTTGATGTTTTTTCTGATATTCTCATTCAATTCTTTGAAAATACATAGATGAAGAACTTCCACCATTCAGTCTATTTGAATTGACTTCTCTATATTGTAGAATAAAAAAATACCCCATATTTAGAATGATCTTAAATAGATTGTATGTATTCATTTCACTACTTTGAATATAGTAGTGAATAAAAATAATCTAAAAATATGGTTGATTTTTGCATATCCTAATCTTAAAAGCCTTTTACATTATGATATGACAGTGTTATTGTTCACTGTATATTCCTAAATTTTATCTCCTTAAACACGAACCTAAAAATAGTTTCATCCCTAGAAATTCCATGAACTTCCATTTTCACCAATAGATGAAATCCATTTTTCAACATACTGTTATATTGTGGATGTTGATTTCACCAAATTTTTTTGTCCGTTTTCAAACATCTTTAAATATTTCAAAAAAATTTTGCTTCCTCCTCGAACCATCTTTCACTATGTAGCGCATGTGCTTTATGGATAACCTTTTCTTTTATGGACATCCTCCTCGTGTGTGGTTCATCTCTTCTTTGGTTAACAATATCTTCTTTTTTTACTACCTCTTCTTATATGGATAACTTATACATCAAATAATGTTTTCCTTTATGGGATAAAGATCCTCATAAAACCCTTTCCGAAAACCGACATCACGAAAAACCCTTTGCGAAATTGTTTCCCCAATAACAATCTCCTTCGCTGAATCCTTCCTTACAAACACATTAAGAAATCAGCCAATTCATCTAGGAGGGATGATCTTTTCTAATAAAATTCTATCACTTTAATCATCTAATTTGGAGTCCTATATATAAAAATAGATCTATAAAACCCATTAATCCAAATTTCCCAAAACCTCAATGTGATGTCACCTTCAACGTGTACTATGATATACAATCTACTGAACACCTTTGTTCCTTATTCAGTGTCCAATTTCTTTCATGGATTAAACACTTTGTGGATCCTCAAATCACTTCCACTTTTCAAAAATGATGATCCTCCCATGAACATCAAACCTGCATCAAACTGTGATCCCCCTAAAGATTGTTTTCACTATAGGGTTCGTGTAGGGCCCTTTGTAGTCCACATATCACTGGTTTTCTGAAATCTACATTTGTTGAATTATTTAGTTGTTCTACATACCTCCTCTACCAATCTATTCTGAACCAAAAAATATTAATCCCTTTGCCGGAAACCATATTTTTCTAAAAATAAACTGCTAATTTTGGGGCCCAAAAATTTGGCAAATATTTGGAAACTGCTCCACCTTAACAACCTATTTTGCAATCACCAATCATTTTCATTCACAATAATTTGGTTTTTTTAACAAAACAATCAACCTAAAAATAAAAATATGGAACCTTGAGGGATTTTTTCATAACACCAAGCTAATGTGATTTCAATATTTTCTTTGGCAATGTTACCATTTTTTGTGATAAATCATGTAAAATTTCAATTTCTGAAAACCCTCTAGAGCACTCTAGAAACAAACATATACATTCTACATTTCATTTTTCGGGAGGACCTATAACTAATGGTTATATATGTTTATAATTTTTTCATACTAAAAAAATTTGGCGAACATTTTAAATAATCCTTTATATTTTATAAAATTTGAGAAAATGATGTTTGAAATTAGAATTCATGAAGCCCAATAGTTATATTTAATATTATTACATCATTAAAAAAACAACACTCTATTTTAATTTATATTTACTTGTATACGAGAACTCTATGTTTTTTATATTCTTCTCTCATACATCCTAGTACTTGATACAGTTTAAGAGAGATAATATGATTATGAATTAACTTTAATATAATTTTTGATAAATTTCATAAAGGGGAAAAATTATAGAAAATAAAAAGAAATTTTCTGTTTTTTAGTTTATAAAAGTGGGATATTGCTACCATTTTATTATGTTTTTTAATAATTTAACTTTTTTTGATAAATTAACATATACTCCAACATAATTAAATTTAAAAAATTTTAAAAAATAATTGATAAATATTAATAGGTTTAAAATGTTTTACATCAATTATATATGTATATTTGTTAAAACTTAACAATATTTTTTGTTATATTATTTTATTTAATTAACTCATGTGATAATGCAATATCATGGTATTACAAATGTAATTTTTTTATATTTTTTATTACTTAGTTGTGATATTATATTTTTTTAATATATTTCATATTGCATGTTTCTTTGGGTTATATATATATATATCTATATGTTAATTTTATATAAAAAACATAAATATATTTATATATATGTATGTATGTATGTATCATTTAAAAAAATTATATTATACTTATACAATTTTTTCATTGTGTTACCTTTTTCTCTGAAGACACCACCCGATATGTCCTCTATACTAGTGTCTACTCTATCATTGGCTCATACTCTCCTAGGTTTATTTTATCACATCTACTTCCAGACTATACGGTGCCTCATCACCATGCCCAAACTAGAAAATACCCATTCACTCCATTATATACATTGTCACTTACACAGTTTTAAACTAGCATGACCACCACTCCTTCATTAATCGACCTTAAGCATCTCTCATTGTCTCTATAACATCTCAGGTAAATAAAAAATTATAGATTTTCATATTTTTTAAAATTTTTGAATTAAATATTAATTTTACTTTAAAAGGGTTTCTATGTTCGACAGCGTACCCGATACGTAACAATGGGTTTCTTTGAAATCTTACGTTGCACACTAATAATATAATATTATTATTTTAAATGGTAGTTAACTACTAGACGTTGTATTGAAGGGAATGAACAAAAATAACTACAATATGATTATACATGTTTGTTAAATGTATTTACTTTCATCCAATAAAATTTAGAGGATTAAAATGTGAATGAATTTAATTTTAAGCATAATTTACACAAAAGGTCGATTTACCACCTTTTAATGGAGAACCCTATTTAAATATAGTATTAGTCATTTTTATATGTTATATTTGAAAAAATAAAATTCTTCTTTAGATTTGGGACATCAAAATTTACTTTGGGTAATTTTTTGGTATTTTTCTGATAAAGTTCATTTTTTATGAATAGTGAAAAACATTGTATCTTAATTCAAAAGTACCTTTTAATCTAATTTATTTATATGGTAAGATTACCTTTAAAATTCATTTTAAATTTTATTTAGAATATATTTTTATCAATTAATCCAATTTTGGTCAATGAAATTAATTTCACTTTGAATTTGGACACAAACAAGTGTTAATCTTTTGATAATCATTGTTTCTTAAATACATGCTATTTGTTTAAACAACGAGAATTAATTTTAAATTAATTAATGAAACATATATGTATATAATTTGGTAAAATAGAAATCATTTTTTAATTCATAATATCAAATATAGAGTAGGCTGAATATTTGGTATTTTTCTAAAAAACATCAATTTTTTATGTATAGTGAGACCACTAAGTAATAGTTAAAAAAACTGACTTTTTCATTTAAATGAAAATATTCCACATCTGTGAATTGAATTTCGAAGAACCAACATACATTTTTGTTATTAGTAGGTAAAATGTGGTTCAATAAGATTAAAATAATTTTTGGTGAATAGTAACTTTTGACTTTTATTTACCGCGGTTAAAGGTATATAGCATAATTCGAGTTAACAATTATATTATACTAATTCAAAATTAACGTAACACTAGTCCTAACCTTATTGGATGAGTAATGACCAACCATGTACGTCCTTGGGACGTTTTTGGGACCCCATGGAGCCACTTGTTAATGATAATGACACTTTGGATTAATTAACTTAATGTAAAGACAAAACTGACTTAAACAAAAATATTTTAGTAAATTAATTTTTATATGGTGATATATAAGTAATATGTTTGATTATAAAAATAAATTGGAAAGATAAAACTATTTCCTACATCATGGTATTTTTTTAATAATTTTTATACTTCGGATAAAGTTTATTATTTATGGCACAATAATGATACAGTGTTTACCTCGTTAATACATCATTTCAATAAATAAGATTATAAAAACTAAAATAACAACCAAAACCTGTTTAATTATTATTTTATTTCGACCATGATTCATCCTATATTTTATTCTAATGATTTTTGGACCTTTAGAAACCGAATACCATTATATAATAAAATAATATTTTCACACTTTCCTAAAGATCCCCTCCTCCCCCTTATAAAAGGAGTCCATTTCTAACCAATTACTCACACCTCTAATGCCTTTTGGATCATCCAGCCTCTATCCCATTAATCTACCTACATCCCTATATTACACCTAGAAGCCTTAACTTAGGCAGAAGGCACTTTAATAAACAATTTTGGTTCCAACAAAAAGGAGTTACCCAAATTTAAGGTAACAGTTTCTCCTAACTTCTTTTCTTTTATTTTACTTCTCCAACACTAAACACTTTTTATTCATTTATTTTATAAAAAAAATTATCCTCAATATACTAGGATGTTTTTATGATATGTATTCAAACTACACTTACACACACCTTCATTTAATGGGTGAAGAACATACTGTTTCTATGGATGGCAAACTAATGCCTCACGAAACAATGATTGTTCGAATATCTCCTACCGCCTCTCATGGTGGACATTAAGATGGAACTGTATTTATATATGATATATATTATATTTATTTTTTCATTATGATTTTATATTTTCCATTTATTTCATACCTTTATGGTTTCCATAATGGGTAAACGCGATAAATTTATTTGAGGAACTGCGAACTACCGCCACCTCCAAGTGATATGACTCGTTTATTCCATACGTGGGATGTATAAAGGATGGAGTTAATTTTATAATATGATATTATAATGGAATTATAATACAACTTTGTGTCATTATGTTTTAATTCCATTGAAATAAGAAATATAAATGGAAGTAGCGTTTAGGCGTATGTACGGCTTACCGTCTCCATGAAGGGTACATTTCATTTCTTACCTTCAATTGTTATGTACTATTATAAATACATGTATATACTGGATATATATGATATATATGATATCTAAATCATGAATATCATTCTGGATATAATAAACTTTTGTCCATGTGAACAACTTGTAACTACATCTTGTTCATTTGTGACTCAAGTACCAAATATCGACAAAACAAAAATTATTTACATTAATGATTACATAATGTTTATAACATGGAAATAAGTGATATAAAAGGAATAATAAACTTGAAAAATGTTCTTCAGAATGTGTAAATTAACATTAGTTTGTCATTCATGATAATAAAGAATGAACGGGTCAAGTCAGACACAAGGTAAGGAACTTCGTCTCAATCTCCTTTCATTGAGGCATATTATGTTTTAATACATGTCTTTATTTTATACGTTGTATAAACACCATTGAATTTTTAAAGGGAATATTTTTATACGAAGCATTTTACTAAACAATAAGAAGGAATGCTTTTTTTTAACGTAAGTAGTGATAATAACCTTTCTGCCACCGTGAGTATTATTTGTTATTTGGATTCCTTAACAAGTCGTAATGTTTTTTTCCAGGAAAATAAATACCATATATTCTTTTATTTATTTTGGTATTCAAAATGGTTTTTCTAATGGATTTTATATGTCAATATATTTAAGTGATATATTTTGATTGAAATTTGGAAATGTTTTCTTTCATTTATATTTGTTTTATGTGTTATGATTTTATTATGGTACTTGGACATTTGACAGGTGGTTACATGGTAAAACAAATGATGGGTTGTACCGTGATAAACCAGGATGGGTGGTTACGTTATAACCTCCAATGAATTGGGTATGGAAGTCAACTGTATGGAAATTCCATTTAGTGATATGTGTGGAAGTCGACCATATAGTTATTCCATTTAAGTATGTTTATGCCCTAGGTTACCTTTATATGTTATATGTTCTTTATATGGGTATTATGATAATATTTTGGTTACAATAGGGAAAGTAGAGATCTTTCATTCAGTGAAGCGTATTTACTACATCATAAAGGTGAAAGGTATTACTTCTGTTAATGTATTCATGGTTTATATGTTGTTTTGAAAAAGTAACGGTTTTCCTTATTTATGTATCCCTTACTGAGCTTTTTATGCTCATCCCAAGTTTTTAAAATGTTTTTCACAGGACATAATGTGGAATAGGGTCAAGGATGGGATGAAGGAAAAGTCATGCTATCTTAAACATGGAACTAGACATGACTCTTTTTTTCAAGAGTTCATGTTTTGTGAAAAAAATGGAAACTGAGTAGAAGTGTGTACTTTTTGTTTTTTCGAAAAGAAATGTAATAGTTATGCCCTAATTCTCTAAAACTATAAACCTGAAAAGATTTTAACGTGAATTATTCATTTAATTCATAATTACGTAATGTTTTAAGGCTGGTTTCTTATAGTTGGTATCAAAGGTTGGTTTAGAAAACTTTACGAGATATGGTATTGTTAAATAAATGTCAATAAATTAATTTATGGAAATATTGAAATGAGATAACATTTACCGATTACCATGTTACTTCGCCTAAGATGTTTTTGTTTTTTGATTGGTTTTCTGCAGAGGAAACATGGTAGCTATGTTGGGATGACATCAGGAGGAAGAAAACCTTCTAAATCAGCATCCTGAGATGGTCGGAATCGGAAATGAATAGTTTGTTGCAGTGGTGGAATAGTTGAATCAGGCTATAAATAGTGGTGGTATCCATGCACGAGATCAGCCAGATCAACCGTAGAGGAACATGTAAGGAGTGGAGTATTTCATGAGGCAAAATCCCCCATTATTCAGAGGATCATTTGACCCTGTTCTAGCTGATGGGTGGATTAAAGTAATGGAAATGGTTTTTTATGTTATGGGGTGTTCATAACATCAAAAGTTTAGCCTTGTTGTTTACCGTTTTGAAGGTGAAGTTGATCAATGGTGGTTGATGGTGAAAAATATCAGGGATAGTGAGGAGATTGATACTGTTGATTGAGATGAATTCAAAAGTATGTTTCTTGAGAAATATTTTCCTAAGGTGATTCATCTTTGGATGGAAAACAAATTCCAAGAATTGAGGTAGGAGGATGACTCAGTGGCTGTTTATGAAGCAAAGTTCCCTCGACTGGAAAGGTATACACCAAATTTCATCCGAGATCTTGATAGTAAGATAAATCTATTTTACTCAGGACTGAAGCCATGATATCGAAGAGAATTAGACACTCATTAGTTCAAAATATATGGAAAACCTTTTTGATGTACAGAGAAGGTAAAAATGGAGTTCGCTGATAATTAGGTGTTCGTTGACAAACAACAGAATAAGAGGTCTAGTTGGCAGGAAAAGGGAAATAATTCATCAATAAATCCTGGAGGTAAGAAAAATAAATATTCTACTTGTGAGAAGTGTGGTAAAAAGCATCCTGGAGAATGTTTATCAAATTCTGGAAAGTGCTTATGGTGTGGTAAGTCTGTTCATATTGCTCGTAACTATATGGAATATGATAATAAAGGTAATGAAAAGCCATCAGTACTATGTTTTAAGTGTAATGAAATGGGTCATTATGAAATTGAGTTTCCATTGAAGAATTGAAATAAGGGAGGAAAGCCAGACTACACGAAGAAAGGGGTGGTGAAATCCTCTATAACTACATCAGCAGATGTTGGGCCATCAAACGAAGTAGTATCAGGTACACTGTTTGTTTGTTTATATTATTCCAATCTATTGTTTGATTCAGGGTCTACACACTCTTTCATTTTTTAGAATTTTTCTAATAAATTGGTAATTCCATCTCAAGATATGGATATCGAACATATGGTAAAAACACTTGGATGAAATGTTGAAACAAAAAAACATAAGAACCTTCATGTCCTTGTGTGCGGGAAAAATCTACCTGCAAACCTTATTGTTTTGCCTCTAGTAGAGTTTGATGTAATTTTGGGCATGGATTGGTAGTCTGTTTATCTTGCTAAGATTGAATGTAGAGTTAAAGAGGTTTCTTTTCAGAAAGATTAATATTTTGTGTACAAGAATGAACCCTTGCTTTTGATAACATATCAGGAAGTTGAGAAACTAGTAAAAGATGGAAATGATTGTTACCTTGCACCTATTGCTGAAAACAAATGAACTGTTCTGATAAATGATGTGCCAATGATAAATTAGTATCTTTATGTTATTCCTGATGAGTTTCCTGGTATTATACATGATCAGGAAGATGAATTTACTATTGACTTAGTTCCTGATGCTAATAAAATTTCAAAACCCCCTTATCGAATGACTCAAATTGGACTTTTAGAGATAAAGAAGCAATTGAAGGAGTTATTAGATAAAGGTTTCATTCGACCTAGCACATCACCATGGGGTGTTCCTATCTTTTTTGTTAAAATGAAAGATGTTTCAATGAGACATTTCATTGATTATAGAGAATTGAATTACTTCACTATTAATAACATGTATCCTTAGCCTCATATCAATGATTTGTTTGATCAGCTCCAGGGAACTCAGTATTTTTCGAAGATTGACTTGAGATCGGGGTATCATTAGTTGAATTTAAAGAAATCAGACATTCCGAAGACAGCGTTTCATACTAGATATTTCCAATATGAATTTGTAGTTAAGCATTTTGGGTTAAAAAATGCACCTGCAATATTCATGGATCTTATGAATATAATATTCTATGAGTTCTTAGATAAGCTTGTGGTTGTGTCCATTGATGATATTTTGGTTTATTCTAAAAGTATAGAGGAGTATGAAATTCATTTAAGGGTCATATTTCAAACCTTAAAAGAAAATATGATTTATCGGATATTTAGAAAGTGTGAGTTTTAGTTACAATAAATTTTTTTCCTTGGTCACATTATTTCAAAAAATGTCATAACTATTGATCCTGCTAAAACAAAAGAAGTTGATTAATGGCCAAGACCCACAAATATAACCAAGATCCTTATTTTTCTTGGTTTGGAAGGTTATTACCAGAGGTTTGTTGAAATATTTTCATGGTTATCTTTTCCAATGACTATAAATACCCAAAAATTTCCGGAAATATTTTTTAAATACTTTGATATTTTACAAGTTTGTGGCTCTTGAAGGCACCTGATTCTAAGTCCTGGTGTGCTCGGAATAAATTTCCGAAGTTTAACTTGGGTCAGTTCAGTGAACGAACGAGTGGGATATTCTATCTTTTGAAACAGTGCTCGGAATTGAAATCTGAGGGCACCGATAAACTCGCAGCACCATTATTTTCCTAAGGGGACCATTACCGTAGTTGCATTTTATGCGGGTCTAAAGTCAGTTTTGGGGGTTTATTATTAAACTAAATAAAATTCTGTGGTACACGATTTTATTTGTGAGTTGTTTATTTCCTCCCAAGTGTGAATATCTCTGAGGTGGGGCCCACATGAGCCCCAACCTTCATCTCTCCATAACTCCCCTCAACTCCCCATTAATACCCCTAATTTATTACTTTGAAGACTCCACATATTCATTACGGTGGAGCCTTCCTACCTCCCTCATCCCATTAAATGTTCCAACCTATCAATTTAACATCAATGTTAAATTAATTGGCACCTTTTTGGAATTAATATTAATTGCAGGACAATTCTATTAAGGGGGAGCCTCTTATTTCTTTTCATTGACAAATCTCTTTTGGGAAAAAAGACTATGGGAAATTAAAAGAGAGGGGATCCTTCATCGACGAAGAACACCGTACTTCAACGAAGAACTCCCCCGATAAAGAACGCGAAGAACTTCTTCCAACGACGCACCTCTCTCGGACACACCTCAATGCCAGGGAGCCTACGTCACCTATGACAACAACCCTTCCTCCATCGTTGATGGAACGACGATATTCTTCTGAGATGTCTGTCTTCCGCAACGTTCGTCTTTCACGGATCGATGACGTACGACAACAATTTCGAAGTAGGGGGAATTTTCTTTTTGTAATATCCATATATGTGTTTTATAATCTCCAACACGACGTTTAATTGTTGGGTGATGTTTTGAACCACTAACGCAGTGGGTACAAACTAACGAACAAGTCTGGACCCACTTCTATTTTTGTTCTTGAAGTATGGGTTGTTTGGTGATGATGAAATGGGACCGCATTGGAGATTTGGGGCCATCAAAGTGAAGTACAGATCCCGAGACGATCCTAGGAGCAGATGGAAGAAAAAACGGACCACCAGAATGAATCCGGTGGCCTGAGGAAGACCGCTGCGGCGTGGGTCGCTAGTGCCTGGTACCAGCCGACCGCCTGGAGGCGGCGGTGCCCCCGGCGCACCGTCGGCAGAAGCCTGACTTGTAAACAGCCGCGACAGAGAGTGGACGATCGCGCGACGCGTGGGATTTGGCGAGACCAGAGGTGCCATCCTGGCACCGTGTCCGCGGAACCAGGGGCCTTCCCCCAGCTCGGCCAGCTGGCCAAGCCAGCACGCCCACCCCTTGGCCAGCCCGGGCTGTGCCCAACCAGGCCAGGCCATGCCTGACCGTGGCGGACCTAGAACGGGGTCAGGTCAACTTGGTTCGGGCCGGCCCAGGGTGGGTTGGTCCGGGTCGGACCGGGCCCATACCCCCACATCAGGCCGTTTTTCATTTTTTTGCCCATAACATGAGATAAGGACCTCTAATCGGCACACATTCTATTGAGTTGGAATCCTTTGATCAAGACGGTCATTTCGATATATTACACTTGAGGTTTCAGTGAATTTTGGGTATGGCCGGGTTGGTTCGAACCCGAAACCAACCGGGCCCTTGGAGCGGAAACGCTTATAACTTAAGGAATGGACGTCCGATTGACGTTCCATCAACTACGTTGAATTCCTTTTGATGGGAAGGTTATTTTGGAATAATACTATTGGGGGTTTTGACGTAGTTGGAGTACGGTCGGGTTGGTTTTAGCTTAAAAACCAATCGGGCCCCTGGAACGTAAAAGCCAATAACTCTCAGACTGGGCGTTCGATTGACGCATCATCTGTCACGTTGGGTTTATTTTGATGAGACAGAACTTCTGGATGCATCAACTTTGGAATTCATGACATTTGATGTATTGAACCCCTTTTCTCGAGGAGCGGACCCTCCTAGAATTGAGCGTGCTATGTGGGGGAACCCTAGAGCTGGCTGCGACTGCGACAACTACCGTTCTGGGATCCTCCGTGGGTCCGACGACAGGGACAACTATACTTGGAGCCTCCGTGGTTTTGGCAACGAGGATGACTGTACTTGGATCCTCCATGGGTTCGGCCGTGAGGACGACTGTACTTGGATCCTCTGTGGGTTCAGTAGTGAGGACGACTATACTTGGATCCTCCGTGGTTTCGGTAGCGAGGATGACTATACTTTGATCCTATGTGGATTTGGCAGTGATGGTTACTGTACTTGGATCTTCCGTGGGTTCGGTAGCGATGGCTTCTGTACTAGGATCCTACGTGGTTTCGGCAGAGGAGATGATTCAGAGGCTACATCTAATCATCTCCAACCCTCTTCCTGAGTAGTATACCTGTGTGAGCTGAGTCTTGACTTTCAATCATTATCTTTGTTGTGATTGACTATCTTTCCTGTGTGGACTGGGTTGTGCTTGGGCTCGAGAGTTGGAGATGAATTGAGATTGATAACTTAGATATATGTATGGTCATATAACTATGTAGGGTTGGTTGATTCTTTTGGATTGTTCCTTTTCCTTTGTGGTTTAGACTTCGTAGATTCTAGTAGACCTTCGTGGGTCCTGGGGTCAATACTGAGTATCGTATACTCACCCCTGTACGGGCTATGCCTGCATTATGTTGTGTTGGAAGTAGACGACAGACAACATTGATCATGGAGGAGTCTTGTAGAGCTGGACTGTACCCAGAGGTGGACAACCGAGTGAGGCGTGCACGGAGTGGACGAACGGACCTGAGGTGCCGAGGAGACCATCTATACCCACCCTTCAGGTGGGATTCCCAGAGGATGACTCGGTGGTTGCTACTTTACTTTAGTACTGTTGTACTTACCTTTTCATTTGTATTGTACTTTCAGTTGGGTTTGTATACTAGCCCATTTACTTTTTAGTATTTACTTTTGTACTCAGTTTACTTAGTGCTTGATTGAATTGTGTAATATATTATGGTGTTACTATCATAAAGGCAATTCATTCCCTTTTTAATCAGGATTTAGGCCTTTGGTTCTAGTCGCCCGCCCCTGTCCTATGGAAGGTGGTCTTGGGGTAGTCATGGCACGAGCCCCAAGGATGGGTCGTGAAAAATTGGTATCAGAGAAGTCGGTTCTACCACAGAACTCAGGACTCTAATAATTTCTTTTCCACGAAGTAATTATGTTTAGAATATTGAGTGTGGTTATCAGTCCAGGGAGTCCAGTGTTGGTGCGACGACCGATGTATCCATACACCAGGAACCTGACATCTGATTTCTGACTCAATGCACGAAAACATTAATTGCATGTGTGTTTCAGATGTTTTCTTTGTTATTACATTGTTTCAGCTCACCAGGTATACTGTAATAACCGTGGCACACCTATTTCTTTTGAGGATAGAACAACAAAGGCAGCCAGCCAGGGTTCCTAGTTATGTGTGAGATGGCAGCCCATCGAGCGACGAGGCCTCAGTGCAGGGCCCCATTATAGAGGAGGCACCAGTGGTACCACTACCCGCTGAGCCACTGATGCTACCAGCCCCAGCAGTTGAGAGTGCACGCCACCTGAGTGCATTTTAGGAGTTTTAGCGATAGGGGCCGCCCAGGTTCCATGGAGAGATGGACCCTCAGGCAGCTGAGGATTGGCTGGAGGCTATCGTCAGAGTCATCAGATTGGTAGGGACACCAGTTGACCTCATGGTGGTCCTTGTCGCGAGTCTACTGCACACAGAAGTAGGTATATTGTGGAGCCTAATGCTCCAGGTGCATGACGAGGCATCTCTACACTGGACATACTTTTGGAGTCTCTTCTGCTCGGAGTTTGTTTCGGCCACCCTTCGTGTAGTGTGCATGCAGAGTTTCTTCACCTGCAGTAGGGAAATATGACAGTAGCTTAGTATTCATAGAGGTTTACCAACCTATCGCGCTACTCCACAGACATGGTATGGGACCCATTATTCCGAACCCGGACCTTTGAGCAGGGACTAAGGCATGAGATTAGGGCTTCGATGGTCTCCCTCGGCATTCTGACACAGGCATGAGTGCTCGAGAAAGCCCTTCTTGTAGAGAGATTTCTTGCTAAGCCGATGCCAGCAGAGAGACCCACCGTAGGGAGACACATAGCGGAGTCTTCTGCAGCCGGCAGTAGACAGATGTCGTAGAGGTCCAAGCGGACAGGCCATCAGGTGGGCGACCCTAGGATTCTGATTCGGTTGTGCGGGGCACACGAAGCAGAGCCATCCATACGAGAGACAGGGAGTGCTATGCATGCAGTGGGAAGAGCCACATGGCTCAGGAATGCCCGACCCAACATGAAGACGAGCAGCAAACAGTGGAGGGACCTCCCAGGAAAGGGAAAAGGTTCAACCGTGGTGGTCTGTAGGGAGCAGGCAGACAAGGTAGAGGAGTTGGACAAGCAGTTGGTGGTGAAAGACGTTTCGAGGCTCTACCACCACCACCCCTAGGAGGTTCACCCTGACCACAGGGAGCTGGAAGATAGAGGCAGGCCAAGCTCTAGGCAGCAGAGGCTTACGACCACTGAACACCTGAGATGATACGAGGTAATATCTAAGTCTACTTCACCCTTGCTGCAGTTCATATAGACACAGGTGCGAGTCATTATTTTATTTCCGCAACCCTTGTTCAGAGCTCGGATATTCTGATTGAGCCATTGGCTTGTTCCGTATGGCTAGAAACTCCTACAAGAGCAGACTCGATGATTACACACTAGTTCCGGTAGTGTGAGCTTACTCTAGGAAGCGAGAGCTTTGGCTGGGATCTTCTTGTAGCGGCGTCGAGGCCTTACGACGTCATCTTGGGTATGGAATTGTTATCTATAGTCCATGACCAGATCGACTGTAATATGTGCAAAGTGTGGTGTGTCTACACGGATGGGACCCGGTTCACCTTCACCGATGAGAAGGGAGCCTTTCTAGCACAGTATGGACTTAAGTAGAGGAGAGGGAATCCAATCAATCATCAGTTGTCTAGTCTCATCCTAGAAGCAGTTGATGTGTGGAGTCCTAGTTTTCCTATTGTGGTGGATCAGTATATGGACGTTTTTCCTGAAGATGTTCTGGGACTACCTCCTCGAAGAGAGGTAGACTTATATATGGATTTTTACCCCAGGATAGCACCGATATCTACTCCAGAATATCGGATGGCTCCCTCCGAGCTTCGTGAGCCACGGGTACAGCTGGGGGACTTGCAAGGGAAATGATTTATCTGACCTAGTGTTTCACCCTGGGCTTCTCTGATTTTGTTCGCCAAGAAGGCGGATGGGAGCTCGTGACTATGTGTCGACTACTGTCACCCAAATCAGGTGACCATAAGGAACAAGTACCCAATTTCATGTATTGATGACCTCTTCGATCATCATAAGGGAGAATGATGGTTCTCAAAGATAGATCTCAGTTCAGGCTATCACCAGCTCATAGTTCAAGACGAGGATATGAAGAAGATGACCTTCATGTGTTGGTATGTCCACTACCAGTTCTTGGTTATGCCCTTCGGCATGACCAATGCTCCAGCAGTGTTCATGAGTCTCATGAATAAGATCTTCTAGCCTTACCTCGATCTGTTTGTCATAGTCTTCATTGACAACATACTGATTTACTCAGCTACCAAGGAGGAGCACGCCTACCAGTTGCAGGTTATACTAGACACACTCCAAGGGCACCAGATTTATGGTAAGCACTCGAAGTGCCAGTTTTGGATTTGAGAGGTTCACTTCTTGGGGCACATCATCTCGGAGGCAGGAGTTGCAGTGGATCCTATGAAGATCAAGGCAGTACTTGCTTGGGATCCACCCAGGAGTGTGATGGAGGTACGAAGTTTCCAAGGTCTGGCCAGGTACTATCGGAGATTTGTGCCAGAATTCTCTAGAGTTTCAACACCACCTTCATCTTTGAGGAAGAAGGGGAAAGCCTTCGTGTGGTCAGAAAGATTCTAGTAGATCTTCCAGAAGCTGAGACAGAGATTGACCAGTGTGCCCATCTTGAGGCTACCGGAGGATGGCGTAGGGTACGAAGTTTACTGCGACGCATCTGGGACCGGACTCGGGTGTGTCCTGATGCAATAGCGAGCAGTGATCGCTTGAGGTTCCCGGGAGTTGAGGCAGAACGAGTAGAACTATTCTACCCATGACCTGGAGTTAGCAGTAGTGGTCTTCGACCTGAATATGTGGGGACACTATCTGATGGGAGAGCTCTTTATAGTCTACTCTGACCACCAGAGTCTCAGGTAAATTTTCTCGCAGAAGGACCTGAACCTGAGACAGCGGCAATTGCTCGAGTTCCTCCAGGACTATGACTTTGAGATAGTCTATACTCCTGGGAAGGGGAAAGTAGTAGCTGATGCTCTCAGCAGGAGGTCAGGAATACAGCTCCTAGGGGAGGCAACAGAGCAGCTATCCGCGTTGAAGATATCCTTCGTGGATAGAGATGGGGCAGCCTTTCTACAGTCTCACATGGTCACTCCTCCACTTATTCAGTGGGTCAGAGAGGAACAACATGGTGACATTGACTGTGAGATGTGACGTGACCAAATTTCCACAGGGTAGGTGCCTGATGGATTTTCTGAAGGAGGAGAGCATGACATCCTCTTCAGGGGATGTACCATGGTGCCAGTTGCACTGCAGGAGGAAGTGCTGAGGGAGTTTCACACTTCTCCTTTAGCGGTACATCCTGGAGTGGTGAAGATGTACCAAGACCTCAGATGACAGCACCGGTGTCCTGGTATGAAGAAGGTTGTATCAGAGTTCATTTCACGATGCCTCTCTTGTTAACAAGTGAAGGCAGAGCACCAGGTACCAGCAGGCTTGGTACAACCCTTAGAAGGTCCAGTGTGGATGTGGGACGGGATATCCATGGATTTTGTGATGGGGCTTCCATGTACTTCCAGAGGACATGAATCCATCTGGGTGATCGTAGAACGACTCACTAAGTCAGCTCACTTCCTTCTAATCAGAGAGCAAGGCTCAGTAGAGAGCTTGGGACGCCTCTACCTTCAGGAGATACGTGCATGACCCGACCCACATCATTAACCATGGGGATATGTACATCAATGACGAGGATACCTTCACGGAGGTCCCGGTGGAGATCGAGGATCAATGGGAGCGGGTCCAACATGGATAGTTGATTCCTCTAGTGCGCATTCGTTGGCAGCACAGGAACCTCCAGAATAGCACATGGGAGCGGGAGGCTTAGATGAGTGCTCAATACCATAATTTTTCCCCTAGTTTATGTTGTAGCTTTACGGGGATGTAAAGCCCTAAGTTTGGAGTAATGTAAATACCCAGAAATTTCAAGGAAATATTTTTTTAAATACTTTGAAATTTTACAAGTCTGTGGCTTCAGATTTCACCAGATTCTGAGGCCCGGTGTGCCCAGAATCAATTTCTGAAGTTTAGCTCGAGTATGTTCAGTGAACGAACAAGAGGGTTTTTCTATCTTTTGATGCGGTGCTCGAAACTGAAATCTGAGGGAACCAATGAACTCGTAGCGCCGATATTTGCTTAAGTGGACCTTTACCACAGTTGCATTTAATGCGGGTTGAAAGTTAATTTTTGGGGTTTAATATTAAACTAAATAAAATTGTGTGGTACACGATTTTATTTGTGAGTTGGCTATTTCCTCCCAAGTGTGAATATTTGTGAGGTAGGGACCACACAAGCCCCAACCGTCATCTCCCTATAACTCCCCTAAATGCCCCATAAATACCCCTTATTTATTACTTTGAAAACTCCACATATTCAATATGGTGGAGCCTTCCTACCTCCCTCATTCCATTAAATGTACCAGTGTATCAATTTAATATCAGCGTTAAATTAATTGGCACTGCTTTAGAATTAATACGAATTGCATGACATTTCTATTAAGGGGGAGCTTCTTATTTCATTGTGTTGGAAAATCTCTTTTGGGAAAAAAAGACTCTGGGGAATTAAAGGAGATGGGATCCTTCATCAACGAAGAACACCCCCGACGAAGAACGTGAAGAAATTCTTCCAATGACACATCTACCTCGGACGCACCTCGACGTCAAGGAGCCTACGTCGCCTACGATAATAACCCTTCCTCCATCGTTGACGGAACGACACCGTTCTTCTACGATACCCATTTACCACGACACTCGTCTTCTGCAAATCGACGACGTATGACAAGAACTTAGAAGTAGGGTGAATTTTCTTTTTGTAATCTCTATATATGTGTTTTATACTCTCGAACATGGTGTTTAATTTTTGGGGGATGTTTTGAAACATTTACGCGGTGGGTACGGACTAAAGAACAAGTTCAGAACAACTGTTATTTTTGTTCTTGATGCGTGGGGTTTTTGGAGATGATGAAACGAAACCATAACGACGATTTGGGGCCTTCACAGTAGAGTACGAATCTCGAGACGAGCACAGGCGCAGAAAGAAGCAAAAAACGGACCACCTGAATGACTCTGATAGCCGGAGAAAGACCACAGCGGCTCGGGTCACTGGCGGTGCCCCAGTGCACCATCGGTAGGAGCCCGCCGCGGCGACTGGTGGATCCCGTGGCCATGTGAGATCTGGGGAGACTAGCGGCGCCATCCTGGCGTCGCGTCCGCAGAACCGGGGGCCGCGCCCCCTGCTCGGCCAGCTGGCTGAGCCAGCACACCCCCCCCCCCGGCTGGGCTGGGGTGGGTCACGCGGACCGGGCCGCGCTCTATTGGGCCGAACCCGGACTCAGGTCGGGTCAACCCGGTTCGGTCCGACCCAAGGTGGGTTGGGCCGGGTTGGACTGGGCCCAGACCCCCCACTTCGGGCCATTTTTTGGTATTTTTCCCATAACATGAGCTACGGACCTCCGATTGACAAAACGTTAGTTGCGTAGGAATCATTGGATTGAGACGGGCGTTTAGGTATATTACACTTGAGGATTTGGTGAATTTTGGGTATGTCTAGGTTGGTGCGAACCCAAAACCAACCAGGCCCTTGGAATAGAAACGCTTATAACTTAAGGAACAGACATCCGATTGATGTTCCATCAACTATGTTGAATTTCTTTTGATGGGACAGTTCTTTTGGAATTTTTATCTTGAGGTTTGGATGCAGTTGGAGTAGGTTGGGTTGGATATAGCTTAAAAACTAACTGGGCCCCTAGAATGGAAAAGCCAATAACTCTCAGACCGGGCATCCGATTGATGCACCGTCTATCACGTTGAGTTTCTTTTGACGAGACAAAACTTCGGGATACATCAACTCTGGATTTCATGACAGTTGATGTATCAACCCCCTTGGCTCGAGGAGCGGACCCTCCCAAAATCGAGCATTTTGTGGGTGATAACCCTATAGTTGTTTGTGACTGCGACGACTACCATGCTAGGATCCTCTATGGGTCCAATGACGATGATGACTATACTTGGATCCTCAATGGGTTCGGCAGCGAGGATTACTGTACTTGGATCCTCTGTGGGTTCGGCTGCGAGGAAGACTACACTTGGATCCTTCGTGGGTTCGGCAGCGAGGACGACTGTACTTGGATCCTCCATGGGTTCGGTAGCGAGGACGACTGTACTTGGATCCTACGTGGGTTCGGAAGCAATGGTTACTGTACTTGGATCCTCTGTGGGTTTGGAAGTGATGACTTCTATACTTGGATTCTATGTGGGTTCGGAATAGAAGATGATTCAGAGGCTATATCTAATCATCTCCACCACTCTTCGTGATTAGTATACATGTGTGAGCTGAGTCTTGAATTTCAATCATTATCTTTGCTGTGATGGACTATCTTGCATGTGTGTACTGGGTTGTGCTTGGGATCAAGAGTTACAGCTGAACTGATATTGATTACTTTGGTATATGTATGGGCATATACCTAAGTAGTGTTGGTTGATTCTTCAGGATTGTTCCTTTCCTTTGTGGTTTACCCTTTGTAGATCATGGGAGACCTTCATGGGTCTCGGGGTCCCTACTGAGTATCGTACACTCACCCATGCATGGTTTGTACTCACACTACGTTTTGTTGGAAGTAGACGACGGACAGCACTGATCGTGGAGGAGTCTTGTGGAGCTGGGCTGTACCCGAAGATGGACCACTGAGTGAGGCGTGCACAGAACATACGGACAGACCCGAGGTACCGAGGAGACCATCTGTACCGACCCTTTAGGTGGGATTCCCAAAGGACGACTCGGTGGTTGTTGCTTTACTTTACTACTATTGTACATTCCTTTTCAGTTGTACTATACTTTCAGTTGGGTTTGTATACTTTCCCATTTACTTTTCAGCAATTACTTTTTTACTCAGTTTACTTATTGCTTTCTTCAGTTGTATAATTTGTTGTGTTGTTACTATCATAAAGGCAATGCCTTTCCTTTTTAATCAGTATTTACGACTTTGGTGCTAATTTCCAGTCCCTGGCCTATGGAAGGAGGGCTTCAGGTAGTCATGGAACAGGCCCCGAGGATGGGTCGTGACAATGACTAAGTTAACTCGAAAAGGTGTTAAGTTCATCTGGACAAGAGAATGTGATGATTGTTTTCAGGAATTGAAAAAAAGATTGGTGAGTGCTCTAGTTTTGGCACAGCCATCTAGAAATGGTGATTTTGTTATTTACATTGATTCTTCATTGAAAGGACTTGGATGTGATCTTATGTAGAATGATCAGATAATTGATTATGCTTCACATCAGTTGACAACTCATGGGTTAAATTACCCTACACATGATTTGGAATTAGCTGATGTTGTTTTTGCATTAAATGTGTGGAGGCATCATTTGTATAGAGAAAAATGTGAAATATATACTGACCAAAAAAGTATAAAATATATATTCACACTGAATGAATTGAACCTGAGACAGAGAATATGGCTGGAATTAATCAAGGATTATGATTGCATGATCCATTACTATCTGGGAAAGGAAATTAAAGTGGATTGTGCTTTGAGTCAAAAAAGTAATGTCTCATTAACCATGATACATTTGGAATGAGATCATTTGGATTTTATATTGATGAACTTTGGCATGGAAGTTGTTGGTGCAGGAAATTATTCTGTTTTGTTTCAGGTGTTAGTGAAATCATCTCTTTCAGACAGAATAAAGCAAGCACAGAAAGAAGACAGTGAGTTACAGAAAATGGTAAAGTTGGTTTATAAGATTAAGTTTCCTGATTTTAACGTTGATAATGATTGTTATTTGAGGTTTGGGAAGAGATTATGTGTGCCTTATGATTCAAAATTGAAGAATGAGTTGTTATGTGAAGCTCATAGTTCCCAGTATTCTGTTTATCCTGGTAGTACTAAGATGCACAGAGATATTTGGGAGTATTACTAGTGGGATGGAGTGAAAAGAGATATTGTTGATTTTACTATTAAGTGTTTGACTTGTTAGTAGGTTAAAGCCGAGTTGCAGTGTAGAGACCCGTATCCTGACGTACATGGACATTACATTAAATTTGCGGAATACTTAGTACATAACAAAAAAACACACACAAGGATCGTAATAGTTTAGTGTCTTTGGAAACTCGGAACGTAATCTTCTAATCGTGGTGAAAGTTCTTCAATATCTCCCATAAAGGTCATCCCCTTTTTTTCCCTAAAACCTTTCTTTATATCCTGGGGAAAAGAAAACATAAAAGGGTGAGCTCAAATGCTCAGCAAGGGCAATAAAGGAAATAAAAATCATATCATATCTTTTTTTTTAAAATCATAACCTGCAAAAGAGATGATAAAATCTTAATAAATCATAGAAGTGAAAATGAGATCCCCATAATCATAACATAAAACTTGAAACTTTGTGGCATGCACACATAATCATGGAAAATCATTTCTTGTTAGTCATGACTCATTGCCAAGACTATCTTAGTGGACAAAGTCCCTTTCTGAACCGAGTTCACTCCTCGTTTCAGTCCTGTATCACTGAACCGAAATAACCTTCCATTCCAGCCATGTCTATCTCATGAGATATATAATCTTTACCCAATGCATTGGAGGGAGATATAGGTCCCACCCATCTTATAATGAATCCTTTCTTATGTGTGCCACATAATCATAAAACATACATCATTGCATAACACATGTAACAAAAATGGAATTCTTGAAACATCATGACATCATAAATCAATTCATATATAATAAAGGAATTCATAAACATAATTCCATCACAACATAGTCAAAACAATGTAAAAATATGGATAGAAACAGAACCCTTTATTATCTTAGATGGAAAATAATTTTGATAAAACACTTGAATTGAATTCTTGAGGAAAATATCCTTTCTTCTTCAAAATCAATTTCTTTTCACAAAACATCATGCAATTTTAAAAGAAAGAGATTTTATTGAAAATAGTCATGAAATCTTATATAGGAAGCTTCATGAAAATAAGGCTTTATAAAACAGTAGAAATCCGTTCGTGCCGTATAAGTTAAAAAAAAACATTCTTCGTACTTTTGTCGGAAAAGTCAAAAAAGTACCTCGTACGGAAAAACGACAAAAGATTCCTTTCATATTCTTTACTAAAAACTCACCTAAGGGTAAAATTGGATTTAAACTATTGAAAGTGGATGGAAACAATATTACATATTGAGAGAACATGGATGTGGATGATAAAATACACCCCAGTAAATACTTACGAATAAACAATCTCGGATAAAAATGAGATTGTGATATTTCCCTTACCTTAGGTCCGACTTGCTTTGTAAGTGTCCGAACCTCCTGTATAATGATTTAAATCATGTTATTGACTTATTACAGAATCATATTCATTGTTATGATATCATATATGGTTCACTTATGACATTATATTACCCGTTCTTTTGTAAATTCCATGTTAAAGAAGCGTTTTGGGTAAAATCGTTTCATTTATCGTAGGTGTTTTGACTTGTTGTTCTTGACATCATTATTACTTATATCATGATTTACTCACTTCCAGAATATAAAAATATGATTTATATATCATATATATGCAGTATATATATATATATAATAGGTAGATAAATAAAATGAAAAACACCGTTCATGGAGACGGTAGTCCGTACGTACGCATGAACGCTGTTTTCCTTTCCTTATTGTCTTGAATGGAAGTAAGTTGATGACATACATATATATATATACATAAATCCAGTAACTTTATAATTTCATATATTTCATTATTATTTCTTATATATACTTTATAATCATTCTTAAATGGTTAACATGGAGAATGAATCTCATCGCGTCGTGGAGACGGTAGTCCGTACGTACGCACGAGCGATGATATCATTTCCATAAATACTGAATTGAATTGGAGTGGATTATAAAATATATCAGAATCAATATGATGTTGTAATAACTATGTATAGTTATTCTTTACACCATTATACTCATCCATGTAAGGTGGTGGTGGAAAATAGATTACACCACGGCGTGGAGACGGTATTCCGTACGTACGCACGCGCGGTGATTTCTTTTTCCGTAGGATGGATAGATGGTGAAATAGGGTTGTTTCATACTTATAATAACATATCAGTATATGAGTGATACTTATGTTATTACTTCATAATGAAACAACCTAAGAAGAAGAAGTGGAAGAAGAAATAAAGATGAAAGAATTGGTAACGGTAATTACCTCTTCTTTGAAGCGCCTCTTTGAGACCTCCTCTTAGGGCACTAGAATTGGTCTTTGAGGAAGACCAGAACCTCTAGGATGTTTCTAGGGAAGTGGAGAAGAGATTTTGGCAGGGGTTGGCCGAGCTTGAGTGCTCAAATTGGTGCGAGGAGGAGAGGGAGGAGGTGTCTTTTTATAAGGGAGGAGAGGGGCACCTTAGGAATATCTCAAAATATTATTTTATATTAAAGTCAAAATCGGTTTATAATGGTTCCAAAGGGTCTTATTTCGAAGCTAAAGTGAGGATGGGTCGAAATCCTATCAACCAATAGAATTTAAACAAGTTTAGGATATTATTTTAACCTTATCAATTAGATTTAACTCTAAGTTAAATAATTTAACATTTACCGTGTCTTTTTGTTTTCTTTCACTATATGGTTAATACACTTACTATAACATGCCAAACGAACCCCAAATTATTTATTATTAATATATATATCCTTATCTAAGTCATTTGGCCGAACCTTAGATTTTTAGGAATAAAATAACAATTAATAATATAATATTTGATTTAAAAACTATTTTGTGTCAATTTTGACACTATTTGATATATGATTTTTGTGAAAGTCATAAAAGAATTAAATGTTCGAACCAAGTTGATTAAATCAACATTAATATATCATAGTAACCTAGTAAATTAGTGGAATTCATAAAAAATCTCAAATTACATTTATTTTGGTGTTTATAACATCAATTATGTCAATATTTCATTAATAAGATAATTACTGCATCATCGTTGTGTCATAAATAAATTAAATTATTTGATGTCTAAAAATTACAAATAAAATACCATCATGTAGTAAATCTTTTTAGCTTTCTAATGAATATTTACAATCGAATTTATCTTATGTATAACCCCATATTAAAAATGATTTACTTATTAAACTTTGATTTTAACTATTTTAATCGTTCTTTAAATAAATTAATAATAAATGTCCTAATCTAATCCAAGTGGGCCTAAATGGTCATATTTTATTCCTAAGTTTGTTCTTGGTCGAATTACACTTGTCCAATAGAATTAGGACATGTGTTAGGGTAATAGTAATATCATATTTACCCTTAGTTACCCTATTTACTATTAACCGCGGTAAAAAAAAGTAAAAAGTTACTATTCACCAAAAATTATTTTCATCTCATTGAACCACATTTTAGTCCTTGATATTAACCGTGTCTGTCGGATTTTCAAAATTCTATTCACAGAAGCGGTAAAATTAAGTTTTATGCAAAATTCAGTTTTTTAACCTACCACTTAGTAGTTTCACTATTCATCAAAAATTGATGTTTCTCAGAACAATGCCAAAATTTCATCCTAAGCTATATTTCATATTCCGAATTCAAAAATGAAATCTATTTTACCAAATTCATAACATAGAAGTTGTATTAATTAATTTTATAATTAAATCCCGCTGTTAAAATAAATAGCGTGTTTTTAGGGAACAATATATATCAAAAGATTGACACTTGATTATGTCTGGTTTAAATGTGAAATTACCACCAATGACCAACATTGTATTAAATTGTAAAAATATATTCTAAATATACTTTAAAACCACTCAAATTAATAATTTATCACTATTAATTATTTCGATTAAAAAAGTTGTTTTTAATTATAATTTAGTAATTTTCACTATTCATTAGAATGTGAAAGTTATCCGAAAAGTACCAAAATTTCACCTTAGGCTAAATTCGATACTCCGAATCCAAGAATGAAGTTCATTTTGAAAAATAAGATTTACAGAATTTTAAAAAGTGGTTATTACTATTCATAACGGCTAGTTTTAATAATATTTTAATAGCATATCATTGTTTCGTGAAACTCAGTATTACGTACCACACACGCTATCGAGGAAGGTTGCGATTGCGTGTAATGCAAGGCAAGTCAAGGATGCGTGTTGTGCAAGCTCCTTTTGGTGTAGCGTACAACAAAAGACATTAGTGAAATAAAAAAGAATATTTTTCATAAAATCTCGGGCTGTTACATTCTACCCCCCTTAAAATGAATTTCGCCCTCGAAATTCGTCGGGGTTATAAATGGTTTACTATTTGAAAGTTTTTTTTAATAGAAACCCACATCGTAAAAGGGAATACCAAAACTTGGCTTTAAAAACTAAAGTATGAAATGTAACGATTACCCAAATAAACTAATCACTGGGTTTCCACATAGGTGAAAATATGGATATGGAAGAGAAATCTAACCATCATGTTCTGATGGAGAGTGGTAGAGAACATGGCTATGGAAAAGCCAGTAATCACAAATCCATAAATTTGTGACGATCTAAGGTACCATCTGATTCATCAGGTATAAGAGAACTAGGACAACATTTTTGGTTTTCAAGATCATTTCCCTAAAGTTAAAGAATTTGAATTAGAATAAATACTTACTTTATTTTGGTACAATCTCACTGTTGTTCATGCCTTGAACAATTTCCACTTCATCTCTTAAATAAATGAAGTTGAATTTGTTATTCGTGAAGTGTTAGCAGATCATGTGATAGAATGACGGGTCATTTCATCCATCTCAAACAAAAGGTTAGCAAAAATTATATACATAAGTCGATCTATAGTGAGATTAATCATATATGGTTCCTAAAATGGACTTATACTTCATATATCATACTGCTTAATATAATAAAACTAGTTTCTACTAAACAGGGACTTCCTGTAGGCCAGTGGTAGGCGATAAAGGCCAGTCGCACTTCGGTTGTGGGTTCGATTCCTACAGCCTTGTCCGAAGCGATGGGCTGTCGCCCGTTCTGCAGGTTGTCCTTTTTCTAAAACTACGTTACTATAACATCCCATCAATAATATCGAAAATCTTCTATCCTTAAACAATACTAACTTATGTCCAACATAATCCAGTCTAATCTTTAGGCTTATACATAATATTGCAGTCCACTCTCATAATATAGTGACAACGATTACCAGAGATTTAATACTGTCGTTGATCCCCACATATCATAAGATATGTCTTGTTGGTCACATTCCAAACATTCAAAGTCCTTAATCACGTATTCTCTTGAATACCTTAATGAAAACATGAGTGCAGTTAAAAGTTAACACTATCCACATACCAAAATCCTCAAAATTCTATATACTCAAACCATGATATCACTTAGTCCTTATATCAATCATGAGCTCATGAATACTGTTAAACATTTCATTTTCTTGTTTTCCCTTCATTATGCGCATATCATCTTATTTCCAAAAATATCTCAATCACTTTGAATACCACATTAAACCAATACATAAATATTCCAATACTTCATGATACAACATTATTTTGGAATCCCATTACATAAACGCTTAATCATTCCACCACATTGTTATCATATTCAACATCGCCAATAGTGATCGCATGTGACTTCCCTTTGTCCTTTGCCTTCAGTGGTTGCTCATGTTGATCATCACTAACCCTTGGATTAGGGCAATTATTAGCATAATGCCCCATTTCCTTGCACTTGAAGCATTGAAGTGTTGATGGTGCGTTCTCTGCAGTGTTTGCTTTATTCACATCATTAGAAACCCTTTTTCCATTACTTCGACACTCAGCTGCTCGATGACCTTCTTTTCCACACTTAAAACATTTTCTAGTCCCTTTAAGACAATCTCCACCATGCTTCTTTCCACACTTTGTGCATAAGGAAACATTCATCTTCTTTTCACCATTATTCTGAGATTTCTCCTTGAACTCCATCTTTCGTTTCTTGTCAAAACCATGAGATGGATATGTAACACCAACTTCCATTTCTAGCTTGATAGCACAACGCACAATTTCTTCATAGCTACTGAAGTCTCTTATAGCTAATGCCCTTCGAAGACTTGGTTTTAAGCCACTGAAAAATCGATCAACTTTACTTTCAGGTTGGATGATAATGCCAGATGCATACCTTGCAAGTCTTGTAAAATTCGCTTCGTATATACCAACAGATTCATCATCCTTCTGTTTCAGCTCAAGAAACTCCTTTTCCATCTTCGTTCGAAGAATACGAGGGAAGTACTTACTGAAAAACAAGTTCTTGAACTCGTCCCATTCCATGGACTCAATTTCATCTCTTGGCCTCGTATTCTTGATAAGATTCCACCATTGATCAGCTTCACCTTCCAAACGATATACTGCTAAGATGACTTTATCATGTTCAGAACATTGAAGAACTGAAAATATTTTTTCAGTAGTACTAATCCATTGTTCAGCAACTAATGGATCATTAGACCCACTGAAAGAAGGCGGACGCTGCCTCATGAAGGATTCAATAGAATGTTGCTCCTTCCTTTGCTCGTTTGGAAGTCCTGCATGATTCATAGCTTGAGAAAGTTGTGTGAGCATGGCTACAAGATTTTGCATTCCAGCTCCCATATCGTTTGGTTGCTCAGGGGGACAATCATTGCATTGTCCATTGCATTGATCAACACGGTTCCGTCTGGTTCCAGCCATCGTCTAAAACCCCAAAAGAATAGTGTGAGAGTCAAAAATCATGCTAGGGAAAACAACATAATAAAGGGGTAGTACCCTCAATATCTAACATCTTAGGTTAAATTCTAAGATCGTTAGCGCAATTCTAGGACTATAACCTATGCGTATACTTAACCTTAGAGACATCCATAGACATACCTTAGAAATATCTCTAGGGATCTCACTAACGTTTTCGCATCCTAGTTTCCAAAGGTTGACTAAACCTTTCCTCTGATACCAACTGTAGAGACCCGTATCCTGACGTACATGGACATTACATTAAATTTGCGGAATACTTAGTACATAACAAAAAAACACACACAAGGATCGTAATAGTTTAGTGTCTTTGGAAACTCGGAACGTAATCTTCTAATCATGGTGAAAGTTCTTCAATATCTCCCATAAAGGTCATCCCCTTTTTTTCCCTAAAACCTTTCTTTATATCCTGGGGAAAAGAAAACATAAAAGGGTGAGCTCAAATGCTCAGCAAGGGCAATAAAGGAAATAAAAATCATATCATATCTTTTTTTTTTAAAATCATAACCTGCAAAAGAGATCATAAAATCTTAATAAATCATAGAAGTGAAAATGAGATCCCCATAATCATAACATAAAACTTGAAACTTTGTGGCATGCACACATAATCATGGAAAATCATTTCTTGTTAGTCATGACTCATTGCCAAGACTATCTTAGTGGACAAAGTCCCTTTCTGAACCGAGTTCACTCCTCGTTTCAGTCCTGTATCACTGAACCGAAATAACCTTCCGTTCCAGCCATGTCTATCTCATGAGATATATAATCTTTACCCAATGCATTGGAGGGAGATATAGGTCCCACCCATCTTATAATTAATCCTTTCTTATGTGTGCCACATAATCATAAAACATACATCGTTGCATAACACATGTAACAAAAAATGGAATTCTTGAAACATCATGACATCATAAATCAATTCATATAAGATAAAGGAATTCATAAACATAATTCCATCACAACATAGTCAAAACAATGTAAAAATATGGATAGAAACAGAACCCTTTATTATCTTAGATGGAAAATAATTTTGATAAAACACTTGAATTGAATTCTTGAGGAAAATATCCTTTCTTCTTCAAAATCAATTTCTTTTCACAAAACATCATGCAATTTTAAAAGAAAGAGATTTTATTGAAAATAGTCATGAAATCTTATATAGGAAGCTTCATGAAAATAAGGCTTTATAAAACAGTAGAAATCCGTTCGTGCCGTATAAGTTAAAAAAAACATTCTTCGTACTTTTGTCGGAAAAGTCAAAAAAGTACCTCGTACGGAAAAACGACAAAAGATTCCTTTCATATTCTTTACTAAAAACTCACCTAAGGGTAAAATTGGATTTAAACTATTGAAAGTGGATGGAAACAATATTACATATTGAGAGAACATGGATGTGGATGATAAAATACACCCCAGTAAATACTTACGAATAAACAATCTCGGATAAAAATGAGATTGTGATATTTCCCTTACCTTAGGTCCGACTTGCTTTGTAAGTGTCCGAACCTCCTGTATAATGATTTAAATCATGTTATTGACTTATTACAGAATCATATTCATTGTTATGATATCATATATGGTTCACTTATGACATTATATTACCCGTTCTTTTGTAAATTCCATGTTAAAGAAGCGTTTTGGGTAAAATCGTTTCATTTATCGTAGGTGTTTTGACTTGTTGTTCTTGACATCATTATTACTTATATCATGATTTACTCACTTCCAGAATATAAAAATATGATTTATATATCATATATATGCAGTATATATATATATAATAGGTAGATAAATAAAATGAAAAACACCGTTCATGGAGACGGTAGTCCGTACGTACGCATGAACGCTGTTTTCCTTTCCTTATTGTCTTGAATGGAAGTAAGTTGATGACATACATATATATATATACATAAATCCAGTAACTTTATAATTTCATATATTTCATTATTATTTCTTATATATACTTTATAATTATTCTTAAATGGTTAACATGGAGAATGAATCTCATCGCGTCGTGGAGACGGTAGTCCGTACGTACGCACGAGCGATGATATCATTTCCATAAATACTGAATTGAATTGGAGTGGATTATACAATATATCAGAATCAATATGATGTTGTAATAACTATGTATAGTTATTCTTTACACCATTATACTCATCCATGTAAGGTGGTGGTGGAAAATAGATTACACCACGGCGTGGAGACGGTATTCCGTACGTACGCACGCGCGGTGATTTCTTTTTCCGTAGGATGGATAGATGGTGAAATAGGGTTGTTTCATACTTATAATAACATATCAGTATATGAGTGATACTTATGTTATTACTTCATAATGAAACAACCTAAGAAGAAGAAGTGGAAGAAGAAATAAAGATGAAAGAATTGGTAACGGTAATTACCTCTTCTTTGAAGCGCCTCTTTGAGACCTCCTCTTAGGGCACTAGAATTGGTCTTTGAGGAAGACCAGAACCTCTAGGATGTTGCTAGGGAAGTGGAGAAGAGATTTTGGAAGGGGTTGGCCGAGCTTGAGTGCTCAAATTGGTGTGAGGAGGAGAGGGAGGAGGTGTCTTTTTATAAGGGAGGAGAGGGGCACCTTAGGAATATCTCAAAATATTATTTTATATTAAAGTCAAAATCGGTTTATAATGGTTCCAAAGGGTCTTATTTCGAAGCTAAAGTGAGGATGGGTCGAAATCCTATCAACCAATAGAATTTAGACAAGTTTAGGATATTATTTTAACCTTATCAATTAGATTTAACTCTAAGTTAAATAATTTAACATTTACCGTGTCTTTTTGTTTTCTTTCACTATATGGTTAATACACTTACTATAACATGCCAAACGAACCCCAAATTATTTATTATTAATATATATATCCTTATCTAAGTCATTTGGCCGAACCTTAGATTTTTAGGAATAAAATAACAATTAATAATATAATATTTGATTTAAAAACTATTTTGTGTCAATTTTGACACTATTTGATATATGATTTTTGTGAAAGTCATAAAAGAATTAAATGTTCGAACCAAGTTGATTAAATCAACATTAATATATCATAGTAACCTAGTAAATTAGTGGAATTCATAAAAAATCTCAAATTACATTTATTTTGGTGTTTATAACATCAATTATGTCAATATTTCATTAATAAGATAATTACTGCATCATCGTTGTGTCATAAATAAATTAAATTATTTGATGTCTAAAAATTACAAATAAAATACCATCATGTAGTAAATCGTTTTAGCTTTCTAATGAATATTTACAATCGAATTTATCTTATGTATAACCCCATATTAAAAATGATTTACTTATTAAACTTTGATTTTAACTATTTTAATCGTTCTTTAAATAAATTAAGAATAAATGTCCTAATCTAATCCAAGTGGGCCTAAATGGTCATATTTTATTCCTAAGTTTGTTTTTGGTCGAATTACACTTGTCCAATAGAATTAGGACATGTGTTAGGGTAATAGTAATATCATATTTACCCTTAGTTACCCTATTTACTATTAACCGCGGTAAAAAAAAGTAAAAAGTTACTATTCACCAAAAATTATTTTCATCTCATTGAACCACATTTTAGTCCTTGATATTAACCGTGTCTGTCGGATTTTCAAAATTCTATTCACAGAAGCGGTAAAATTAAGTTTTATGCAAAATTCAGTTTTTTAACCTACCACTTAGTAGTTTCACTATTCATCAAAAATTGATGTTTCTCAGAACAATGCCAAAATTTCATCCTAAGCTATATTTCATATTCCGAATTCAAAAATGAAATCTATTTTACCAAATTCATAACATAGAAGTTGTATTAATTAATTTTATAATTAAATCCCGCTGTTAAAATAAATAGCGTGTTTTTAGGGAACAATATATATCAAAAGATTGACACTTGATTATGTCTGGTTTAAATGTGAAATTACCACCAATGACCAACATTGTATTAAATTGTAAAAATATATTCTAAATATACTTTAAAACCACTCAAATTAATAATTTATCACTATTAATTATTTCGATTAAAAAAGTTGTTTTTAATTATAATTTAGTAATTTTCACTATTCATTAGAATGTGAAAGTTATCCGAAAAGTACCAAAATTTCACCTTAGGCTAAATTCGATACTCCGAATCCAAGAATGAAGTTCATTTTGAAAAATAAGATTTACAGAATTTTAAAAAGTGGTTATTACTATTCATAACGGCTAGTTTTAATAATATTTTAATAGCATATCATTGTTTCGTGAAACTCAGTATTACGTACCACACACGCTATCGAGGAAGGTTGCGATTGCGTGTAATGCAAGGCAAGTCAAGGATGCGTGTTGTGCAAGCTCCTTTTGGTGTAGCGTACAACAAAAGACATTAGTGAAATAAAAAAGAATATTTTTCATAAAATCTCGGGCTGTTACATGCAGTTACTGAATGTAATTCTTCAGTCTTTACCTGTTCTAGAGTGGAAATGGTAAAATATATCCATGGACATTGTTGTGGGATTACCGAAGACATCTTGAGGTAATAATTCAATCTGGGTTATAATTGATCGATTGACTAAATCTATTCATTTCCTTTCTATTCGAGATACTTTGTCTCTAGATCAACTTGCTCAGTTGTATGTTAAAGATAGTTTTTAGGTTTCATGGAGTTCCCCTTGAAGGTTCTGGGTGCAGCGGAAGCGCGTGGGTGGATGTGCCCACTTGGCTTTTTGTCATTAGCAATGATCAATCTGGGATCAATACGACGATAAATGCCAGTCTCCGCAGATTGAATAATAGAAATAGAAAAAAGAAATAGAAAGTCCCAGAACCCCAAAGTAGGATCATTACAGGTTGATTATAATTAATTTAATTAATTGAAAAGAAATACCTTTTGAGGTGTTCTTTCTTCATTGATGTTCTTGATCACGTTCCGATGTGATCTATCATTGTGTCGTAGAAGCCAAGTGTAGACTTCCTCTAGTGGTGATCCACACATGTACCTCGTATATCGGGACGTCTCCAAAGGAGTCTCCGGGTTCTAGCGTGAAGAAACCTTTGCTTGCGTTGTCCACCTTAGATAGTCTTGATTTGATGGAAGAGGATCTCTCTCAGTCTTGAGAGCATTCTTGGAGGAAGAAGTTCTTTTGGCCTTGAAAGAATTTTCCAGAGTTGTTGTGTGTAGGAAAAGAGTTGGGGTTGTGAGGATATTTATAATCAGGTTTGAGGTTCTAGATTTATGATAATAAATAAATGTGTTACACATTTTATTTATTTCATTGACTCTTATTTAAAACCCCCATGTTGAATAATTAATTCCTTGACATGCACCCACACTGATTATAATAAATATCATTTAAAAAAATATTATATCCTCAAAATCACGACTGGAAAAACTACATGGAGTGTATTAATAAATACACGGCATGTACTTGTTTTTCATTGAAAACTACACGGTGTGTACATTCAATGTACACGGAGTGTATATATTGTTTTCATTTATTCATTTCATTTCCATAAAGACAACTACATGGCGTGTAATTGTTTTCCATGAAAAACTAAACAGCGTGTAATCTTTAATAAACGGAGTGTATATCTTGTTTCTCATTTCCTTTTTCCTCCATAATTAAAATGATTTAGACTTCCTTGAATAATTATTAAACCACTTACGGGAATAATCTTTATTCTACTTGAGATACTTGAATATACTTAGTGTGTGACCCTCTAGGCCTCTTTCTCATTGGCATTAGGCGAGCTTGCCTAAAGTCCAAGATTAATTTCTAGCAATGGGTCAAGGCACCCAAGAGAAAGAAGTTGACGCCGAATTGATGTATCACCTCATACGAACTCTTACTATGTAATTTAATCCCTCTATATCGATATCTCATGAAGCAGGTTTCATGGAAGTGTCATAAACCTATATGCTTGATCCGTTATTCTTAGACTTCTGAAAATAAACTCATCGTTTACACCATGGCCATGGAATTTAATGCGACAGTTCTATTTCAATCAAAGGGATGAGATATCAATTTCCATAAATGGAAGGGACAAATCCTTCCTTGACTTATCCATTAACACATGTCACTCGTGATGCACCCAACGTACCCTACTTCCGCCATCTATGTGCATGACGATTTTCTTCAGTAAATCTATGTGCGAGAGTCATGACATGAGTCATTGATAATCTTCTAGTCTAAGGACCATTACACACGCTCGTAGATAGCAATTTTCGATGACACCAAGACACGTGTAATTGCTACTAGCGGGTCTGTTCTCATAATCTCCCATCCTGGAGATTACCAAGTGCGAACTCCATAAGAGAGAGTCTCGTCTTCTTATGAGTACTCACACATGAAGGTTTGTATACTATGTGTCCTATCATAGTATGTCATCCAACTGTAGAACTTTATTTAAGAATATTGTTATAGCATTTAAAGGTTCTCATCATAGCGGGGATCTTCCATGACCTTATCAATGCAACAAATATTCCAGGACATTATTATATTATAGTCATGCAGAACAATGAACAATATATAATAACTGAACATTCATTTAATTAACGTACAAAATAGTTGGTTCTTAGGACACCAACCATTACAAAATTCCACTTGAAATAGAGCCAACTACCTACGACTTTTAGTCCACTGGACCTCACATGATGATCATGTTTCTTCTGAGTCAAGGCTTTAGTCACGGGGTCGGCCACATTGTATTCCGTGGAAATACTGCTCACTGCAACTTATCCTCTATGAGAAAAATCCCTCAAGAGATAGTACTTCTGAAGTATGTGCTTTATCCGCTGATGTGACCTTGGCTCTTTAACAAGTGCCACCACGGCAGTATTATCACAATAGAGTGTGATAGGATCTTTACTGCTCGGTACTACATCCAGCTCTTGGAAGAAGCTTCGCATCCATAATGATTCTTTATCTGCCTCAGAAGTTGCGATATACTCGGACTCCACTGTAGAATCTGCCACCATACATTGCTTTGAGCTCTTCCACCTCACTGCACCTCCATTCAAACTAAAGATGTATCCAGTATGCGACTTCATGTCATCTTGATTAGTCTGGAAACTAGCATCTACATGTCCTCCGATGACTAGCTCCATAACTACTCCATAAACCTTGAACTTATCCTTAGTACGCCTCAGATACATAAGGATAGTCTTGACTGCCATCCAATGGCGGTCTCCTGGATCAGCTTGATATCTGCCTACCGCACTTAATACGTAAGCAATATCTAGCCTCATACATAGCATAACATAAACGACTGACCCAGTCGTGGATGTGTAAGGGATCCTTTCCATTATCTTTCTTTCCTCATGTGTATGAGGACACATTTTCTTGGAAAGATGAATGCCATGTGACACTGGCAACAATCCCCTCTTGGAATGTTCCATATTAAATCTCTTCAGTATCTTGTCAATGTATGTACTTTGACTCAGGCATAGAATTCTCTTTGATCTATCACGATGGATCTTGATCCCAATAATATATACTGCCTCGCCCAAGTCTTTCATGGAGAATCATTTATGAAACCATGCCTTAACTTACTGTAAGACAGGTACTTCATTTCCAATTAGTAATATGTCATCAACATATACTATTAGGAAAATGACCTCAGTTCCACTAAACCACTTTTAGACACTAGGCTCACATTATTTCTTAACAAATCCAAATTCCGTTACATCTTAACCAAAACAAATGATCCATGACCTTGATTCTTTCTTTAATCCATAAATGGATTTCTGCAACTTGCATACGCTGGTTTCATCCTTTGGAGTCACAAACCCTTTAGGTTGTCTCATGTAGACATCTTACTAGAGGTTTCCGTTAAGGAATGCTGTTTTGACATCCATTTGCCAAATTTCAAATTAATGGTGAGCGGCAATGCCCAATAGTATTCTGATGGATTTCAGCATCGCAACTGGTGAAACGGTTTCATCATAGTCAATTCCTTGACGCTGTCTAAAACCGTTTGCTGCCAGTTGTTCCTTATAGACTTGCCCCTCCATGTCCAATTTCTTCTTGAATACCCATTTATTACCAATAGGCTTTACATCAACTGGAGGATCTACCAAAATCTAGACTTGGTTTTGGAACATGGAATCCATTTCAGAATTCATTGCTTCTTGCCACTTGGAAACGTCTGTTCCTTCAACTGCTTCTATGTAGGTAAGAGGATCATCATTGTCAACCAATAATGTGTCACCATCCTCGGTGACAAGAAAACCATATCGTTCTTGTTCTCTCACCTCTCTCGTGCTCCTACGCAGTTCTTGTGTCTCTAGAACAGATTGTTCTTTCATGGGGCTTTGTGGAATCTGTTATTGTACCAACTCTTGTGTATCTTCAGCCTCGACTTCATCAAAGTCTATCTCGCTCTCTCTATCTCTTTTAGAGATGTTCTCCCTCTCAAGGAATATGGCGTGCCTTGAAACTGTAACCTTTTTTCTGAGGGGTTGTATAGGTAATATCCCCTTGTTTCCTTGGTATATCCTATAAAGATACACTTTGTGCCTCGGGGTGAATGTTTGTTACCTGAAGAGGCATTAACAAATTCTTCGCTACCCCATACATGTAAATTCGATAACATGGCTTTGTGTCCACTCCATAACTCGTATGGAATACCATTTATCGATTTAGTTGGTACTTGGTTTAGTATGTGCGCTGCTGTTTGTAATGCATATCCCCAAAAGGAAAATGGAAGACTCGCTTGACTCATCATTGATCTCACCATGTCCAACAGGGTGCAGTTCCTCCTTTCACATACACTATTCCACTGCGGTGTGTAAGGAGGAGTGAGTTGAGATTCAATCCCAAACTCTTGTAAGACATCAATGAAGTCCTGATTAAGATATTCTCCTCCTCTGTCTGAGCAGAGTTTCTTAATATTTTTACCAAGCTGGTTCTAAACTTCATTCTTGTATTCTTTGAACCGATCAAAAGAATATGACTTATACCTCATTAAGTAAATATATCTATATCTACTAAAATCATCAGTAAAAGTTATGAAGTATGAGAACCCACCCCTTGCCTCAACTGGAAATGGTCTACACACATCTATGTGAACTAATTCTAGAAGTTGTTTATCCCTTTCACCTTTCCCACCAAATGGGGCTTTGGTTATTTTTCCTTGTAGAAACGCATGGCATACACCATGTGGTTTTAGTTCGAAAGAATCTAAATACCCATATTGATGTAATTTTTTCAAATGTTTCTCATAGACATGACCTAGCTGGTGATGCCAAAGATGGGTGTGGTACGAGTCATGTGAATTTAATTTGTCATTGATTTCCATTACTTGGTTTGTGTAGTCTAACACATAATGTCCGTTATATAAATGTGCACTGCCAAAACAAATTCTACCTTTATAAAAGTATCAACATTAATTACTAAACATGAACATGAATCCATCAGTTTCTAATCTGGATACTGAAATAATGTTTCTGTAACAGAAGGCACATAATAACAACCCTTTAACACCAAGATCATTCCGGTTGTCAATGTGAGGTTGTAGTCCCCGACAGCTACAACAGCAAGTCTGGCTTCGTTGGCTGCTCGTAGATCTACCTCCCCTAGATCAATCTTCCTAAATCTACTTGGTTCCTATATTTGGATACAAATATGAGCACCAAAAGATGTATCTAATAACCAATTAATAGAAATAGAGAGATTGAATTCGATAACAAATGCACCTGAAGCTTCCCCTTGCTTCCTTGGCTGGGTGCAGTTTTTCTTCCAGTGGCCCTTCTTTCCACATGCAAAACAAACATCATCCTGTTCCATTGCCTCCCCTTTGATCTTCTTTTTATTGGACAACCTTGAAGAAGGTTTGGTCTTAAAGATATTATCCTTCCTTTTCCTTTTATTCACCATGAGGACATAAGGCTTTTCACGTTTCATGTCATTGTCCACTTGGCGAATAAGGATAAGAAGATCAGACAGAGACTTCTCAATGTTGTTCATGATTAAGTTCACAACAAAGTTTGAGATGATCTAGGGGAGTGATGCGAGAATGAGATTGGTACCCAATTATTCATGGAGTTTAAAACCTAGAACCTCCAAGCGCTCAGTATAGCCAATGATCTTGACTACATGAGGCCCAGCTGGGCACCCTCTCCGAGCATGCTTTGGAATAGAGCCTTGGAGATCTCAAACCTTTCATGTCTTTCTCTCTCCTGGTATAGACCACGGAGGTGATCGAGCATGCTATAGGCATCCATGTCTTCATGAGACATCATGAGCTCACTAGACATTGATGATAGCATCAAACATTGAAGGTCAAGTGCATCATTCAAATGTTGATCATAGACTAGGAAATCTTCATCACTCGCCCCTGGGGTAGGGGAATTAGGAAGTGATGACTCCAGCACGTAAAACTTTCGTTCATGGCATAGGGTAACCTGAAGGCACCTAAACCATTTCTGAAAGTTACTACCAGTGAGGATGTTGTCTTTATCCAGAATTGATCACAGAGAAAATGTGGTTGATGTGTTTGTCATTTTGATTCTACAAATTAAAAGAGTAGATTTATCAGTAATTTTTTGATTACATTTTATGAGAAATAATAAATTTTATTAAGTCTCCCATTATTTTATCAAGTCCTAATGGCCCTCACCATTGAACTCAGAATGTCCAGTTGATTTGACATTCTAGTGAAAAGGATCCATATTCCCCTTCGCATAACCCCAACAAGGGTTGGTCAAGCTATTTATAGGTATTTAGGTAGTAAGGTCTTTGCCAACTATGAGCTTACAGTTCCTTGATCTGTTGAGTGGAATCCCCAATCCTGAAATCCTGACATGGATTTCCTCTACTCTTGCCTCTAATATTACATCAAATCTAGCAAGGGTTACTCCTCTTGGTGTAATATGGTTAAGTCAACCTGAAACCTTTCATAAGGTGTTCCTTTATAAAAGTAAGTGTCCCAACAAGGGTTGATCAAACAAATAGTTTTACTGAGTCTTTCCCATAATCAGGTAACAGAAGGCTAAGTCTGACTTAATATGGTATTGAGGGATTTTAATCCTTTATGCATAGTTTTGCATTATCACATGCTTGTTAATATTAAGTGATGCTTGCTTAAGTGATTAACCATGTTCTGATAATGTTTACGCATAGTCAAGTTTTTATTTTATTCCATCGTTTCATGCTTGTTAATTTTAGTAACTATGTGATCGCGACAACACATATATAATAAATAAACCATGAAATTTAGACGGAAATAAAATAAGATGGAATGATCATGAGCTTCTATTGGTCAGCTTATCTAGCGGTTTTGATAAGCTAACCCTGACCTCGGGAAAAACACCTTGAACCCGATGGTTCGTGTTTTGCTTCTCCCACATGTCCACCATTGTATCTTATTGTGTTGGTTTCGCCTTAGCTTTGGGATTTGAACCATCTCCACTGGCTTAGGAGATCCTCCATTATATGTGTTTACATTAAAGAAACCATGGGCACACAGGCCCTACATTTTTTTGGAAGAAGGGTCGCAGGCCAACAAATTTAAATTAAATAAATTTAAATGATACCATACACATACAAAGGGTCTTTGGTCTAGCTCATGATCATCCATAGCATGCAATGACATTTACGTAAATTTAGAATTCAAATACTTTTAATTGTTCTTTCATTTAAGATAATTCGCGCACGAATTCAATTAATTATGATCTTATAATTAATCAATTCTTTATCTTAAACTCATTTCTAAATTTCCTTGAGATTCTTCTCATCCATATTCCTTGTACGAGTCTTTGTACATTGGAGGAAACTTTGTGAAATGTCATTTCTGGAATGTACACGGCGTGTAGTTTATAATTACATGGCGTGTATTTATTTTCACTCTTTATCTAAAGTATACGTTGGGGGCTTTGGTGTCTTTTCTATACTTTGGAAATTTTGGAGTACACAGCGTGTAGATAAATCAAACATAGCGTGTACTTGCTTGTTACGCGGTAACCAACCTGACGATCCCTTGTACGCAGTATACGGCTTATCCTTGTACACAGTTTCACCTGGGCTGGAACAGACTACACGACGTGTTGCTCCAACATACACGCCGTGTATTCTAGTTTCCACATGCCGATCAGTTCTGGTCAACACAACGTGATTAATACTTAGGCATATTCAATTCACACGACATAGTTTGGCAGACCAGTGCTGGTTCATTGACCCTAAGTACATGACATGTAGTTTTAATTACACAACGTGTAATACCGTGTTGTACAGACAGATAGAGCGGCTCCTCTGGATGAGTTCCCCATTTTTATTTTAATCAAAATTAAAATTAAAAGGTCATTTTAGTGATGTGAATTGAGAAACAAAGGAGGAAGAACTGATCTCATTTATTCAGATTTATAGAATGATTTATTTCGAATTGAATCAAATATAAATGCGTAAATTATCAATGAAAATTAAATAACTATAATCAACGTTGCCAAAGGAGTCTCCAGGTGCTAGCGTGAAGAAACCTTTGATTGCATTTTCCACCTTAGATTGTCTTGATCTGATGGAAGAGGATCTCACTCGGTCATGAGAGCATTCTTGGAGGAAGATGTTATTTTGTCCTTGAAAGAATTATCTAGAGTTGTTGTTTATAGGAAAAGAGTTAGGGTTGTGAGGATATTTATAATCAGGTTTGAGTTTGTAGAGTTATGACAATAAATAAACATGTTACACATTTTATTTATTTCGTTGACTTTTATTTAAAACCCCAGTGTCGAATAATTAATTCCTTGACATGCGCCCACGCTGATTATAATAAATATCATTTAAAACAATATTATATCCTCAAAATCCAAATTGGAAAAACTACATGGTGTGTATTAATAAATACACGATGTGTACTTGTTTTTCATTGAAAACTACACAACATGTACATTCAGTGTACATGAAGTGTATATCTTGTTTTCATTTATTCATTTCCTTTCCATAAAAAAACTACATGGCGTGTATTAAAAAATACACGATGTGTACTTGTTTTCCATGAAAAACTACATGGTGTGTAATATTTAATACATGGCGTGTATATCTTTTTTTCATTTCCTTTTTCCTCCATCATTAAAACTATTTAGGCTTCCATGAGTAATTATTAAACCATGTACGGGAATGATCTTTATTCTACTTGAGATACTTGAATACACTTAGTGTGTGACCCTCTAGGCCTCTTTCTTGTTGGCATTAGGCGATCTTGCCTAAAGTCTAAGATTACTGTCTAGAAACGGGTCAAGGCACCCAAGAGAAAGAAGTTGACGTCACATTGACATATCACCTCATACGAATGCTTACTGTGTAATTTAATCCCTTTGTCTTGATATCTCATCAAGAAGGTTTCATGGCAGTGTCGCAATCCTATATGCTTGATCCGTCGTTCTTTGACTTCCTGAAATAAACTCATCGTTTACACCATGGCCATGGAATTTAATGCGACAATTCTATTTCAATCAAAGGGCCATGATATAAACTTATATAAATGGAAGGGACAGATCCTTCCTCGACTTATCCATTAACAACATGTCACTCATGACGCACCCAACGTACCCTACTTCCCGCCAACTGTCTGCGTAATGGTTTTCATCAGTAAATCTAAGTGTGCAAGTCATGACATGAGTCAATGATAATCTTCTTATCTAGGGACCATTACACATGCTCATAGATAGCAATGTCTGATGACACCAAGACATGCGGAATTGCTACTGGCGGGTCTGTTCTCATAATCTCCCATCTTGGAGACTACCAAGTGCGAACTCCATGAGAGAGAGTCTCGCCTTCTTATGAGTACTCGCACATGACGGTCTTTAAACTATGTGTCCTATCATAGTATGTCATCCAACCATATAAATTTATTTAAGAATATTGTTATAGTATTTCAAGGTTCTCATTATAGCGGGGATCTTCCATGACATTATCAATGCAACAAATATTCCATGACATTATTATATTATATTCATGAAGAATAATGAAAAATATATAATAAGTGAACATTCATGTAATCAAAGTACAAAATAGTTGGTTCTCAGGACACCAACCCTTACACCCTTCTCTATTGTATCTAATCGTGATCCCAGGTTTACTTCTAACTTGTGTAAAGGCCTTCAGAATTCGTTGGGTTCTGAATTAAATTTTTGTACATCCTTTCATCCGCAATCAGATGGGCAGTCAGAATGAACAATTCCGACCTTGGAGGCTATGTTACGTGCTTTTTCACTGGATTACCAGGGATGTTGGGACCAACATCTTTCTTTGGTTGATTTTTCTTATAATAACAGTTTTCATTCCAGTATACAGATGGCTTCATTTGAGGAATTATATGGAAAGTGTTATCGAACTCTAGCTTTTTGGGATAACGTAGGAAAAAGGAAGTTGATTGGACCAGAATTGGTAGAAGAGATGGTAGAGAAAGTTCAGTTGATTCAGAAGCACACGAGAACAGCTCAGAGCAGACAAAATAATTATGTGGATAACTAGAGGAAGGATATTTATTTTGAGGTAGGTAATCATATCTTTCTCAAAGTTTCTCCATGGAAAAGTGTGATGCATTTATTTAGGAAGGGAAATTTGAGTCTGAGGTTCATTGGACCATATGAAATCCTGGAGAAAGTTGGATCAGTTTCATACAAAGTTTCTTTATCTCCATGTTTATCCCAGGTAGACAATTGTTTTCATGTTTCAATGTTGATAAAGTATATGCCAGATCCGTCTAATGTTTTGAGTCTAGAGGCAGTTCAGTTGGAAAGGAATCTCTCTTATAAAGAACAACCTGTCCAGATTCTTGACTGTAGAGAGAAAGTGTTACAGAATAAGGTAACTCACCAGGTAAATGTTTTGTGGGAAAAACATATGGTTGAAGAGGCAATGTGGGAATCTAAAAATTCTATGAGGGATAAATACCACAACTTATTTTGATAAGTGAATAAAAATTGCAAGGACGCAATTTCCAAAAGGGGGAAGGATTTAACATCCTAGGTAAATGAAGAATAAGATATTTTCAAGTTTATTAATATTTGTGAATTAAATATTAATTTTTCTTTAAATGGGTTTCTATGTTTGATAGCGTACCTGATACGCAACAACTGGTTTTTTTGAAATCTTACATTTGACACTAATAATATAATATTATAATTTTAAATGGGAGTTAACTCCTACCCATTGCATTGGCTGTAATGAAGAAAACTAACTACAATATGATTATACATGTTTGTTTAATGTATTTAAATTTATCCAATAAAAGTTAGAGGCTTAAAATGTCAATGAATCTATTTATAAGCATAATTTACATTAAAATGTTGATTTACAACCTTTTAATAGAGAACCCTTTTTAAATATAGTTTTGGTCATTAATATATGTTCTATTTGACAAAATAAAATTCTACTTTAGATTCGGGACCTCAAAATTTACTTTGGGTAAATTTTTGGTATTTTTCTGATAAAGTTAATTTTTTTGAATAATGAAAAATAATGTAACATAATTAAAAAGTTCCTTTTAATTTAATTTATTTATATGGTTATATTACCTTTTTAATTGGTTTTAAAGTTTATCTAGAATTTATATTTACCAATTAATCCAATTTTAGTCAATGGAATTAATTTCACTTTGAATTTGGACATAAACAAGTATCAATCTTTTGATAGTTATTGTCTCCTAAAAACACGGTATTTGTTTTAACAATGGGAATTAATTTTAAATCAATTAATGCAACTTATATGTTTATAATTTGGTAAAATAGACATCATTTTTGAATTCAGAATATCAAATATTTCTTAGCCTGAATTTTTGGTATTTTTCTGAAAACATCAATTTTGGATGAATAGTGAAACCACTTAGTAGTAGTTCAAAAACTGAATTTTTCATTTGAATGAAATTTTACCACTTTTGTGAATCGAATTTCAAAAATCAGACATACATCATTGTTATTAGTGACTGAAATTTGGTTCAATAAGATGAATATAATTTTTGGTGAATAGTAACTTTGGACTTTTATTTACTGTGGTTAAAGTTAAATAGGGTAATTCAAGATAAAAAGAATATTATAATAATTCAAAATTAACTTAACATTTGTCCTAACCTTATTGGATGAGTAATATCCGACCATGGTCATCCTTGGGTCTATTTTGGGACCCCATGGAGCCACTTATGATTGCTAATGACACTTTAGATTAATTAACTTAATGGAAAGAAAAAAATGAAATAAACAAAAATCTTTTAGTTAATTAATTTTTATAAGGTCTTATATAAGAAATATTTTTGACTATAAATATTCATTGGAAAGATAAAAACAATTCCTATATCATGGTATTTGTTTTATAATTTTTATAAATCTAATAAATTAAATTATTTTTGACATAATAATTATGCAGTGTTTAACTCATTAATAAATCATTTAAATAAATAAGAATATAAATATCACAATAACATTCAAAACATATCCAATTCTTATTGTATGACTTTATTTCGACCATGATTCATCTTATCTTTGACTCTAATGATTTCTGGACCTTTAGAAACAGAATATAATTATATAATAAAATAATATTTTCACACTTTCCTAAAGAGCCCCTCCACCCCCTTATAAAAGAAGACCATTTATATCCAATTCCTCACACCTCTCAAGCCTTTTGGATTTCCCAAAATCCATCCAATTAAGCTTCCTACATCCCTATCTTCCACCTATAAGCCTTACCTTAGTCATAAGGCACTTCAACAAACCATTTTGGTTCAAACAAAAAGTAGTTACCCAAATTAGAGGTAACAATTTCTCTTAACTTCTTTTATTTTATTGTACATCACCAACACATACTCTCTTTTTATTATTTTATTTTATAAAAAACTAGTATTTTAAATATACTAGGATATTTTTATGAGAGTTATTATATCTACACTTACACACACCTCCATCTAATGGGTGAAGAACATACTGTTTATGTGGATGGAAAACTAACGCCTCACGAAATAATGATTGTTCGATTATCTCCTACCGCATCTCATGGTGGCAATTAATATGGTACTATATTTACATATGATATATATTATGTTCATGTTTTATTTCTGATTCTATATTATCCATTTATTTCACACCTTTTTGGTTTCCATAATGGGTAAACGTGATAATTTCATTTGAGGAAGTGCGGACTACCGCCACCTCAAAGTGATATGACTCGTTCATGCCATACATGGGATATATAAATGATGGAGTTTATTATATTATATGATATTATACTATAATTATAATATACCTATGTATGATTATGTTATAATTCCATTAAAATAAGAAATAGAAATGGAAGTAGCATTCATGCGTACGTACGACTTACCGTCTCCAAGAATGGTACATTTCATTTCTTACCTCCAAATGTTATGTACTATTATAAATACATGTATATACTGGATATATATGATATATATGAAATCTAAATCATGAATATCATTCTATATATAATGAACTTTATACCATGTGAATAACTTGTAACTATATGGTGTTCATTTTTGACTCAAGTACCAAATATCGACAAAATGAACATTATTAACTTGAGTGATTAAATAATGTTTAAAAAAGGTAATAAGTTATATAAAAGGAATAATAAACTTGAAAAATGTTCTTAAGAAAGTAGAAATTAAATTTTGTTTATTATTCCGGATATTAAAGAATGAAGGGGTCAAGTCGGACACAAGGTAAGGGACTTCATCTCAATCTCCTTTCATTGAGGCATATTTTGTTTTAATACAGAACTTTATTTTATATTCTATATAAACACCCTTGAAATTTCAAAGTGAATCTTCTCCTACAAATCATTTTAACAAATAAAATAAAGAATGTTTATTTTAATGTAAGCGGTGACAACGACCTTTCCGCCGCCACGAGTATTATTTGTTCTTTGACATTTTTAACAAGACTTAATGTTTTTTTTCAAGGAAAATAAATACCATATAATCATTTATGTATTTTGGTATTGAAAATTGTTTTCATAATGTATTTTTCATGTCAATATTTTTTTTTGATATATTATGATTGAAATGTGGAAATTTTTTCTTTCATTTATATTTTTTATATGTGTTATGATTTAATTATGGTACTTGGACATTTGACAGGTGGTTAGGTGATAAACCAAATAATGGGTGGTGCTGTGATAAACCAGGATGGGTGGTTACATTATAACCTCCAATTTATTGGGTATGGAAGTTGGCCGTATGGCTATTCCATTTAGTGATATGTGTGGAAGTCGACCATTTGATTATTCCATTTAATCATGTTTATGTCCCAAGTTACCTTTATATGTTATGTGTTCTTTGTATGGGGTTTATGGCAATCTTTTGGATACAAAAGGTTAAGTCGTGATCTTTTGTTCATTTAAGAGTATTTACTTCTTCATAAAGGTTAAAAGTATAACTTATGTTAAAGTATTCGTGGTTTACTTGTCGTTTTGGAAAATCAGTTTTCCTTCTTTGTGTATCCCTTAATGATATTTTTATGCACATCCTAAGTTTTTTAAATGTTTTTCACAGGACATAATGTGGAATATGGTCAAGGATGGGATCATGGAAAAGTCATGCTATCTTAACCATGGAACTGGACATGACTCTTTTTTTCAAGAGTTCTTTTTTTTTTGAAAAAATAGAAACTGAGCAGAAGTGTCTACTTTGTTTTTTTTGAAATGAAATGTAATAGTTATGGCCTAATTCTCTAAAACTCTAAACCTGAAAAGATCCTTAATGTGAATTATTCATTTAATTCATGATTATGTAATGTTTTAAGGTCAGGTCCTTATTGTCTCAGTTTTATTTAATTAGTCCATGAAACCACTCGATTGAAAGTAGCTCTAAAAACATAGGTGGTCCTATTTCCAATTCTTTGTAGGTGTAGCTTCATTCTCAGAGGATAAACTATGACACCATCTTTTCTATGTTGTTCTCTTTCAGTTCAACCCACACCACCATACCAGTGTAAGCAATAACTTCACCCTACATCATTTCCTTTTTGGTGTACCTTACCATGAATATATGGTGTCCACCTTACCATGTATAGGATTCCAACATTATATGAATATGGGTCATCATCCTTACCATAAATAAGTGTCCACCTTAACGTCAAGAGGTGGTATCTACCTTACTGTGATATCATGTACTACACATTATGGATTTGATTTTAAATTAACTATGAAGGTAAAATACATTAAAAAATGTTAAGAATACTTACCACATTTATTTTCTTATACCTATCACGTAGATATCATATTAGTTACCAAGCAGTATATGCAGCTGAATGTGAGTTATTTTTATGCTAATGTCATGTTATATTTTATATTTACATCATGATTTATTTTTATTTCATATGAGAACTTGTCATTTTTTTGCATAATAAGTAATCTAACCACATGATCATTTAGATCACATTATCAGCATATCAACTGTGTGGGAACAATATGCTTACTGACCACACAAAATCACCCGATAAGCATCTAACCTAATGTGGTCACATGGTATGTAAACCGACCATGAGGCATATTCCTCACTTGGCCAGTACATCATTTTATTTATTTTTAGATGAACTTTATTCATTCTTACGACATTGGGACTTCATATCATTTAAAAAAATTATTCCTTCATGAATATTAAATTTTTTCCTTTTTATTCAATTTAAAATATATTATTTATTATAATTACTTTTAATTGTATTTAAAAATGAAATTATCCTTGAATTTTTTGTGAAATTTATAAATATAATTTTATTCATTTCATCCTCAATTATCAATAATATTTTATTCATTCATTTAATTCCATATTTTGAGAAAAATTTTATTTGTTATAAGAATTTTCATTACAATCATTTACTCTAACGAATATAATATCGTTTATTTTAATAATATTAATATAGGAATAAATTTCTGAAAACTATTTTATATTGAGCATTGTATTTATAAATATATGTAATGGTAGTTTTATAATTTTTCATGATCTAACCAGTGGAATGCATTTATTAGATTATTTGACATTATGAAGAGATATTTGAAGTTAATAAAGTAGGATTAATCCATTAGATATAACATCAATGGATAAAAAATACATATATATCATTCTAAAGTAATTATCAACAATATTTTCATGTGATATGATTTCCTACATCCCAATTGATAAATATGCTCTTTGATTCATGTAATGATGTGATTTATGCTATCTCATCCTCTACGGTTGAAGTAATCGATATCAACAACCTTTGATGTTACATCATTTGATCATTATTTTGGTTAAATTACATTTATGATTTATTTCATGTAATATTTTTTATTTTTTTTATCTATAATCAGTTGATAAATGTTTTATGATTATCCATATAAAAAGTAGTTATTGAATGTTTTGGATATTCTACCACAGTAAATCATTTTGTTTTTCTATTTATTTATTTTTAATTTCATATCATGAATATATAACTCACTATAAAATCATTAATTAATAACACCTTGATTTTTTGTTATTACTTTTTTTAAAAACTATTAATCCCCCTCTAGTCAATATTTACATTACTTATAATCCAACACCTTCTCACATCCTTATAATTTTAAGGTCCATCCTCTATAAATCAATAAGTATTGGTCCCTTTAAATCCATGTAATGGATAAAATAATATAATATTTCTAACATATACCATCAAGCATATTTTTCTCTTTCTAATAGTGTTAATGTATTGAGATATCATAATCATTAATGAGCTTCAACCATCTTCTATGAATATTATTCAATGTAATTTTTATTAATATTAATGTAATTATTTTATGATCTGTATATATGTCACTCATTTTTTATAGTGGTAATCCCTTTATATTGTGAATGTAAAAAAATATTGTTCACAAATCTAAATCATATGTCGATTAATCTTTATATTTTTTTTAAAAAAATTGGTGTAAGGCATTAGGTACCACAATTTGATTCTAGACAAGTTCATAACGAAATCCATATTTAATGTCTCACTAAAGAACACAATCCCATCACCACCGTGGGGTAGTTTTATCATAGGTTCATTGATTATCCTTCTTTTCAGCTACATGAAATTCCATTCAAAATCATATGCCTACTAGAACTTAACACCCCTACAAGTCACCTTAGTGAGTGGATTGGACAATTATGATAAATCTCACATAAATCATTGGTAGTATCCATCCACCTCAAGAAAACTATGTATATTTTTTTTCATGGTTGGCCTATCACATGATTCAATAACTTCTATCTTCGAAGGATCCAATGATATTCCATTGCATGAAATTATGTTACACATGAATTGTATTTTCTATAAAAAGAAAAATAACACATGGTAAATTTGGAATATAGCCTCCCTTTACTTTGTATTTTCAATGAAATCATCATATATTATTTATCCACATCCTTTATCTTATAATATATAAGAATGTTATGTCTAATGACTATCTCAAACTGATCAAGGAAATCTCTAGATAGTCCATTATAAAAATCCATGAACATATTGACGGAATTATTAAGTCCAATTAGAATCAATATAAATTGTTAATGAACAAACGTCATATTGATGTATGACTTTGGTTTTAGCTAATGATATCTAGATCGATGATCAGACAAGGAAAAATATTTACCTCCTCATAATTAATCACACATATCATCAATATGAGAAAGATGATACATTTTCATAATACTAATGCTTTTATATTCCTGATAATCAATGAAAAGATGCATTGACATGTCTTTCTTCTTAACAAAAAAGAACACGCTTACCACATGATAAAGAATTATTGAAAATTAATCCCTTATCTAGATTGTACTAGAATTTATTTAACAGTTCATGCACCTAAATTGTGGTCATTCAATATATTGTTTTTGAAATCAGTGTATGACAAAGTATGAATTCTATTAAAAATTTTAAATTATGATTAATGTGTAGAGAAAACTAATCATTATTAATTATATCAGTACATTAAATAAAAAATAAAAATTATCAATGTGGAGTTTCTCCCAAACCATTCGAGATAATTATCCTTCATTAATGTGATGTAAAATTCATATTAAGGAAGTAATTTAAATTGGGAGGTCACATTAATCCTCACAAAGATTGTCGATCACATTTTGATTTGGAATATCAAATGTAACTTCCCTTCCTCAAAAATTATGATGGGATCTATAATGTGTGATCTAGTACCATCCCAAAATAAAAAAAATCCAATAGAGGAAGAATATAAATATTTTAAGGAAGAGTTTTTACACACACTCCTATCATAGAGGAGTGATAAACATGACATGCAATAATTATACAATTAATAGTTATTAATTCTTACTCAAAACCAAATCATTAATTATAAGAATTAGAATCCCTAGATAAATTTTATCATACAACTGAACTCTTATGAATAACATTAAATATGATACATCAATATTTGAGAAATTCAATCACTACATCATCTTCTTCATTATATTTTAATTCCCTTATTAAAAAAAATTGTTATCATGAGAATCAAAGATTATAGTGAAAAATTATATAAATATGAAAAATCATTCATACGATGTCTATATCATGAAACCTTATTTGGAATTTATGTAACCATAGTTTTATACTATATAAGATGTGTTCATTATATATTAAATTATTTTATATTGTCTTATAAATAGAACTATAAATTAATCAAATACATTACCTCGGGAATGTCTAGATAGGTGCGTAGTTTTATACCCACTCAATGTGTTCTAGTGAAAATTGAGTTAATGACCAACCTACCATCTTCATGTATTTTACCCCTTAGTGCATCTATGCTATAGATATATCTAGTTTATAGTATCTATAAAGGGTATATATTATAGGAAAACACACAATAAATACTATACACAAATACTAGGATCTTATCATATACATAGACATACCCCATATTTTTCATCAATTTTTTATAATCCTTATATCCAAAAATCTATAAACACTATACCAATACCAATTTAGGTGACCCAAGAATAACATACATTAATATTATATCATTTTATATGAATATTAAATACATAACAAAATTATAAACACCACATAACTATAATGGATTACTGTCTTAAAAGACTAGTTACATAAACATATTGGTTCATAACAGATCTTCAAATTTTTTGAAAAACATAATATATAATAGTACATTCCTTGGATATATCCTACTTATAAATATCTTTATAACCTAGATAAAATGGAATCATAATAAAGGTCTAGCTCTAATGCTTATTAAGGGTATAAATAATAGGTATCAGTCAATGATCAAAAGTAAGCATAAGGTTATGATAAAATTATCATAATATAAGAAATTTATACCCAATCATTTAATAGATTATAAATTATCACTAAAGGATTATGTTTTTTTAATAAAAAATGAAAATTCATAAGTGTTTTGAATCATCAATAATCGAAAAAGAGCCATGAGAGCATATCATAAACATGGAAATTTTGCAAAATCATAATATTGTAACATTGAGAGTATATATAAATAGTAACAGTTTCCCTCAATATGTGAAGTATATATAATAACACCCTAACATGAAGTCATATATATGAAAATAGGTCTATTTATAAACATATGGACATAAAACTAGGTCCATGTATAATATTATAAACAAGAAATTAAGTTCTTTGATAAAATATTTATCTCACGAGTTATCAATATTTATTGAATACATTGAAGGGATATTTAAGACACACCCATCACATTACCATAAAACATTAATAATACACAATATCATATAAAATTAATTGATTTAACTTGTAATGAACAAATGAAATGAAATAGGTTGGAGAAATATTTCAATTAACCTAGTTAACATGTTGGAAGTTAAAGGGTTTAATATAATCTTCTATAAAATATCATCATCATAAACTGGATAGAGAAATTATGTGAATGGTACCATTTGAACATATCCCTAATGAAGCATAATTTACATAAAAATACTTTATCATAGATGAATAATTCTTTTAAAATATCGTAAGTATATTTATTTAGAATAATACCCATTTCACTTTGAAAGTAATAATTTAAAGGGAATATTTTCAAAAAATTTATGGAAAAATTTAATTTTAAAATAAATTTTTAATCTTGTAAAATATGAATCAATTAAAATATTATTCATGACTTTGGAAAAACACATTAATGTAGTATACATTAAAAAATATTATTTTCATGCCCTTGGTAAAAAAATTACCTTGTATTGAAAATGATGAAAAGATTGATTGAAATCCTATTTTTAAAAATTCAAACATGGGAAAAATGATTTCAATAAATCATTTTAGTATGGTATAAACATTATTTAAATCATTTTAGAAAACATATATATTAAGGAGATATATTCTTCACCATAATAGTGAATTATATATGTGTTACTCATAAAAATTACGTCGATAATTTAGTTAATAATGATAAAAAAATGGAAAAATTAACTAGAAATTAAATTCATAACTATAGTGATTAAAATTTATGAGAATAAAATGAGAATATCATATAATTTACATCATCAATAATTTATCATTGACAATCCTCGAAAAATGATATTATTACATAAAACCTTTCTTTAATCACATCACATTTCATATAATTTAAAACATTAGTTATATTAAATATAGACTTATTATACATATATTCCAAACATATATTCTTTCATATTTCACCATATGACATTATATTCACTATTATAACTGTTAATATAATTTAGAGATGAAAAATTAATTACATAACTTCATGGAAACATTAATTCATTTGTATAGTCAAGTAATGTTTCCACTTTTCGATGAATGGAATAAAATAATGGTAAATAATATTTAAAAATTACGTAATAATAATTATTTAATATATATTAATTATATATATCCTTATTACAATCCATGTAAATTAGAAATGAAAAAAAAACACATCACTTCATGGAGGTGATTATCCACCAATACACATGACTGACATTATCCTTTCACAAGAGATGGGATGGTAAAAATTTAGATAATATCATATAATTACAGAATTATTATTATTTAATAAATATAATATATACAAATTTAATCCATCATAACAACCATCCATTAAATATAGAGATGGAAAATTATTCACATCTCTACTTAGAGGCGGTAGTCCATATGTACGCATGAGAAATGCGAGAGGGTATGTTCCAAGTATGGTATTTTGATTAAACCAATAAATATATGAAAAGTGTATGTTTTTTTAGAAAATTATTTTTTGGGGGTATTGTTTGATATATGACACTACTAGAGTATGATGAAAATACGAGAGGGATTTTCTTTTAATATGTGAGGGGGAGGACAAATAAAGAATGTTATAAAAGATTAAAACAATAATATTCTATTATCTTGTGAAAGTGGAACCAAATGGATATATGTTTTAAATATATTCAAACAATATGAATTTTAATATTTTATTTCAAGATTTATCCCTTATCTCCTATTTTAACCCCCGGTAAACAAGTCCGAACCATAAGAGTGGTAACAAATATTTACTATTTTACTATTCACAATGACAAAAAAGGATAGTGGATTTATTACCAAATTAGAAAATTATAATTTTTTATATGGAATGAATTTTATCAAAATGATTTTATTTATGTGGAATAAATGATTTTAAATTAAGCACTAGAAATGTAATGAAACACCATTTTTGAGAAAAATACATTTACGCTTCAAATTAAATTAAATTTTATTCCTTTCCAAGAAATTAATTTTTTATTAATGTAAAAATACATTATAGAATATATTATACACACATTGAATTAAAATTATTAATAAATTGTGCTAATTAAATTTTTTATCATAAAAACCCATTGTGTACAAAAATAGTTTTATGAAAAATAATTATTTTGACCTTTAAATTATTTTATCTTCATCTAAAACATTTATATAACTTATGTAAGAATGAATATTCATTAAAAAATATAAATTATAAACATATTTAATTGTAATAATTTATTATTATTGATCAATATACTCTTTATTGATGAAAATACACTACATTTCCCAAAATAAATTTCTTCAAAAAATAAATAGGCCTCTTATCGATTAAATGAATTTATTTAACAATAGTGGTTAAAAATTAATTTTTATCAACCTAAAACATTATAAATGTATTCTAAAATGTTTTCAATACAATTAATAACATCCAATATAAAGGATTGGTTATAAAGGATTAGTGTATAATGGTTTTCTAGACACAGGGTTTAGTGTAGAGAAATTTATCAAATACATCCAGTTGATTTCAAAGAAAATAATAATAAATTATTTTGGTGTTATATTTTCCATATCAACACATATTATTTCTCACAAAAAAATAGTTTCTATAAACATAACTAACATTACCTTTAAAAAATTCACTTCACCCACTGACACATCACTACATCACCCGACCACAAACACATCACTCCTCAAGGAATCAATAGACTATATCGATACCCACCTAGAAGAGTAGATTTTAATATCGATATAATTCTGTGTTTGGATTATGAACCAACAATTAAATTACCACACATCACCAATTATCAATGAAATACCACTCAATTTAAATAACTCTTTAATCAAACTACCTTTATCCTTAGTTCATTACCAATACACATACTATGTCCAACATTGCACTTGAATTCTCTATCAGGTCTGACTGCTCACTAGGATCCTAATATCATTCTATAAATCCATCAACTGATTTCACAACATTCACTACCCTTCATTCACAAGTTTAACATTCCCCGTACAAGGATGACACACCCCATCATAGTGGTAGCATAATCATCTCCCCACTAATCCAAAAATATATCATCTCCATTTCTCATACTATCTTGTTTACCAAATGATGTAATGGGATGCGGTCACTCCACTTAACCAAGAACCAACTCAAAACTCAGATAAAAATACATATAAGGTTCATATACCCACCTATCTAAACCAAAACTATGAATTTTTAATAATCAATTTATTCTAAAAATTATGGTCCCCCTTCTATAAGAATTCACTACCAATAGATAATTCTATCTAATTGACCTCTATAAAATTGGAATGACCTCTAGAAAACACTTACCAAGTGGTCTAACCCATCAATTCATCAACATTCATGTCATTATTTCCAACCATTGAACCACCAACTCACATATAGCTACACAATAAAGAAAATCTCATTAAATCACCCCATGTTCCTCTCCCAAAGAAAATGTTTTGTATCTACTTAACACACGAATCAACAATCTGTGTTAATTTTGGTTAACCACTAAAAAATACCAACCAATTTACATAGAAACTAATCATGTTTTTACATTATTTTACAATAATAGGTCCACACCCACCAATCTCACACAGTAGTTTGAATAAGTATGATTTTAACTACCCAGTCTCTAGAAAAATAGTTCCTCTAAATATATATATATATTAAATTAATGGTGCATAAAACTATAGTTTCTCAAGTATCTTCTAAATTAATAATCTTATAATACTGTATACATTCAGTTATTTATTATTAAATATGGGATTACAAAATATATCATAAAAACTAAAAGATAAAATTATTATCTCTCCCATCATATAATTGAACATTACACATGGTTCTCTTCTAGATTTTCTAGGAAAATGAAACCAATATAAAACTGAGCTTAGATTCTCAATAAGAAGTATCATACAACAGATTCTATCAGGGAATAACCATAACATTAATAGTATGTCAAAAAAGTTAAATGGTAAGAATAATTTCATAATAAAATGATGCTGAGGGAATACTATATCCATGATTATAAGTAAAAAAGGATAATAAATTCAAAAATCATACAGATATAATGTCTAATGAATGACATTATAAACTTGTCATCATTTCCTTGGGACAGTATATAATTTGTTAATATGTAAGGAATATTTTAGTTCCATTGCTAGTTTATTTTATTTATCCTACTAATGCACCAATGGTTTTTTATATGATCCTCACATATCACTAATTGAGTTCAATTGATTAATCATATAAAGGAATTGATTGAATATACAATACCCAACCATCATGAATTAGTAATTTATAAAAATAATTATTCAAAAAATAATATAGATTATCAATATTTCCATCAGCAATAATGTTAACAATATGGTTATCATGTATGATATCACATAATAAACATAGAAACTATGACTTATTCTCAATATAACAGGAACTTACCTTAAAATTGGAATAAAGATATGGTGGTAGAGAGGTGACTTTAAATGTGTTGGTTTTTAAAAAGTATATATTATTTGGATTAAATATATTTCAATTGTAGGATACCAAATAAATTTTCATAAAATACTTCATTATTGTTTGTAAGAACGTGTGAATTATCCAAATCATATCCCTCGATATTGTATACACAGGTGATAATTCTTGGAACCAATAATCATGCATTGAGTGGATATTGAGTAGATAGTCATCCATCAATTTCATGTAGATTGTAGAGACCCGAAGCCTGACGTACATGGACATTACATTGCTTTTGCGGAATACTTAGTACATAACAAAAACACACACACAAGGATCGTAATAGTTTAGTGTCTTTGGAAACTCGGAACATAATCTTCTAATCGTGGTGAAAGATCTTCAATATCTCCCATAAAGATCTTCCCTTTTTTTTACCTAAAAACCTTTCTTTATATCCTGGGGAAAAGAAAACATAAAAGGGTGAGGTCAAATGCTCAGTAAGGGTAAACAAAAGAAATATCAATCACATCATATACATAAGAACATAGCTTTTGGAAATCTTAACCTGCAAAAGAACACGTAATATCATAACATGGGATAAATCATAGAAGTGAAAATGTAATCCCAATAATCATAACTTAAAACATGAAACTTTGTGGCATACACACATAATCATAGAGAATCATTTCTTGTTAGTCAAGACTCAATGCCAAGACTATCTTAGTGGACAAAGTCCCTTTCTGAATCGAGTAACCCTCGTTTCAGTCCTGTTTCACTGAACCGGTATGACCTACCATTTCAGCCATGTCTATCTCATGAGATATAAATTCTTTACCCAATGCATTGGAGGGAGATATAGGTCCCACCCATCTTATAATGAATCCTTTCTTATGTGTGCCACATAATCATAAATCATACATCATCGCATAACCCATGTAATAAAAATGGGATTCTTAAACAACATGACATCATAGAACAATTCATATAAGATAAAGGAATTCATAAAAATAATTCCATCACAACATGATCAAATCAATGTAATAATAGGGATAAAAACAGAACCCTTTATTATCTTAGATGGAAAATAATTTTGATAAAACACTTGAACTCCATTCTTGAGGAAAATATCCTTTCTTCTTCAAAAACATTTTTCCTTTCATAACATGTCATACGACTTTAAAATAAAAGAAGTTGATTAAAAATAGACTTGAAAACTTGTAAAGGAATCTTCTTGGAAATAATGTTTTAAAAATCCATTCATGCCGTATAATTTAAAAAAACATTCTTCGTACTTTTGTCGGAAAAGTCAAAAAGTACCTCGTACGGAAAAACGACAAAAGATTCCTTTCATATTCTTTACTAAAAAATCACCGAAGGGTAAAATTGGATTTAAACCATTGCAAGTGGATGGAAACAATATTACATATTGAGGGAACATGGATGAGGATGATAAAATACACCCCAGTAAATACTTACGAATAAACAATCTCGGATAAAAATGAGATTGTGATATTTCCCTTACCTTAGGTCCAACTTGCTTTGTAAGTGTCCGAACCTCCTGTATACTGATTTAAATCATGTTATTGACTTATTACAGAATCATATTCATCGTTATGATATCATATATGGTTCACTTATGACATTATATTACCCGTTCTTTTTTAAATTCCATGTTAAAGAAGCGTTTTGGGTAAAATCGTTTCATTTATCGTAGCTGTTTTGACTTGTTGTTATTGACATCATTATTACTTATATCATGATTTACTCACTTCCAGAATATAAAATATGATTTATATATCATATATATTCAGTATATATATATATAATAGGTAGATAAATAAAATGAAAAACACCGTTCATGGAGACGGTAGTCCGTACGTACGCATGAACGCTGTTTTCATTTCCTTATTGTCTTGAATGGAAGTAAGTTGATGACATACATATATATATATATACATAAATCCAGTAACTTTATAATGTCATATATTTCATTATTATTTCTTATATATACTTTATAATCATTCTTAAATGGTTAACATGGAGAATGAATCTCATCGCGTCGTGGAGACGGTAGTCCGTACGTACGCACGAGCGATGATATCATTTCCATAAATACTGAATTGAATTGGAGTGGATTATACAATATATCAGAATCAATATGATGTTGTAATAACTATGTATTGTTATTCTTTACACCATTATACCCATCCATGTAAGGTGGTGGTGGAAAATAGATTACACCACGGCGTGGAGACGGTATTCCGTACGTACGCACGCGCGGTGATTTCTTTTCCGTAGGATGGATAGATGGTGAAATAGGGTTGTTTCATACTTATAATAACATATCAGTATATGAGTGATACTGATGTTATTACTTCATAATGAAACAACCTAAGAATAAGAAGTGGAAGAAGAAATAAAGATGAAAGAATTGGTAACGGTAATTACCTCTTCTTTGAAGCGCCTCTTTGAGACCTCCTCTTAGGGCACTAGAATTGGTCTTTGAGGAAGACCAGAACCTCTAGGATGTTGCTAGGGAAGTGGAGAAGATATTTTGGCAGGGGTTGGCTGAGCTTGAGTGCTCAAATTGGTGTGAGGAGGAGGGGGAGGAGGTGTCCTTTTATAGGGGAGGAGAGGGGCACCTTAGGAATATCTCAAAATATTATTTTATATTAAAGTCAAAATCGGTTTATAATGGTTCCAAAGGGTCTTATTTAGAAGCTAAAGTGGGGATGGGTCGAAATCCTATCAACCAATAGAATTTAGACAAGTTTAGGATATTATTTTAACCTTATCAATTAGATTTAACTCTAAGTTAAATAATTTAACTATTACCATGTCTTTTTGTTTTCTTTCACTATATGGTTAATACACTTACTATAACATGCCAAACGAACCCCAAATTGTTTATTATTAATATATATATCCTTATCTAAGTCATTTGGCCGAACCTTAGATTTTTAGGAATAAAATAACAATTAATAATATAATATTTGATTTAAAAACTATTTTGTGTCAATTTTGACAATATTTGATATATGATTTTTGTGAAAGTCATAACAGAATTAAATGTTCGAAACAAATTGATTAAATCAACATTAATATATCATAGTAACCTAGAAAATTAGTGGAATTCATAAAAAATCTCAAATTACATTTATTTTGGTGTTTATAACATCAATTATGTCAATATTTTATTAATAAGATAATTACTGCATCATCGTTGTGTCATAAATAAATTAAATTATTTGATGTCTAAAAATTACAAATAAAATACCATCATGTAGTAAATCTTTTTAGCTTTCTAATGAATATTTACAATCGAATTTATCTTATGTATAACCCCATATTAAAAATGATTTACTTATTAAACTTTGATTTTAACTATTTTAACCTTTCTTTAAATAAATTAATAATAAATGTCCTAATCTAATCCAAGTGGGCCTAAATGGTCATATTTTATTCCTAAGTTTGTTTTTGGTCGAATTACACTTGTCCAATAGAATTAGGACATTTGTTAGGGTAATATTAATATCATATTTACCCTTAGTTACCCTATTTACTATTAACCGCGGTAAAAAAAAGTAAAAAGTTACTATTCACCAAAAATTATTTTCATCTCATTGAACCACATTTTAGTCCTTGATATTAACCGTGTCTGTCGGATTTTCAAAATTCTATTCACAGAAGCGGTAAAATTAAGTTTTATGCAAAATTCAGTTTTTTAACCTACCACTTAGTAGTTTCACTATTCATCAAAAATTGATGTTTTTCAGAACAATTCCAAAATTTCATCCTAAGCTATATTTCATATTCCGAATTCAAAAATGAAGTCTATTTTACCAAATTCATAACATAGAAATTGCATTAATTAAATTTATAATTAAATCCCGCTGTTAAAACAAATAGCGTGTTTTTAAGAAACAATATCTATCAAAAGATTGACATTTGATTACGTCTGGTTTAAATGTGAAATTACATCCAATGACCAACATTGTATTAAATTGTAAAAATATATTCTAAATATACTTTAAAACCACTCAATTTAATAATTTATCACTATTAATTATTTCAATTAAAAAAGTTGTTTTTAATTATAATTTAGTAATTTTCACTATTCATCAGAATATGAAAGTTATCCGAAAAGTACCAAAATTTCACCTTAGGCTAAATTCGATACTCCGAATCCAAAAATGAAGTTCATTTTGAAAAATAAGATTTACAGAATTTTAAAAAGTGGTTATTACTATTCATAACGGCTAGTTTTAATAATATTTTAATAGAATATCGTTGTTTAGTGAAACTCGGTATTGCGTATTACACACGCTATCGAGGAAGGTCGCGATTGCGTGTAATGAAAGGCAAGTCAAGGATGCGTGTTGTGCAAGCTCCTTTTGGTGTAGCGTACAACACAAGACATTAATAAAATTAAAAAGAATATTTTTTTATAAAATCTGGGGCTGTTACATAGATTACACCTTAGTGCATCTATTGAATACCAGAATCTGCATTCAATTTTCCAGAAAAGGATTTAATTTCTAGGAAACCCAAACACATATATTACGTTCACATATTTTAGATTTTTGGGAATCATATTGGATATATTTATAATTTCAGCCAAAATAAATATTTCTAAAAATATCAAATAAAATTATAATAAAATAATGAATAATTATAGAATTGTGATATAAAATATTGAAGGGGTATTATAGAAACTATAAAATAGAAAATATGATGTATAACATAATTATTTCTCATGGAATTGAAATTTGAGGTGAATAACCCTTACCTTAATTCATAACATTCGATAATGCCAATGAATAATCTATATAAAAAATAAAAACATTAATTACCTATGACTTGGAATTATTCATATCCATATCCTTTTATAAACATCATTTATAATTATTCTCTATATGTTTATTATTTATTTATTATCAATAAACTATTTCACGGGGGAGTAAAAAAGATTGTTTTGAAGAAGATTCATAACACCAGTGTGGTTATTCATAATTGGATTATATAGTTTACAATTGTATGATACTAAATAAATTTTCATAAAATTATTTATTATGGGTTTTAAGGGAAAGTGAATTATCCAAATCATATCCCACAACACTGTATACCCATGTGGTAATTCATTAGCCCACACATCGTGCATTTATTAAAGATTGAGTATATTGTCATCCGTCAATTTCATATAGATTACCCCTTAGTGAATCGATTCAGTATTAGAATACACATTCAGTTATGTAAATAATGATTCAATTTCTTGGAAACCCACACACATACTTTACTTTCCATTATTTGTTTTTTGGGAATTATGTTTTCGTTAAGTAAAATTACATCCAAAATAAATTTAAGAAAATAATACCAAATATAATAATAATATAATTAATAATTTCAGAATCATGATATAAAATATTGAAGGGGAATTATAGAAACTATACAATAGAAAAAATAGTCTATCACATAATTTTGTCTCAAGGAATTTAAATTTGAGGTGAAGAACCCTTACCTAAATACATAACTTCCACTAATGTACATGAATCATATATATAAAAAATATCTATTTTAATTACCTATTTCATAAAATTATTCATATCTATATACGTTCATAAAAATAATTTATAATTATTCTCTACATGTTTATTAATTATTAATTATCATTAATCTATTTCATGTGTGATTAATCAAGATTATTTTGAACAAGCTTCATAATAATAGTGCTGTTGTTCTCTCTTATAATAAATTTCATCATTCCTAGTTCTTTAAATAAACATTTATTTATTTATTTTTTATTAATTATTATTATAATTTCATTATATGGGAGTTATTTTTACAATCCTTAAATTCCCAATCAATGATCAGTGTGTTTCAATTATTTTTAAAAAACGAACATCATTATTTAACTAATGATTTTAATAATAATGTTACCTTTATAGATTGAAAATAAAATCATTATTTCTTAATTTATGTTAACTATTAAAAACAATTATAATTACATTTTCATCCATGATAGAACTTTATATCATTATTCTTGTTGGTGGTCATATCTAACCAAATAAGAACATTCAATAATTAATGGATGATTATGAAGTTATTCTATTTTAATATCACTATAACAAAAGTACAGTTACATTATTTTATGTTTTTTTCTGTGATATATCATAAAAAAAATATTTAAGATAATAATATAGCATGTCTGGTATTATTACATAGAATGAAGAAATCATTTTCACTCTTAGAATTCACTTCTAGATTGTTTCATTTACCATAATTTTTTATTTCTCCTTATATTAATTGGATTTGAAATATTTATTTATAGAAGCATAACACATTCATAAAAAATATATTTATCCAATAAACCCAATCTAATTACCATCCATGAATTGGATTTTTAAACAAAAATGTTACTAAAATAGTTCATTCAATGGAGGCGGTTGTTCAAACATACATATAGTTGAAGATTTCATTTTCTATTGAACGAGATAGATTTTTACGTTGTTTTATAATTTTAAAATGTAAACTTTTTTATAAATAACATAATTATTTATAAAACTCATTATCATTTTCTATTTAATATGGTGGTTAAGGAAAAAAACACGATTCTTTGTGGAGATAGTTGTCTGCACATACACATAAAAGGAATTTATGTTTTCATTAAAGGAAAATGGGACATGTGGTTAATATTTATTCCTGTAGAATAATAATTTTCAATATTAATAAAATACCAAATTAATTATATTTTAATAATAGAAATATATTAATAATATTAATAAAAAAAGAAAAAAAACATAGCAAATATTATTACTCACATTAAGGACATAGGATTTCCCAGGAAGGAATCATTCGAATGTGAGGGATTATGATAATATATTGTGATTAGAGGATAAATCAAAATTAGTTGGATAATAGGTGAGGAGTAAGAAATATATAAATCCAGAAAATATAAATTTTGTTAAATTTAGAATAAAATTTAACTTTTAGACAATTTCCTTAATAAAGGCTCTTTAAAGTGATAATTATGTAATAGTTATACATATAGTGTTTAACTATAATAGTTATTTCTCATGGTATCAAATCCCCCCACCTTAAATAATTACATCATAAAAATTAAATACATTTTAGGTAATAAAGAATTATGGGTGCTCCTTTCTCATAACTTCTTCAACCTCCCATTTTCCTCCTCTGGTTTGTGATTTCTACAGAGCACTTTTATAACACCCTCAATCCACTAACAAGGAGTTGGTGGTTAATTTTATAAATTATAATTAGATATATGGGATCATTATCTTAAGGATCAAATAGTTTAATTCTCTTAGGAGGAGGATAAATATGTGATTTTCAAATTACACCTAAAAACATTAAATACAATTTAACATTCTATGGTTAACATAATAAATTCATCTAGTATATCATGGGATTAATTCACATGTCCCTTCATGGTATCATATGGAAATGAAAACTTAATAAAGAACAAGATCATATTCTCTTCATAGGAAATATTATAAAAATTATATAATATAATAAATTAATAATTAATCATACTTAAGAGATAAATAACAATCCGATTTTACATATAACTAATATCATAGAAAGTAGACTCAATAAGTGGATGAAATATATAAAATAATAATAAAATGGATAAAAATAACTAGTTTCATAAAGTTATGACACATAATTTCATTAACCACAATCTCACCATCAGGAAATAATTATAATACAACATAGAAAATTAGGTAATGGCTATGAGAAATACCAAAAAACATTGTCTCATTTGACTTAACAAATAATCAAGGGACTATAATTAGCCCCTCCCATCACATAATAATTCCATTTCATTCATATTAGGAAATAAATGAATAAAAATTCAATACATAGTCTATAAAGATATTTGTATTGAAAAATAAATGTTAAAAGTTTACACAAAAAATAAATAAAATTACATATTTAAAAAGAATATAGAGTAGCATGGAGTATTGTATCATTAGATAATAATCCTAGTTAAAAGAATTTTCATCATAATATGTATACATAGTCTAAAATTCATTAATAGTTTCACTGGATGATTTCTTGACAAAAACTGTTTTATTTTGAAAAGAGATATACTAGAATATTAAAATTTATAGAATATTAGGAACACCCTCTTCAATGAAATGAAACATGAAAAAATTAATGTAATATTCATGGAAATGAATATTCAAGATGGTAGGAAAATTTATTCATGCATTAAGAATTACAAAAGTATTATGTTCACACCATAGGCAAAAATTTCATCATTCAAAAAATGAATAGATGATTCATTTTGAACCTTTTTATAGGAAGTCAAACATGTGTAATCACACCCAATAATACTATATGAATTCTATTATCAACTTCTTATGAGTGATTTTCTGGGTTATAGTAATAGTATTATAGCAGGTACTATAGTAGGGAGGCTATTAAACTTTTGGGCATTCAAGCCACTAGTTGGGACCTATTGGATGCAAGGTAGGTATTGGCCTTCAGGACAAATAGACTTAAAGATATAGTATTCTAGGCCATAGGGTTTCTATTACATGAAATACTACGATTACACCACATAGGATAAGGCCCCTTGAAGAGGAATCAATGGAATTAGTAGCAACCAAAGAAGATCTAAACGAATTGGGAATGAAGATAGGGTATAGAAATCGCTATTGTTACCAGAAATCATAAATATTTCCATTGGGATGTGTTTGATATCTATCCATTTGTGGTTGGGATAAAGGTTCAATAAAATGAATCACATGAAGGGGAGGGTCAGTTCTAGTGTAATAGAGTATTTGGTCATATGAGACGCATTATAGTCATTGTGCCTCTCAACCAATGTGTCATGTAAGGGATCCATCTCAATATAGATAGAAAGTAGATTATCTGAGAAAAATGAAGGACTTTAGACCATTATGTGAAAAAAAGGAAAAACATAAATTAATCAATCATTTTATAATAATAAAAAACTCTCAAACACATTTTAGAGAAAATACAGGTATATGACAAATATTCCTGAAAAATAGAAAAATAAAGTTGGTTTCTCTTAAAAAAATTATTTTGGATATTTGATAAAATATAGAGAATAAAATGAAAATAAAACATGAAATTTCAATAAATAAATATATTATATGAAAATAGGAGTGTAAGATATAATAATTGTATAATTACTCAAACCGAGACTTCAACATACACAATCCTGAATAAGGTGGATATTGTAAAATAAACATTGACATCATATCTGACATCATTGGAATGATATTGTTTAAACAATGTATAAAAAATTTATAACTATTATAATTCAATAAAATAATAATATTTATTCTTATAATATCATGCATTATTTACTTATAAAATGTTATCACCCATTCATTTAACATCATTCATCATCATCATCATTTCAGGAGTTAACGACTTAATATTTCATGTATGTTTTGATTAGGCTTGTATGTTACTCACATATTTAACATGGTTATGTCATATTTAAAATCATTATCAGTATATAAATATCTTAAATATTTATTATATACTTATTTATAATCATACTTTTATCAAGGACCTGAATAATGAATCACATCACAAAGTGGAGGTTATCGCATGAGCAACATTATCGAATTTTAATGGATGGAATAGTAAAAAGGTAAATGATATATTATATTTTATGATTCATAATGATTTCAGAAATTTAATATTTATTCATTAGTTATTTGTGTATATCCATCTGAATAATGTCGTTATGAAAAATGAATTAAAAAACTACAAAGATACTCTAGGTCATACATATGCATAAGTGGTGTTTTCATTATACATGGGATAGGAAAGTGGTTGAAATGGTTGTAAAAAATTCATAATATAATTTCATTATATGTAATATAATGGATTCATTTTTTCAGTATGGATAAAATAGATTTAGAGTAAGTTGAAATTTAAATAATATTTTAATGTGTCAAGTAAGACTATTTAATCATTTTTGAAGTCCTTTTTTATACACTAAACCATATTAGAATGATTGTATGGTTATAAAAAATCTCATTAATTAATAGAAGTAATATAGTAATATTTTTAAGTATTATTGGTTAAGTTACATGAATCAATTTTTATGATTATGGGTAGAGAATAAGTCCCCTTTTATATATGAAGAGCAGGACTAACATGGAATTACATAATGACTTTAAATAAAATAGTCATGTTATTATGAATGTGGAACCAACTGAATATGTATTCAAAGGATATATAGAAGAGGGTATAAATACATTCACTTCAAAAACTGTATACCATTTTAAGTGGAATGTTTTCCCTTATCTCATAGATTAACAACCTTGGTAAACATGTTTTAACTCTAACTCCGGTAATAAATTTTTATAGTTTCTACTATTCTATATAGCATAAAATTATGTTTACCATATTACCTAATATTATTTATTCTGTTATAAAATATGAAATCCACTTTAAAAGATTCAATATTTATTTTTCGTTTATGAGAGTATAAAAGTTTAAATTTTTTCACTATTTAAATTTGAAAATATACCCATTAATTAATGAAACACTATGTAATTTTGTGATTTTGGTGTTTTTTTGAATTCTAGGAATAATATTTAAATGGGTGAAAACATGGTTTTTAGTGATTTATTATTATTACATTTAATTCTAACGGTGAAACAATAAAATTACTTTGGAATAAAATTTAGAAAATTCTTTTTAATTAATCTCCACTCTTTATTAAATTTTTTATTTAATCCCAAAAAACATGTATTAAAAAATATTTATATTATGAATTGTAATGATGTGAGAAAAACATTTTCTAACATTTTTTAATAAACTACCCCTCTTCATTGGATTGATTCAAGGCCAAATTGATACTTGTACTTAAGAGATATCCCCAATATGCCATAGGCTGGAAACAAATGACAAGTGATTCAATAAAATTGGGGGACGATTTACCATTTGAAAATAAGATAACCAAAATCATGTAACTCATAACCATACAAATAATATATGATTTATGAAACAGTCTAATAAAACTAAATTTATTACCAAAGTACAATCATAAAAAACATTACTAAAACTCAAACACTCCAAAGACACAATTCTGTATCTTTAAACATGCTCAATGCTCTAACTCCACAATCCATGCCCAAATATCAAGAAGAAAATATAAAGAGGTGTGATATTTTTCCTTAACCTATTCCCTGATAAATGACATCTGTAAAAGCACCAATGGTCTAAATTGGGGTTGAGTGATGAAACATAGTATGTTTTAACCAAATGACTTCCAAACTCACACAATGAAGATATAACATGTTATAACACTTACATAATGCAATATATATAAAAAATTTAAAAATATGTATGATAGTTTATCCTAAAACCAAAATTATTTATATAAACAATAGTTTTCCAAACCATTTTTTTCATTAAAATCAACCAAGCTAGTTTTCCAAACTATATTACAATCCTTTTGGAATAACCCATTACAATAGACACATTAACACATCCATAAATCCACCCATTCCTGAAACCATGGAACTCCCTATACTCACAAGTGGGGATTCATCCTTTCACTAAGTCTTTACTTAGTTAATAATTTCATGGTGGTACAACACGCCCTTGTCTGTCCCAATATTTTTGATGGAGGTACTTCATTCCCTTATCCATCCTAAATGCACATGAACACGCACCAACCATTTATGCCAAAACCCATGCGAAATTAATTATTACAAAATAGTTCAATAAAACAAACATTTTATTGAAAAAACTATTCCAAAACATTTTTTATACATCAAAACCAAAAAACTATTTTGAAATCATTATTTTAAAATCATGTTACAAATTTTTATTTCCACCAAAACACCAAATTTTTATAATCCATAAAACATCAATAAAGAGGGTTTACATAAATAATTTCATAAAAACTTCACAATCAATTTAAATAAAAAAACAATAAATCTGAAATAAACCTTTGTAGTTATAATAGAAGAGTTAAATGTGCATCCACCTAACTCAAAAAATTATGGATAAAAATATGATTGAAACAAAATCTTAAATGAAACCGTATTGAAACTCAAAAAACCCACTTTTTATCTCAATAGCTAATACCAAAACTTCCAAATATTATTATTATTAGCATCCACTATCATAGATCTATACCCAATGGATTATATATATAAATCCAAGATTGGGAAGATATGTATATCTAAGGAAACCCATTTAAAAGAAAGACATACCAATAGAATCAGGCTTCAACACACTAATATTTTCCACTGGATATCTTTCATATTGGCGGGAATGTATCCAAATTCTTTAGGTTGAAGAAACCACATCTAGTGGTAAAATATTTGGAAACAAATACTCTTAGATTTGAGAAGTGGTGAGATCAACTTTTCTTAGGATCTAATTTTAAACCGTGCATAGTTGGCTCACATGGTTAGGAAAACCATGCACTAACCCTGAATTAGCCTCTACCTAAAGGAAAATCAATCATGTTTAGTTTGAATGACTAGTAAAATCATGTACCAACCATATGGAATACCTTTACCTCACATTTCATAGATACTCCTAGATAGCCACACTGTTTGGCCAAACCATGTGCCTAACCACATGCCTATCCAGAAACCTCTATTCCACATTGAACAATTTTCTATAGGTGTTAAATGGTTTCTACATCCCATTCATTAATAATTAACCATTTTAAATCCTTAAGAAACATTCAAAATGTCCTCCAAACCCTCCCAAAACATCACCAAAAAACATTACATACCTAAAAAATATGAAAAATGGTTACTTACTAAAAATGGGGGTGCTACATTCTCCCCACAATTTGACATTATGTCCTCAGAATGTAGAAAACCAATATTTAGGAGAAAAAATTATGGTTATTGATCGATAATTACTTTATCCCCTTTCCATGTTTTTTCCTAAATCTGATCATGTTTCCACAAAACCCGTACTACACTGTTACTTTTCCAATGCAATACTTTATCTTTCATGTCTAAAATATCTACCAGAATACGAAAACTTCTTAAAAAATAGCATATCCAAATGGATTTAATCCATTGGGAAATCCCCTAAAACTATTGGTTTAGGATATCTAAATTCTTTTTTGAGCCATTGGTATGTGAGCTGTCAGGATATTCATATATCAATAGTTTACAATTAGTTATTTGTACAGGGTGGTTGGAATTTTATTTTCCAACAGTTTACATTTAACCATTGGGATATATATATTCTAATGGTTTAAATCTATTAGAAAATAGATATCCCAATTTTTTAAATGGTTGGGAAAATCATATAAAAATAGTTCACGATAGACCATTGGTATAGGGTGGTTAGACATTTATTTTACTAATGGTTAATTTTTTTAACTGTTGGAATATATGTATTCCAACAATTATGAAACTATTGGTATAGACCCCCCCAACTACCCTTCTCGAAGCATCTCCACTACACACTTCACCTACAATTGGAATTTTAAAATAGAACACACCTACAATCAAACCATCAAAACAAAAAATAGTAAATAATCAAATGAATAGATCTCGGGCCCATCAATAAAAACTAAATGAAATCAAAATATAACACACAAAATAATTAAGGTAATTTATAACTACACCTATGATCAAAACATAACACCTGCATTGAAAAATGAACATACTCAACCTATAACAAAAAAATAGAACATCTTCAATACATAGAGCACACCAATAAAAATCTAATGTTAACGAAGGAAATCAATAGATATGATTTATCTATTATTTTATCTCTTGATCTATCCTAGTGTGTGACTATAATTTCAAACCATTTCAACCATTTCCTATAGCATGAAATCTTCCACCACAGAGGTTCCCACTATTCTGGTGGCAGCAGCCTCTGATTAGATGCCTAGTACCCCCTTATTCCCACATCCCTATCCTCTAGGCATGGATATATGTTTGGGGATCTCCTAAAAGGAATCCCTTAGTGGATTGAAGTCAGGTGTGTTCCCTTATATTCCTTATTTCGTGTCAACACAGATCATGTACTTTGTGGTATAAGGTAACAATCTAGTTCTAGATTTCCCTCTATTGGCTTTAAGGTGGTTTCAAATTCCTTGAGGTGGACACTGGTGGCAAGGTTTGGGGCTAAAAAATAACTCATCCCTCTATTTTAATCTTTTGTGGATTCTTGGGTTTTTTTTTCACTTCTCACATCTCGATTCTGAATACGAAGTACTTTTGCATAGTCCCACTCTCGCGTGATGATTTAGAGAAATATTAGAGTAAATCACCATGAACATTGGGGTGTTTCTTCTCCAATATCTCATGTTCTGATATAGATTAACATTTTTGTTGATAATCGCTAAGAGTGGCTATTTGGATTTCACTTTTAGGCCTCCCTCTTTCATTTTGGAAGCAATGTTTCTTACATGTTATTAGAGACTCAATCAAAACCATCCTTTGCATATATAAGAAAATGATTCTCCCTGAGGAAGCATCCCAGGCTCTTATTTGTGTCCTGATAGACCTAACAAACCCCCTTTATTATGTGGATATTCCATTGTGTTCAATAATCATTTGGATGGAATCAAGCCATGGTTTATTCCTATCTTCCTAGTTTCTGCTCCTTCAAACTTCAAGCTCACTCATTTTATATTTGTAAGAAGAATAGTCTCTCGACATGGAGGATGGTAAATCAAGAATCCTATATCTCATGTCATTATCTTAGGGGAAAAGGATTCCTTCCTTCTTTTGGTAGGCATAAGAAATCAAGATGGTTTCTATAGTTTTGGTGGCTCTATTTCAGGATCCCCTGGTGGTTCTTGTGTCTATTTCTCCTCCTCCAGATGCTAATCCATTTCTTTTGATTGTTCCTTTTAATGTTCCCGCCCCACCTAGATAATTCCTTCCTCAGACCATGTTAACCCTGTACTTCTACTTTATTTGTGGAAAAGAAGTTTCCAAATCATTACATGATCGGGCCCCCCTTTGTGAGTCGGGCCCTTCAGTTTAGGGATGCCTCTTTATTTTACCTTTTCATTGTCTTTCCCCACCACTGCAAGTTTCTCAGCCCAGAATGAAATTTTTTAAGACCAAACATCATTCAAGGATATCTACCATCAATAGTTCCCTTTTAATTAAAAATTTTTAGGTATGTTACATCATTCCTCAATTAAATCTAACTATCTTCATTAACCATGGTTGGTTATCCCAGTAATATGAGGAGATCTGGTGTTTTCTTCCAATACTCATCTTCCCCCATTCCACTCCTCCCCTCTCTATGTTCTAATGTAATTTGTTCAAGAAATTAGACAAATAAAATGATTGTTTTTCCCATTCTCATAACAATATGGCCTTTTCCTGGGGCCAAATCTAGACAACTCAGTATTAAATGATTTCTTTCCTCATTTGGAATTCCCAAGGCATGGGAGATCATATCAAAATTGATTTCATTATATTGAAATCTAGTATCAATCAATTTCTCTAGTTATTATTCTCGAGACAAAGTAAATCATTAAAAAATTCCTAGATCTCTCTATGTGGATCAAAATGCATGCATTCATGCCAACCCGATCAACATGAACATCTGGGTTTTTTCTAATCTTTAAATTAATTTGGACATTGTTAATGTGTCAAATAATTTGGTTATGGTTAATATCTTAGTGTGATGTCATTATCAATATTATTCTGTTTTTATGGGAATTGTGACTATATAGTTAGAATGTCTTTTTGGGAAGAGCTATAGTCCTTTGATCTTGGCACCTTACCTTGAATAACAGATAGTGATTTTGATATTTTATCTGATCCGGAGGAAAATAATGGATGAAGATTCATTCCTTAGAAGGCTAGTGAGCAGTTTTTGTAAATTTTGGATCACTCTAGAATCACATATATGGGATTTTCATGAAATTTTTTCACTTAGTGCAATAACAAACAAGGTTCCCTCTATTCCTAGAGTAGTTTTGGAAATTTCCTATCCAATATCCATGGTGTTGGGGCCTTACCAATTAAAAAGTTTACCCACTTGGTTCGTATCCTCTATGATTACTATTCTATCCTTTTTTCCATTATTTCGGACCATTATGATGTGGTTGTTTCAGTTTTTCTCAACACTAGAAGGACATCCTGGGTTACCATGAAGTGGTCTATGAGTCTTGGAACAGGTCATCCCAGGGGTATTCATGGATCATCCTTCACAAAAATATTATCTATATAAAAATTGTTCTTTCTTCATGGATCAATAACCAACCTCATTTATTTCATAATTGGGATGTGATCAATAACAAGTAGAACACCTAGGACTAAGTCTTTAAAATTACTGGAGTGATGTGATGTTTAGGGATCTTTCATATAAGAAGTATATTATGGATGATATGATTTTTTGGGTTGAATATATGGATATGGAGTAATCCCATAAACATGGCTACATGATGTACATATGACTTCATATTTATTTCATAATTTCATCAAGGAGAAGAGATTATTAGATAGACAAAACATCATGATGGAGGATATGACCTACTCTGATGATTGGGATATGGTAGGTAACATCATAGTTTCTCATTTTACATACCATCATGCAGACCAAAACCCTTATATAAGAGAGGGTTTTACAAGTGGATGCATGGATCTTCATGGACCAACACCTTAGGTGGTTTCTTGGGGATTCATCACTATTATCGAAGAAGTTCCTGATAGGAAAAAGATAGGCTTGGATATCAACATCCATAAACTTAAGAGTGAACTTAGACCCGATAGTTTCTCATGTGATTTTTGTAGAGCTTATTGGGATGTAGTAAGGAATGACATGGTAATGGAAATTCATGAATTTTTCATTGGTGGATATTTTCGCCATGTTTCTTGTACAACAACCCTTATCCCCATCCAAAAGATCCAATTCCTCACCTATCTTCATCACTATGGGCCTATTAGCCTGTGAAACATTCTATATAAGGTGATTTCTATAATTTTTAACCCAATACTATTAGACCATCTTCATAGTTGGAATTATTATGAGAATCATGGGTTTGTAAAGTAATGAATCATTTAGGGTTCTATTACTATGAATTAAGATCTAATTAATAACATAAATAATAAGGTTCCTGATTCAAATATGATTGTCAAGCATGAAATAGATAAGGCCTATGATTAAATTGAATGGAATTTTATCATCAAGGTTCACATGAAGATGGGATTCCCTACTTGGGCTATTGATTTCATCATTATATTATTGAGCTATTCTTGGTTGGCCATTTCCTTCCATGTACTGTCATATGGAATATTTGAAGAAATGAGGGGACTTTGGAAATCAGATACCCTATCCCCTACTATCTTCATCTTATCCCTAGATGTGCTAAGAATAAAAATAAATAGTTACATATCCAATGGCACCATTCTTTCATACCATTGTGGGAATATTTCCATTAGCATCTCTTATGTCATTTTTATGAGAGATACCATAATTTTCTATAATTCTTATAAGTGATCTCTGATAGTAATGAATGGGTTTATTGATTATTATTTCAATTTAAGTGGTTATATTATCAACCATTTAATGAGAAGTATCTTCTTATCTCAATTATTTCCAGACAGGAGGGTTAGAGTGATTATAAATGAAATTTGTATTCAACAAAGAGATTCCCAATGTTCTACCTAGGAACCCCCATTTCTCTATATTGATTGTTGAAAAAACTAATTGATTTTATTTTGGATAGTATCATGAGTTTCATAGTGAATTAGAAGAATCACTACCTCTCCTTTGGTGGGATAATTTTACTGGTTACTACTATGGTCGTGACTATCCCAATCCATACTCTTTCAGCTATTAGAGTTCATAAGGAAATCCTTTAGAATGTAGATATAATTATGGAATCATTAATATGGGATTATAATTCTGATATGAAATACCAATTGTATTCATGGAGGAGGTTTTATTAACCCTCATAAGAAGGGGGTATCAATTTAAAAAATACCTCAGACACCTTACAAGGGATACACGATAAACAAACTTGGGATATAGTTAATGGATGATCTATTTTGGGATGTGTAATGGGAGACTACTGTCAGAGGGATAGGGAGGATCTGAGTAGATCCTAGTGGAATTTTATATATCCCATTACATGACACTCAAGGATGCTGATCGGTGGTTTTTCGGGAGAGGGGACATCCAATTCTAGCATCGAAACTAGGAATGATTGGTGATCGACTTCCCAAAATGTCCAATAACATATATCACATACTGAAAAGTGGGAAACCACCCATCATTAATCAACGATGTCATCAACTCTGATCAATGTGGACCCTTTTATCTCATTGATATCCATGATTATCCAAAGAGGTTCATGTTTATGAACTCATCTCCTAGAAATTTCTCAGTAAGGGAATATCACTGAATGCTCTCTTCTTTGAATCATTGAGATCCTTGGGATGAATTTCTATGGTGTAATGAGGTCTCTGAAAAATAAAATTTCCTCTTATGGAGAATAAATAACAGAACTTTACCCACCGATTAGTACATATTAAAGATTGGAATTATTTTATTCTCCATGTGTTCATGCTGTAAAAATGGGCATGAGGAAAGTATAGGCCACCTGGTTTTCGAATGTGAATGCGAACATATGATATAGAAATAGTTTTGTGAATATAAAGGATTAAATGAACATGGTAGTAGGGACACCCATTAACATATTAGCTGTATTCAAGGAGTAGATCAACATTTACCTAAAATAAAATCCTGATTAGTTGTCTTAATTTCTAGTTGATGGTGTTTGAGGAAACATAGGAACAAGGTATTATTAAAAGTGGTCTCCTTGGGTTGAATTTATATGGTGTAAGGAGGTATCTGAAAAATACAATTTCCTATTAAGGATAATAAGGAATATAGCCTTACCCACCAATGATAATATCTAGAATCTTGGAATTATCATAGTCTCTAAGTGTTCAAGCTATAAAAACAGGCAGGAGGATTGTATATGCCACCTGTTCTCCAAAAATGTCTGAGCAAATATGATATAAAAAAGATTTTTTATTGAATTTACAAGATTAAATGTACATGGTAGTAGGGAAAACAATTTTCATAGTATATAATTTCAAGGAGTAGATATGGATGTTCCTAAAAGAAAATCAGGATCAGTTGTCTTAATTTATGGATGTTTGTGTTTGAGGAAATATAAAAACAAGGTCTTCTTCGAAGGGGATGATTGCTCGAGTAAGATCCCAATGATCATAACAAATTTTTTGTTATTAGATATGGTTATTCTTGTGAATAATTGGAAGGATTATCCCACCCTTCATACCCTTCAAGTAGATACATCCATCTCTCACTAGTTTAGTGGCTCATTTCAGGGGCTCTAGGTTCACTGGAATCCTCATGGCTCTAGTAACAAACTAAACATCGATGCCTATTTCTCTTTGGGTTTCATGAGGGGAGAAGGAGTGGTCACTAAATCCATGACAATTTTCATCTTCACCATCTCAGTATTTTTATTATGTGGTCACTCACCCAAAGTTGAATCAAGAGAGATATCAAATAAACTAGAATTATATAGATAGTGGTATGCGAGCCTTAGTTTGGTGGAAACATACTCTATATTTCATTGCAACTCCTTTATGAACACTCGTGATGCACCATTCTCAATAGCGTATATTTCTTGAAGGTGTAGGGGCCTTATATCCAATACTACAAAGATATCTCATACCTAGCCTAAAGCCAATAATGTAGTTGATTATCTTGACTTTTTACCCACAGATGTAGTTGATTTTACACTCTATCCATCAGAGATTTATTTCCCCCCTAAGGGGGTGGATCTCATTAGAGGATATGCTATTGGGATTCACCACTAATGAACACGTTATGGGACTACAATATACTATCTTTCCCATTATTTTTTATCTTTTCCCCTATTCTATTTACTCAAATATTTTTTTAAATAAATAATTTAATGATAATGAATTTATGCACTTATCCAAAGATTACAAAAATATAAAATATTGTATATATTAATCCACACCAAAACATCAAACAATAAATGTCACAAAAATGAGTAAAAAAATGTAATGGAACAACATGTCCCTCATCACTATCATCCTCATCCAATTCATCATCCTCGCTATTACACAAATCCTCATCCTCATCCTCAACCTCAAACCCACCCTCTTACATTCCATCATACCCATCCTCTTCCTCATGGTCACCCTCACCCTCTTTCTCACAATCATCCTTAGCATCGCCATCATCAGGAGAGTCGTCATCCTGACAACCACTAGTACTACTACCCATCACACTATATAATGTAGTATCATCAACATATGGGCTTCAAAATCCACCAATGACTTTTCTGGAAGTGATGGACATAAAACATCCATCTGTTTCATAAATTAATCATTTTCCATTTAAGCCCATTCTTCTACCTATATGGCCCTTTTTCATAATTTTCTACCTTAGAATCATCCTCTATTAGCCATTATGATATGGTGTTAATTGAACCTGCACCTAATGAGGTCCAATATCTCTTTAATACAATACTCTTCCCTGGTTGGTAGCTTACTCTTCCATGGAGCTTATATCGCCAAACTAGATGTAAGTGATCATTTGGGCCAATGTTGTCAGGTTCTTGGGAATAAAGTGCCTCCAAAGAATACTATTAGAAATAGGAATATAATATTTAGCTAATATATATATATATTAAAAATTAAAATCAACAAATTAAGACTTTATTATTTTAAACTATGCTGGTTCATTTATCAAGCGTCCATCTGTTTTCTTTCTCCTGAAGAAAAATAGTTTTTCTTCAGTCACATGTCCTTCAATATTTAAAACCACTCTCTAAAATGACATTGAATATAGGAAAATATAATCACAAACTAAAAATAATTGAACTAAAATAAACTAAATCAAAATAACTAATCATTAATACATAATTTTAATGTTTAGTTTGACATACTTGAAAATTAGTACAATGAGAAGAATCAAGATTAAATAAAAAACTATCTAAAATCCATCCCATATAACATTTCATGGAAATCACTTCAATGAATAGAAAGTATATTGATGAAATAAGTTCACAATATGTTCATGAAGGGATACTAGAGATGTAATAACCAACTAAAATTCCAAAATTAAATCAACAAACAATTAAAAAGCCACTTGAGGTAAAAGCTGATATAGTTTTATATTTGAAGAACATTACTCTGACTATAATTCAATAAAATATTAAACCATTAAATAAGTAGAATATTTGATTGAATTTAGTGTATTTTTTTAAAGGGAGATACAAAAATTTACATATTGTTTTGTATCCATTGAGATATGAATGGTTGAGGATCATCTTTGGGGTAGATAATTTTTTAGTTATGTAAATTTTTCTCAATTCAATTCATTTTTATAATTATTTTTATTTTTTTGGTTCAATTAGATTAACAAAATTTTAGGGAGGCTTAAAAATTATTGGGTGGGGTTATCACTTTTCTAGTAATGTTAATTATTATTTATTTGGTTAACTTTTATATTTTCCCTTCAATATTGTTTATTTCACTTATAATTAGTAATTTAATTTTGTCATTAATAGATTTAATTTAATTTATATTAGTTCAGTTCATTTTTATTTTATAGAGGTTGGGTTTGGTTAATTTTTGTAAATTATATTTTTGTTCAATTGATATGATGTTATCCTATTCCATTATTTTCTGTTAATTTTGATTCTTTTGGTTTATGTTTTTTAAATGTTTTTGTTTAGTTTATTTTAGATTGATTCATATAGATATCACTCAGATCATTTTAATCCGATTAGTTATTATGTGATTATGTTTTTTATGTATGATTTGAATTGGGTATTATTTCTTTATATTCACCATGTTCAGTTTATTTAAAATATATTGTATATGTTCTAGTGTAATTTGGGTCGGTTGAGTTATTTTTTTCAATTTAAGTTCCTCATGTTCAGTTTTGTATTGTCCTCTTGATTTAGGTCTACAATAATATGTTTTAGTGAAGTCAGACTCTTTTACATTTATTCTAATTTACAATATAATATTATATCTGATTCAATTTATATTATAATTGTTTTACATAGTTTAATTTAAGTTGGATATTGTTTGATCGGGTCATCTAAATATTATTTACATATTATTGTCTTTGTTAGATCTAGTTCATCTTATTTTAGTTAATTTATGTTATCTTATATTCAATTTGGGTTATTTAATTTTTTCTTTTCATGAAATTTTCTTATAATATATTTATATCTGTTCTAATCATATCTATTTGGTTTGGTTTGATTCACTCTAGGTTTTCTCATACATTCTTGGTCTCGCACATTTCTTTTTAAAACATTGATTGGTTTTGTTTAGTGGAATAAAATGTAATTTAGTGGCCATATACACTACTTAATTTCTCAAATTTTTCATATATGGAATTTTCTGATGATTTTATAATTATTATTTCATCTAACCATTATGAACTGTAAACATCAAAGAGTCCCACACATTTCACTCTGATTTGATATCGGTTAAATATAGTATTCTATAGAAAACCAGGTCCTTCAAATTATAGTTGGTGGGTCAGGGATTATCCAAAAACAATATAAAAACATAAAAAGGATAGTGAATTAAATATATTAAAAAACTGAACAAGAACAACACCCCACATTATTTCATTATAGTGGAATCCAAAAAAATTATTTAAATTTTCATCCACTTGTTAATGTAGATTGAAAATCAATCCATGGAAGATGCTCAACCCGAAAAATTCTGATCCAAATTCTAAATTAAATTCAAATAAAATTCTTACATTTATCTGACAACCCAAAATAGAAATTATTACCCAAAATGTATAAAATGAATAAAAATAGTAGATTCCTTCCTGGAGTTAAAAACACTGAACATTTGTTTTTGCTCTTGCTCACAACATGAAATAACTCATGGGACTACTACTACTGATGCTTTATATTTTAAATATAATGAAATAAAAAAATATGTGTATAATTAGACAAATGAAATTATAGGTGACTTATTCATATAATAACATCACTAATAAGAAATGATATATGACTTGTTCGTTGGTCAAAATTACACATAAAAGGTTCTCAATTTCCTATATTATTTTTAAAATGACTCATATAAAAATTAAAATAACTCAAAATTAGGTCTTGAATTTTTTAAAATATTAATCATTTAGAGTCAGGAATGACTAATATAAAGATCAAAATGAATCATACACAAATCAATAAATAAAAATTTCAGCAATTTCAACTTGAGATTTTATTCTTCTTTAAAAATAATACAAGGGTCAAATAAAATTAACTATAGTCATCTTAAATAAATTCAAATAACCATATAATAACAACAAATAATCCATGAATTATCAGAACAATAATAAACCCTTCTAGATAATTTACAATGTATGTTAGAAAATATAAATACAAAAATTGATTATTTTAATAAACTAAACTAGTTTCAAATTTCTAGCTTCACTTCATTCATTAAAATCATTCTTCAAAGCATTATTTATCACTAAATAGAGAAATGGTATTTTTAAATAACAAATTTATTATTTCTATAGAGTCATCCAATAATTTTTCAAATATATTAAACCACGTTTTATCCATTTAAATCCATCTACATGTAGCCTTCGTAAAATAATAAGTCGCTTTTTATAGGTATTTGATATATCAGATGACCTCTACACAAGTATTAATTTACAATTATATAGACATTTAAAATGTATAAAATTATTTATATTGCACATACAATTATAGGGACAGCTTTTTATAATCTCACTTCTAACTTTACATAGAATAAAATAATATTTACTTATTATTAATAAATCTTTTATAACTACTACGTAGTCACTGAAACCCATAGATAAATAACTATGCCTACATGGTTGAGATCCATTACCAAGAATATGAAGGATGTTAAACTATATAATTTGGGTTTTTGAAATACCTCTACTAGATTTACTCTTCCAGTATAAGTTTAGAATAACTAAAAACAACATCAATGTTTTGTATAACAATGATTTAATCAATAAATAGTATCGCCATTGTAAGGGTGAAAGATTAATTATAATGGGATATCAAATATCCCAATATAAAATAATTTTAAATTAATTAATAAAATATCCATCGATATATTAATTATAGCTATTTTCACCACTATTTGATTTTATTGTAAAATAAATTAGATCTCTACCTTCATCACTTTTCATATTTTTTTTATGAATATCAGTTTATTCAATTACCTGATTTAATATATAGTCTTAGAACCTATATAATAGGATGTTCTTTTTTGGAAAGGTAATTTGTAATCTTATTGACCCTAAATTTATTTAGGGATATAAAAAATTGATTATTTCTAAGTAAATGAGTGTTTTACCTGCTTCCTCTCATGTTTTTCCACCATAGTACATCCCAACATTGTGGAGGAATGTCGTAGCATCCTTTTTTTCCAAAAGAATAATAAAATATAATACCAAAGTAATTATTATTGAAAATAATGGTAATTTTAATTTAAAACCCTAAATTTTATTGATACCTTGAACTCAGTACTCATCCAATGTGTAATAATTTCCCAGTAAAATTCTACCAGACAGTCACCCATGATAGTTTTGGCCCTTGAATCCATGCCTAATCTAGCATGTTATACTCTATAAATTTTTTTTATTATGACCTCTATAGATCCTACCTAATTTTGTAAGTCATTATGGCCGCACAACCTCACCATCAAGAAAACTAAAATGAATCAAGCATTAAAATATTATTTCCTAGAAATAAAATAATAAAATAATATTAAATCCATTGATATTTTTTACCCATATTTGGCCCCAGCATTATCCTTTACATCATTTGGTAGGTGTCACCAGGAGAGTGGAAGGATGGGAATGATCTTAGAGTATTTGGAAAGTTTCGAAAAAAAAATCCTACATTACCATCCTATTTTATCAATCATTTTTTTTCTTCATTGTACTCCTCCATCAGTTGCCTTTGCCGATTCCATGTGCCACTCATGAATGTATGCCCACATCGCTTATTAGTTGATAAAACTATTAATGATGAAGAAATATATTATATCCTAAAATCTTATAATGAAAATAAATTATCGAAAAGATTACAATGGTTTTATAAATATACACGAGTCATTCTATGTTATGGGTATCAGTAGACCCATAAAAATTTAAGGGAAATCAACCTGTACGGATAGAGTGGGTGACTATGTATACTCTTTGGTCTCAGAATGTGTCACAGTAGTAGTCGAAGAAGTAGGAATGTATTATCCTGAGGATAAGTAAGTAGAAGGAAAATAAGATGGCATAAATGGTTGTAGAAATGCATAATAAGGTTGAGGAGTAGGAATCATCACTAGATACGAGAAAGAGAGGAGAGTAAGCTCATATGAAAATGGTGGTACAAACATGGGTGGACTAAATATCATGAGTGTTTGTAAAGAGGTTGTGGGGTAAAAATGTGTGGTGCATGGTATGTTAGGGGGAAGGACATGGAGTTATTGGGAATGATGACTAGAGTGCCTAGCTGGAGCACCACTACCCATAGAATCTATATTCTGAGCACTATAACTAGTAAGATATTTAGTGAATAATTGGTTCCTAGGTGGTGGATCTTTATTAGAAGTTAAAAAAAATAATCACATGACATTATATATTATTAATATATGTTTTTCAAATAAAATACTCATAAGGAGACTAGAGGAGGGACACCCATCTCACTCACTAGGTGATTGTTGTCAGCCTTGTTCTTTCTTCTTTGATCTTGAGTTATTTTAATTTCAAAAATTTGAAAACATATATTAAATTAATTAAAAATACATAAAAAATGTTAAACCAAAATAAGAAATTAGATAAGACCTAACTTAATTAAAAAATTCCATTGGTCAAACCAAATACATGATGCACAATGATATTACAAAATCATTTTATATATAGTGGGAATAAAATCAAAACATAAAAAATGTTATAGAAAAAACAATAAATTTAAATTATCATGTTTATAATGGGTATGATGTTGTTTTCTTCAATTTTCAATTTGATCAAATTAAATTTTGGTTAGGAAATTTGGGTTATTATCATCAATTGATTAGTTCATTTGACCTTTTTTTCATAGGTGATTTGTTTGTTTTTTTGAAAACTGATGAGTTCATTGCTCCATTATTATTTTCCTTTGGTAAGTTGGTTTATATTTTTTTAGTTCATGTTTTCATTGTTTTTTTCAATGTTAACTTTTTCAATGGTTTTAATTTTAATATCAATTTGGTTAATATGTCCAATTCATTTCATCTTTTTGTTTATTTCAATATAACTTTTTTTTGTTAGGTTTGTTTGTAAGTTTTGAATATTTTTCAATTCAATATTAGAAAATAAAACACAAAGAATACCAAAACTATTAAATATTGAAAATTCACATGGAGTTCTAGTTGGATAGAAAATATTTTTAAAAAATTGTAAATCAGTCAGTATACCAGCAACCTCAACAACCCAAGTAAAGCTAAACCAATAAAACTAAGAACACAGTTGGATAATTCTATATATTTTCTACCACATCATTTGGTTCACAATAAACTTTATCAATTTAATAACTAGAGTCATCATAAGTAATAAATTTATTGGGGCCAATGGGACCAAGGAAGGTATTAATTCCATCATCATCATCATCCAAAATATATCTTGGTATTACATCAATAATGAAACCAAATTCAGGTCAAAGATGATCTTTAATAAAAACAATTTGTTTCACCATTGATTCAAATACATATAGTCCATTAGTATAAAGAGTGTGAGTCATGTCAATAACATGAAATCGAAAATCCTCAATAAAGGTTACATGCCTCTTCATCGAATCAAACAACTGGAATTTCATCAGAGTGACTGACCATGAGAATTAGAATCTAATATAAGTATTTCCTCAATGACTCCATAATAAGATACATTTTTAAATTGATTTCTAACATTCAATGCACTGGCATAATATTCTATTGAGGTAGTTAACATAAAACCATTATGTTGTGTTTTCATATTTATTTCTCGTTCAGTGATAATAAATTATTACCCATTGATCAAAATTAATTTTCATTAATGAACCACATAATTAGGACCAAAATCCAAAACTCTTATTTATGTAGAGACAGAGAGAGTGGGAAAACATATTACATGAAATATAATTGAATAATAAACTTAATTAAATATTTATTTTATTAATTTATTAGAATAATATTTATACATTCAATTTCAAAAAACTATTTTTATGAAATGCCTCTCACCTTATCAATGATAAATAACAATGCTTGATATTTATTAGTTATTTATATTCACATTTGAAAAATATTAATAGTTTATCATATATGTAAAATTACATGAGATAGATTAAGATATTGATGTTCAATTTACTTACTTGATGTAGTCATCATTCAAATCACAGTTAAACAAAACTGTGTGATGTGCCATCTCCCTATCTTCAAGTATTAATGTCATCATTGTACATTATCCGAGAATTCCCCTTATATAGGGAAGTGATGGAAAACTGTGCTCAATTTTCTCATAATATTTTTATTTATTTATCATTGACCTGTTCTATCTCAAATTCAACTCATACAAATACATTGAATAGAAATTCATACATTCTTGAGCGAAGTATCCTTTGATGATCTAACCTTTGGCATGATATCTATTCTGGATATAGAACTTCAACATGAACATGTTTATTTTAGATTGATACATCCAAATAAAAGCATTAGGTCATTTGACAAGTATTTTGGTTAGAATATGGATAATTAGATGCAACATGAATGTGAAAAATGATAAAGGAAATATTTTATCTAACTCACCCAAAATTAATGGTACCTCTTTAAAAATTTCATACAAGAAATAATTTGACATCTTAATAGCACTAAGATCCTTAAAGAAAAGGAAAAATAAAATAAATAAAATCGTTAAAATATTTGACATAAGATGAAATATTTCTAATGGAATCAACTCATGTAGAAGGATGTCATAATTGGGAGTCTTCAAAGATTTTAGATAAAACTTTCTTATGCTGACCCATTTTGATATTTTTCTTGAATATCCATCAAGAACATTAATAGTCCCAATAAAATCCTTTTTTTCTATATGTGTCATCACATAAGAACCACATAGAACATTCTATTTATTTTCACTAATACACAGATGATGCAATTTTTATCTGATCTCTAAATGCACCAAGCCAAGTGAAGATAATAAATCATATTTTTTATTTCTCTATCACATAGATGAATTGAATGAAAAAGATAACATATATTCTTTTCAATGTTCTTTAGATCTATGAAATGATGTAAAACACTGGTTGACTAATAAAGAAACTCTAATAAAATACTCTTTTTCTTCAAATTGTAATAGGCTTCCATGGGAATGTTCTTCCGCTTTCTAGATTTGATCTGACCCTTCCTGAATGAAAACCAAAATCTTGTATTTCATTATGCACATCAGTTCCATACATATTCTGAGGTGGATTTTCAGTCTCCATGGTATTGTCACATCTTCTATGATTATTCTTATATGGATGGTCACTACTATAAATATTATCTATACCAATGCACCTATAATAACAGTTTGAATAAAACCTTTGGTATAGGGCCCCTATACCAATAGTTTTTACACACCATTGGTATATAGATTTTTATAGATAGGTTTTCCAATGCGTATCTAAACATACTAGGATAGTACCACCTCATACCAATGGTTTATCCAAACCTTTGGGATAGGGTAAATATAGTTAATGTATCCTAATGGTTTTTTAAAACCCGGGGGATACACAATCTACAATAAGGGTTTTCTAAAACCATAGGGATTTTTTCCCTAAAAACACTACACGCCTTAAGAATCCTTCTGCCAGTGTGTTTTGCTAAACAAGAGCTCCCTTATTCACCATCCTGTGAACCCTTCTTCCCAACAATCGATTTTTGATTGATTCAAGCAATTTTTAGTTCTTCCACTTCAAATAAATAAGTTATAACTAAATTATAATGTCATGACCCAAATAATTTTTTTTGTGTTTTAATTTTCCCTAAATGATATCCCCCCTCTTCTTCCCAGTGCTTTAACTATTCATCCCAACTGGGGATCCATATTCAAGTCATTTTTTGTACTTCCAAATAAAATTAGTATGATTTAATTGAGTATTATGTTCTTGATCAATTTATTTTTCCTTTTTTTCATTCATATTGATTTGTGTATAAGGTTATTTTTATGTTTTGATAATTAATTTTTATTCTTAATGATTTATTAGGAGTTTTTTTTCTAATTATTTGGTTATCTAAAAATTTATTTTGAAGTATAGGAAAAGAGAGGTACCATGTCATGTGTGTAGTGAAAAATAAAATATCCTTTAGGTTCATAGGAACTCAATGAGTGGTAGAATGGAGGGGTTCTCCCAAGATGAACATCAAGTACTAAGTGGAGGTGTGTTATGTATATGGTATCCTTATAATAATTTTTTTTAAAAATTAATTAAAAGAAAAACAATTATTTAAATAAATTCCTCATTTTCCTACTCTCTTTTTAGTCATATCAATTATATAAGTCACACATGTATCCCTATACTCTTATTATTATTATTTTTTTAGAAAAGATGAATTTTTTTGGTTGATCCATTTATAGATTGAGTCCCCTTGTTGTAATTATTATATTGGGCATTCATTTTGTTACAGTCTCTCATGTGATATTTTTTTATCATCAAAAATCCAAAATTTTTGTGGGTTATAACCATCTCTTGTTATTCTATCATATCAATAGAGATTCATCCTATTATAATGGAACGTGTTTCTCTATATTTAATATGGTGGATGATCCCTTAAATTTTCTCAAAACCTATATTCATTTTTTTTCATAGTATGATGGTAATATTGGGAAAGTTGGTTTCTGTGAGAAGTAATTAAGTCAATATAGCCTAGGAGTACATGTGTGAGTAAGTGAAACTCCAAATAAACATAAAATACTAGTCAGTTCTAATAAATATCTATTTTAGTTGGGTTCTATAATTATGTTATGTTATGGGGGAAACCTATAATTGGAATTAGAACTAATTTGATGTTTGAATAGTGTTTGTAAGATAATAAAGAACATGAGAACCCAAGGTTTTTAATGTATTTTGTATTTAGATGATCTGAAATAAACTCTTTAAATTCTAACCCAAAATATATAAATTTAAACAATAGAAACATTACTTTTTGAAAAAGAATTACAAATCTTCACAACCTTTCATTTTTGACCAAGGTGGCACAAACCCAACTAAACATGGATTATAAAGAAATAAGGGAAAAGGGATATGAGAATAACAAGTGACATGATTCATCATAATATGGTGACTATAGTCAGTGGAAGACATTGTGGATAGATGTAGTAATGAGTAACATTGCATTTAATGATTTATACATGCTATATAATTATCTAAAAAAATATTCATTTTTTTGATTTGTAATACTTGTAAAATCTTGATAATATTATATTTATACATGTTATTACATTTTGGGCTTTATTATGAAATGTGATAGAGAAAATATAGTGCTAATAAGGGATGTTTCATAGCTTGGATATAAGGACATCATCCACCAATATGGTCTTTATACAATGATTTTCTATAACATCCACTATGTTTCACATAACATCCGAATTCATTCCTTTGTGATGACACACAATATAAACTAAATTTAAATGAATTGATCTGACCCTATGAAAACTAAATTATACCAAATCGAACTAATTAGTATTGAAAATAAATTAATTGATCTTTTCAACATTTTATACTGAGACCCAATCGAATTACAAATCCTATTTATATCATAACCAAAAATACTTGACCAAACCAATTTAATTGAATTGAAATGACATGATTTGACCTAGGTAGACTTCATTAGACCCAAAAAACATAAAACTGCATCATAAAGAACAAAAATAAAAAGAATTGAACTAAATTTAACATGACTAAAAGAAATTATATAGTAATGATAAAAAATAAAGTGAGTTCAACAATATTTAATAAAACCATAATAGGAATTCTCCAACCCAATCCAATTAAAATAACCCAACCCAAAAAATTTCATGGTATTATATTTTTAATTTAATTCAATATCATGGTTTTATATTTATAGTATTTTGTTATATATATAGTATTCTTTTTTCTTACATATTGTGATTCTCAAATACAGTAGTGTGTCAGTTATGGTTTTATATAATGTGACCAATTTTTGTTTACATAAATATATTTTTGATAAAACATCAATCATATTGAATTGATTTCAAGAAATGAGTTATAACAATTTTTTACATAATGGATAGAAATTAGATGTGTTAAACTGATCAGATCTCAAGAAAATTTTCAAAACAATTTGGAGATATTTTTTTTCTTTAGTAATTCACAATGCTTTAGATAGTATTCACATACACTTTCCATGATATAATTGTGTTGTACTACCTTTTTTGTGTTGTGAATAATTTAGCTACCTTATAACCAAATATGTTTTTCAAAAAAACTATAATGTATGGTATTAGAATGGGGATAAAATTGAAACTTAAAATGTTGATGATCCAAATGAGAGGATTGGATTAGAGAATTTTTTATATGAACAGTTTCTATTTATTCATCATCATTAGAAGAAAATGATGTCATTATAAGTAGACATAGATATGAGCACACAAGAAGAGTCTAATGAAAATGATGATGTTTAAAGGGTTAAAAAATTTAAGGATGCTTCCTTGATTCCAGTATATCGGTAATGTGGTAAAATGAAAAAGATGGAATTTGTAATCCGATTGTTTCATGGGAAAACCATGTATTGGATTTATAAGACTATTATAGAATACATTCATAAATTCTTGAATAAATTACTTCTATATGATGAAGATATTCTGCAAAACCATTATATGGCATTGAAGTTAGTTGAAGAACATGGATTTTAAAAAAAAACAAAATTCATACTTTCCAGATAGAATATAGCTTATTCCAGGATGAAACTACTAAAGAACATGATTGTATAAAATGTGTCACATACCAATAGAATCCAAAAGCTTATGGAACACCTTTATGTGTGCCCCATAATGTATTGTGGAATCCCTATTGACCCTAGACTCTATAATCATTTCGTATCTGTTGAAATATAAATAAAAATGCAATAGTACGATAGCGATATAAAGAAGAATAATGATGAGTTGGTTTACCCTATAGATGGATTTTCATGGTTGATATTTTATTCTCAATATCTTGATTTCACAATTTCTGTGAGTAATGATAAGTTGGGGCTTTCATGTGATAGTTTTATCTATTTGGGAAGATTCTTACTATGCACTTCACATGGCCAATTTTCATAAACCTTTATAACCCTCCCCTATGTTTTTGTATGAAAAAACCATTAAATTCATGGGTATACTCGTATATATATCTTCTAATCCTAGTAATGATATAGACCTATACATTCATTTTTTAATAACATAGTTGAATGTTCTTCGGGTTGTGGGTGTGTGCACATACGATGCTTGCTCGGAATTCATATTTCAGATGTGTGATGTGATTATGTGGATGATTGAACGTTTTTTCATGACATGTCAAATTCATTATGATTTTAAAGTTTATATATTGTATTGGGTAAACCCCAGTTCATCCCTCAAAGAGATTTAATAGCTTTAGAGTATGTGTTTTTATTAAAAAGTACTAAAAGTGTGGATGATTTTCAAAATAGTTTTTAAGATAATAAATTAACTTAAAGAGTTTAATATTTTACAAACAAACTAGATTTGAAAAATAAGAGATGAATTGTTCATTTTGATTTCACTACACACATTTAACCTTCATTTTTTCTATATATTAATTTAGTTTTGGAGTAATTCATTGGTTGAATTTAATTTTAATCCTAATTAATTCCTAAGCCTTTATTTCATTGCTTGAAGAACCAGATGTTGACATACCAATCATATTTCTAAGGTCCAAAGCGTATACATGAAATTATATCATCCAAAAAAGATTGAAATATCCAGAATGTGCGTATGAAAAGTATTCTTTGTTTTCCAATTAGAACAACACAAGTCACGTACTCAAAACCTCACACCGATCAGTTTTAAATTAAGATAAAAACATTAATATGCATAAAAATAAGCATTCAAAATGAAATAACATAAGATACATGGAATGAAATGTTTTATAAAAAAAATTACTGAAACCAAGAATCTAATAGATGTGTTGAAACTCCTTTGACATGTGTGTAGCTCCCTCACAATGAACACCCACTGTTTAACCTGACATCGAGAGGAGGAAAGTCAGGTGGAACTCCTTCTTCATCCTTAATCCCCCAATGAGGATTGTGGACTCCAGAACTTCTAGGATGAAGAGATGACTCATCTGAAAATCCAAATTGGATAAACTACTCTCCATGGTAGATCTCTCAAATGAGGTTTCCAAGGTCTCATTTTATAGGCAAATTGTAAGATGGTTTTGGGCACACAAATTACGTAAAACAACTTAGACAATTTTTTTAGTGGGTAGACACCCTTATCTCACATTGTAAAATAGTAAAAGGTTTCTTACCCACTTATAAAATATATCATCCAAATATTTTTCTTTATTTGAACACCTATATCTTGTGATATTGACATAACACATCACACTAATTTTGACATCATGTAAATTCAGTGGCTTTGACAGATCAGTCCAGATGGGCCACTAGATGGATGAATGAGGATTCAGTTTCTTCAAATCAAATTTAGACCATTGAACTTAGGATCAAAACACAAAATATGATCCATTTTGATGCATATTTTAGTATCAGTGAGTGGTTTATTCCACTTGTATGCTTGGATCCTATGTGGTTTAGTCCATTTTTCATGAACTTCATAATGGGACCTCCAAATCTCTTCTACTTTAACTAAAATTATCAAAACTAGTAACATTTCTATTTTTAACAGTGATAAAAACAAAATAATTTAATCAAATATGACTTTTAATTTATTATCACTTTAATAATTTTAGTACAAAACTAGTTTTTCCATATTGTGTAAGGGTGAAAATGAAATAGTGAATCGTGGTGTGATCATACCCCCATACCTATACATTTTCACTCCTGAGAAAATTGATATTTCCAAAAATTATGCATATAGATATTTCCAAATTCATCAATATTTAATATTCATTGAAAAATTAATTCCTAATAGAAATGTGATCAAATAAAAAATCACACCGATGAGTTATTCTCACAGATCATGGAAAAATACATATCAAAAATTGTATCGGAATGAAATTCCAAGAGATGCATGATATCAATCAAGGAAAATAATTCAAAATATAGTAATGTTATTAATTCTCCATTTTTGTGTGTTCGTGAAAACTATTTCATTCTATTCCATTAACTTTCTATCGAGTACATATAAGTTATTTTAAAAATTGTGTACTTACATAATCTATTACACCAAACCTGCCCTAGATCCTTTGCAATAAAATTTCAAGACCTAGTCAATTATTAATTACTAGAAGTCAAACCATATTCTCCTAACCTAGTTATCCCCATATGATGTACATTTCGTCACTTCCCTTATTTATTATTTCTTTAAAAAGATGCACCTGGAAAAAATCTCACAGTCTTCTCTCAACCCATGTTTGATCTCCTCACAAAACTTCTTTTAACAGTTATAACACGATCAAAAGTCAAGGAAGGCTGGTTTTTTACCTCGCCAAGACACAACCATTTTTAAAATTTTTACGGTGTAAAATAGTTGGATAATAGGTATACACACATAGTTCAATATGGTACAATATTGAAATAGATTGGATAAGGAATGAAACTATGGAAAAATTATTTTGGAAGTTAGGAAAAAATTAACCTAACTTATATTTACCTTCAATTATTTAAGATATTTTCATACATCATGGTTGGATGCAAAGGTGTGTAGAGAAATTAAGTAACAAAATTTCCCCATAAACTAGTCACCCAAAGGGTACTATTTTTCTCAATGGGTTCAAAATGATACACTCATTTATAGCATTGGAAAAGAAGAAAATTTCAAAATATAGTCACACCATAGTATTGAATTCTTATTGTAATTCAAATCTCATCAAAACAATTTAAATGTTAAAAAATATGAAATATGGAAATTCATCAAGAATATTCAATAACTTCCATGATTAACCAGGAAACATTTTCTATAATAAAATTAGAATAAAAAAAGAAATTATCAGTGCAAAATTGGGGGGATATGAGTGGGGAAGAGACAATACTATAAAGAATGAAAAAAGTGAAAAAAGAAGAAAAATATGATTAAAATTCCTACCTGACCCAGGAATGTACCCATCCACCCCCCCCCCCCGAAACCTAAAGTGTGGACTGTCCTCACTGTAAAAAAAGAGAATTTGAGAAGGAATGATAAAAAATGGTCGGTGTCACCGGTGGGATGATTCTTGAACATGGATTTTCTCCATCAGGGACTCTAAAAGGGATTTAAAAAAGTCCTTAAGCTACTACCCATTGATTATAAATGTTTGTTTGGATTATTCATTTTGAACCTGAATAAAACCAAATCGATAAGAATTAGTAATAGTATATGGTCCAAACCAATGGGAACAAAGCTTAACTGGGTGTAACTTCAGTCATTCATTAGAAAGAAGGACCTTCTGTCCAATGTGGAATTGAAAATTAAGGATGAGACGGTTGTGGGATTCCCTTGTTTTCTACTTATAAATTTGGTAGATCTCATATGAATCTCTTCTCATTTCCTCTAGCTCTAGAATATGCAACTTCCATTGAGCAGCAACACTACAAAGATTAGAAATGTATTGTTTTGTGTCCCATTACGACCAGTGCTCAATCTCAATAGATAGGTGAAAACTCATTCAAAACAAAATCTGATAGGGTGACATTCCAATGGGGTTTTGGAAATCAATATGGTATGACAATAATGAATCATTGAGTCTAAGGCTCTAATATTTTTTAGGGTTAACCATTTTTTTAGAAATGTTTCAGCATCTCTATTCAACACCACATCTTGACTATTGTATTTTGGGTGATAAGAAGTAGAAACTCAATGCTCGACCCCATACTGACACAAAATCGTTTTCATTGTTCGGTTATAGAAATGAGATCCCTGGTCACTAATTATCAACCAATGGAATCTAAACTTATTAAAAATTTGGGTTCTGAAAAATTCCACAACTCCCTTATAATCATTATTCCTTGTGGCTCGTGCTTCTACTGTAGAGACCCGAAGCTTGACTTACATGGACATTACATTACTTTAGCGGAATACATAATACATAACAAAAACAGACACACAAGGACCGTAATAGTTTAGTGTCTTTGGAAACTTGGAACGTAATCTTCTAATCGTTGTGAAAGATCTTCAACATCTACCATAAAGATCTCCCTTTTTTCTTACCTAAAACATTTATTTATATATTGGGGAAAAGAAAACATAAAAAGGGTGAGCTCAAATGCTCAGTAAGGGTAAGCATGGATAAAATAAAACATACCATGTACATTTGAACTTAAAAACATGAACATAATGTTTAAACATCAAAAGCTTGAGAAATGACACAAAACATGGAAGTACGTAAGGCATATATCATAAAGAAACATTAAGAATGATAAAATAGCATGGGAATAAAACATGTAATTGTGGCAACCATTAAGCATATGATATGATTTCCATAGTAGCCAAGGCATTGCTTCCAAGATTATCTTAGTGGACAAAGTCCCTTTCAGAATCGAGTTCACTCCTCGTTCCAGTCCTGTATTACTGAATCGGTTTAACTTTCCATTCCATCCATGTCTATCTCATGAGATATAAATCTTTAACCAATGCATTGGAGGTAGATATAGGTCCCACCCATCTCATAATTAAATCATTTTTTCATGTGTCACAAAATCATAAATCATACATCATAGCATAACCCATGAAATAAAATGGGATTCTTAAACATCATGCCATCATAACATAATCCATAAACAATTGATATAATTTCATCATAAGAAAATTGAAACCATTTAAATCATAGAGACATTTTACTTGAAACATACAGATATGAAATAATGTCATCTTAGATGTAAAATAGTTTTGACAAAACACTTGAAATGGATTCTTAAGGAAAATATCCTTTCTTCTTTAAAATCATTTTATTTTCACAAAATTACATGCAATTTTAAAAGATAAGGGTTTTGTTGAAAATACTGATGCAATCTTGTAGAGGAAGCTTCTTTAAAATGAGGCGTTATGAAATCGTAAAAATCCGTTCACGCCGTATAAGTTAAAAATAACATTCTCCTCGTACTTTTGTCAGAAAAGTCAAAAAGCACCTTATATGGTAACCAAAGGAAAGATTCCATTCATACAATGTGGTAAAAAGTCAATAAAGAGTAAAAATGAATTTAAACATTCATGGAATAATGGTAAACATTTTATGAAAACATTTTTAGAAAACATGGTCATGGATGATAAATGTAACCCCAGTAAATATATACGTATAAGCAATCTCAGATAAAAATGAGATAGAAAATTTATCCCTTACCTTAAGACTGATTTGATTCATAAGTGTTAGATCCTCCTGTATAATGATTTAAATAATGTCATTGACTTATTCTAGAATCATACTCATTGTTATGATATCATATATGGTTCACTTATGACTTTATATTACCCGTTCTTTTGTAAATTCCATGTTAAAGAGCGTTTTGGGTAAAATCGTTTCATTTGTCGTCCGTGTTTTGACTTGTAATTATTCATATGATTAATTATATCATGATTACTTAATTCCAGAATATAAAACATGATTTATATATAATATATATTCAGAATATACGTATATATATAACAGATCAGTAAATGGAAAGAAATACACCGTTTATGTAGACGGTAGGCCGTCCATATGCATGAACGCTATTTTTGTTTCCTTATTGAGTTGAATGGAATTAAGTAGACGACATACATATATATACACATAAATCCAGTATCATTATTATGTCATATATTTCATTATTACTTGTTATATATACTTTATAATCATTCATGAATGGTTAATGTGGAGAATGAATCTCATCGTGTCGTGGAGACGGTGGTCCGTATGTACGCACGAGCGATGATATCGTTCTCATGATCGTGGAATTTTATTGGAGTGTATGTATACTGTTTTAGAATAAATATCACTTTACAATAATCATATATAGTTATTATGTACACCATTATACCCCATCCAAGGAGGTGGTGGTGGAAAATAGATTACACCACGGCGTGGAGACGGTATTCCGTACGTACACACGCGCGGTGATTTCGTTTTCCGTAGGATGGATAGATGGTGAAATAGGATTGTTTCATACTTATAATAACATATCGGTATATGAGTGATACTGATTTTATTACTTAAAAATGAAACAACCTAAGAAGAAGAAGTGGAAGAAGAAATAAAGTTTAAAGAATCGGTAACGGACATTACCTCTTCTTTGAACCGCCTCTTTGAGATCTCCTTTTAGGGCACTAAAATTGGTCTTTGAAGAAGACCAGAACCTCTAGGATGTTGCTATGGAATTGGAGAAGATAATTTTTCAGGGGTTGGCCAAGCTTGAAGGCTCAAAGTGGTGTGAGGAATAGAGGGAGGAGGTGCCCTTTTATAAGGGAGGAGAGGGGCACCTTTGGAATAACGAAAAATATTATTTTATTATAAAGTAAAATTCGGTTTTTAATAGCCCCAAATTGATATATTTAGAAGCTAAGGTGGGTATGGGTCTAAATACTCTCATATAATAGAATTTAGACAAGTTTAGGTTCCTATTTTAACCTTATCATTTAGATTTAACATTAAGTTAAATAATTTTACTTTTACCGTGTCTTCTTATGTTCCTATACTATAAGGTTAATAAACTTAATATAAGCAGCCAAACGAACACCAAGTTGTTAATTATTAATATATATAACCGTATCTAAGTCATTTGGCCGAACCTTATATTTTTAGGACTAAAATAACAATTAATAATATAATATTTGTTTTAAGAACTATTTTATGTCAATTTTGACACTATTTATTAATTGATTTTTGTGAAAATCATAACAGAATTATTAGTTCTAAAATAGTTAATTAAATAAATAATAACATGTCATATTAACCTAGAAAATTATTGGAATTCATAAAAAGTCTCAAATTACATTTATTTGGGTATTTATAACATCAATTATGTCAATATTTCATTAATAAGATAATTACTGCATCATCTTTGTGTCCTAAATAAATTAACTTATTTAATGTCTAAAAATTACAAATAAAATACCATTATGTAGGAAATAATTTTATCTTTCTAATGAATATTTATAGTCGAACTTATCTTATGTATAACCCTATATTAAAAATGATATAATTATTAAACTTTGATTTTAACTATTTTAACCCTTCTTTAAATAAATTAATAATAAATGTCCTAATCTAATCCAAGTGGGCCTAAATGGTCATATTTTATTCCTATGGTTGTTTTCGGTCTAATTAAACTTATCCAATAGAATTAGGACATGTGTTAGGGTAATAATAATATCATTTTTACCCTTTATTACCCTATTTACTTTTAACCGTGGAAAAAAAAAGTAAAAAGTTACTATTCACCAAAAACTATTTTCATCTCATTGAACCACATTTTACTTACTGACATCAACCGTGTCTCTCGGATTTTTTGAAATTCCACTCACAGAAGCGGCAAAATTAAGTTTTATAAAAAATTCATTTTTTTAACTACCACTTAGTGGTTTCACTATTCATAAAAAAATGAAAGTTTCTAGAAAAATACCAAAAATTAGGCCTAAGATATATTTGATATTATGAATTCAAAAATGATGTCTATTTTACCAAATTCAAAACATATTAGTTGCATTAATTAATTTAAAAATTTATTCCCGTTGTCAAAACAAATAGTGTGTTCTTAAGAGATAATAACTATCAAAAGATTGACAGTTGTTTATGTCTGGTTTAAATGTGAAATTACATCCAATAACCAAAATTGTATTAAATTATAAAAATATATTCTAAAAATACTTTAAAACCACTCAAATTAATAATTTATCACTATTAATTATTTCTATTAAAAAGGTTCCTTTTAATTAAAATTTAGTAATTTTCACTATTCATCAGAAAATGAAAGTTATCCGAAAAGTACCAAAATTTTACCCTAAGCTAAATTTGATATTCCAAATCCAAAAATGAAGTCCATTTTGAAAACAAAAATTTACAAAATTTCAAAAAGTGGTTATTACTATTCATAACGGCTAGTTTTAATAATATTTTAATAGCATATCGTTGTTTAGTGAAACTCGTTATTGAGTACTACACACGCTATCGAGGAAGGTCGCGATTGCTTGTAATGCATGGAAAGTCAAGGATGCGTGTTTTGTAAGTTCCTTTTGGTGTAGCGTACAACCCAAGACATTAATGAAATTAAAAAGAATATTTTTCATAAAATCTCGGGGTGTTACTTTCTACCCCCCTTAAAATGAATTTCGCCCTCAAAATTCGTCGGGGTTATAAATGGTTTACTACTCGAAAGTTTTTTTAATAGAAACCCACATCATAAAAAGGAATACCCAAACTTGGCTTTAAAAACTAAAGTATGAAATGTAACGGTTACCCAAATAAACTAATCAATAGGTTTCCACATAGGTGAAAATATGGATATGGAAGAGAAATCTAACCATCATGTTCTGATGGAGAGTGGTAAAGAACATGGCTATGGAAAAGCCAGCAATCAAAAAGCCATAAATTTGTGACGATCTAAGGTACCATATGATTCATCAGATATAAGGGCACTAGGACAACATTTTTGGTTTTAAAGATCATTTCCCTAAAGTTGGTGAATTAAAAGAAATACTTACATGATTTTGGTACAATTTCACTGTTCTTCGTGAATTGAACAATTTCCCCTTCATCCCTTAAAGAAATGAAGTTGAATTTGTTATTCGTGATGTGTTAGCAGATCATGTGATAGAATGATGGGTACTTCCAACTGTTTCAAACAAAAGGTTAGCAAAAGTTATAAGTCCATCTTATGGTTAGATTAATCGTATATGGTTCCAAAAATGAACTTATACTTCATATATCATACCGCTTAATAAAATAAAACTAGTTTCTACTAACTAGGGACTTCCTGTAGGCCAGTGGTAGGCGATAGAGGCTAGTCGCACATCGGTTGTGGGTTCAATTCCCACATCCTTGTCCGACGCGATGGGATGTCACCCGTCCTACAGGTTATCCTTTTTTCTAAAGCTATATTACTGTCACATCCCATAAATAATATCAAAAAAAGTTATATCTTAACTTATGTCCAACATAATATATTCCAATTTTTAGGATTATCTAAAATACTTCGGTCCAAGCTCATAGTATAAAGAAAATGAGTACTTGAAATGTCATCAACCAATCATGTGAATACCATCATTTATCCCCCATATATATTGTTGGTCACATTCCAATCATGTGAATACCTTAAGCATGTATTCTCTTGAAAAATGAATACCCATTAAACCTTAGTGAAAAAATGAATGCTGTCAAAAGTTAACTCTTTCCACATACCAGAATCCAAAAATTCTATATAGTCAAACCATGATATAAACTTCTCCTTATATCAGTCATGAGCTCATGAATACTATCAAACATTTAATTTTCTCCTTATCCCTTCATTATGTGCAAATTATCTACATTCCAAAAATATCTGAATAACCTTTCATGGATACTGGTACCATTAATCATACACTTTCAAAACTCAAGGAAAGAAAATAGTGTAACAATCCTTAGATGTCTCTTTATTCCATAGTACCATGAGATTACTTATACAACATTACACATGATAAACATGTAATCATTCCACTACATTCTTAAACCATTGATCGAGCTTCAACAATTCTTTCATCTCATATATCATTTGTAGTCTCTTCCTCATCATCAACATAAATACTACCCATACAACCATACTGATTCTCTTCATGAGACTTTCACTTAGGGAATTGGTTTTCATAATGCCTGTACATTCCACATTTAAAACATTTAACCATTGTTGATCTCATAGAAATACCATTATCCTTATCCCTGGTGTTAACTGAACCTTTTTCTTTGCACTTACTGGCTTTGTGTCCTTCTTTTCCACACCCAAATCATCTTCTAGTTCCTTTGAAACATTCTTGTTGATGCCTCTTCCCACATGATTTACATAGGGGAAATTGAACTTTCTTTCCTCTATGATCTTCATGAAACTCCATCTTTCTCTTATTAGCCGAGTCAGGAAACTTACCAAATTTTACTTTATTGATCATATAATGAAATTTCTGATTCGGCATAATAATGATGATTGGGCTTACAAATCCCATTTAATTTGGTTTCTCATGAAGAATATCATTACATTGTCCATCATATCCTCCATTATCATGAATCATTTGGTTTCCAGCCATTTTCTAAAACCCAAAAAGAATAGTGTGAGAGGCAAAAATCATAATAAAGGGGGATTAACTTCAATATCTAACATCTTTGGTTTAATCTAATATCATTACCATAGTTCTAGGACAATATCCTATACGTATACTTATCCTTAGGGACATCCCTAGACACACCTTAGAAATATCACTAGGGATCTCACTAACGTTTTCACATCCTAGTTTCCAAAGGTTGACTAAACTTTTCCTCTGATACCAACTGTAGAGACCTGAAACTTGACATACATGGACATTACATTACTTTAGCGGAATACTTAATACATAACAAAAACAGACAAACAAGGACTGTAATAGTTTAGTGTCTTTGGAAACATGGAACTTAATCTTCTAATCGTGGAGAAAGATCTTCAACATCTCCCATAAAGATCTCCCTTTTATTTCTTACCTAAAACCTTTCTTTATATCCTGGGGAAAAGAAAACATAAAAAGGGTGAGCTCAAATGCTCAGTAAGGGTAAGCATGGATAAAATAAAACATACCATATACATTTGAACTTAAAAACATGAACATAATGTTTAAACATCAAAAGCTTGAGAAATGACACAAAACATGGAAGTACGTAAGGCATAGATCATAAAGAAACATTAAGAATTATAAAATAGCATGGGAATAAAACATGTAATTATGGCAACCATTAAGCACATGATATGATTTCCATAGTAGCCAAGGCATTGCTTCCAAGACCATCTTAGTGGAAAAAGTCCCTTTCGAAATCGAGTTCACTCCTCGTTCCAGTCCTGTATTACCGAACCAGTTTAACTTGCCGTTCCAGCCATGTCTATCTCATGATATATAAATCTATACCCAATGCAATGGAGGGAGATATAGGTCCCACCAATCTCATAATGAAATCATTCTTTCATGTGTCACAAAATCATAAATCATACATCATAGCATAACCCATGAAATAAAATGGGATTCTTAAACATCAAGCCATCATAACATAATACATAAACAATTGATATCATTTCATCATAAGAAAATTGAAACCATTTAAATCATAGAGACATTTTACTTGAAACATACACATATGAAATAATGTCATCTTAGATGGAAAATAGTTTTGACAAAACACTTGAAATGAATTCTTAAGGAAAATATCCTTTCTTCTTTAAAATCATTTTCTTTTCACAAAATTCCATGCAATTTTAAAAGACAAGGGTTTTGTTGAAAATATTCATGCAATCTTGTAGAGGAATCTTCTTGAAAATGAGGCGTTGTGAAATCGTAAAAATCCGTTCACGCCGTATAAGTTAAAAATAACATTCTCCTCGTACTTTCTGTCGGAAAAGTCAAAAAGTACCTTATATGGTAACCAAAGGAAATATTCCATTCATACAATGTGGTAAAAAGTAAATAAAGGGTAAAAATGAATTTAAACATTCATGGAATAATGGTAAAAATTTTATGAAAAATTTTTTAGAAAACATGGTCATGGTTGATAAACGTAACACCAGTAAATACTTACGTATAAGCAATCTCGGATAAAAATGAGATTGAAAATTTATCCCTTACCTTAGGCCCGATTTTCTTCGTAAGTGTCCAAACCTCCTGTATAATGATTTAAATAATGTCATTGACTTATTCCAGAATCATACTCATTGTTATGATATCATATATGGTTCAATTATGACTTTATATTACCCGTTCTTTTGTAAATTCCATGTTAAGGAGCGTTTTGGGTAAAATCGTTTCAATTGTCGTCCGTGTTTTGACTTGTAATTATTCATATTATTACTTATATCATTGTAGACGCCGGAAAAGTCCATTGTTCCCAAAAAAAGCTCCGGATGCGGAAAGCAAGGTCATATTTGGAGTCCGAAGCACGTTTCGGAAGGCCCAGAGGCCTTGCGCGGAAATTAGGAGGCCCGCGCGCAAAGTTGGAGTGTCGCGCGCAATCCTCCCGGGATGCGCGCAAAGCGCCAGGCCGGCGCGCAGTTTTGCGCGCCCGCTGCCCGTGCGACTCCCTTGCGCGCCGGGGCCCCGATTCCGCACCCGCGAAGGAAATTGCACGCCCGCGAACCGGATTCCGCGCCCGGGGTTGCCTATAAATATAAGGCGACCACCAACGTTTTGGAGGTTGCCGGAATTCGAAGAGTCGCTCGTTCGCGCAATCCAACCCCTTCCGCGCGCAATGCCGAACTCCAGGTAACCTCCTTTCTTTCGCGCAAGAAAGCCTCGGGGTTCGCCTTTGCGCGCAATCCCTTTGGCTCCTTTCCTTTGAATAACTCTTCACCCAAAGGCCTTCGCGCGCAAAAGAAGCCTCTTGCGCGCAATTGCCCCCTGGGTGCGCGCAATCCAGCCAGATTGCGCGCACCCCCCCTTTGCTAAGTGGAAATTCGCTAAAGAATGAGCCGTTTCCCCCGCGCGCTATCAGAGGCCCGGTGCGCGCAATCTCAATCATCTACGCGCAAAGTGCTGGCCCAATTACACGCCAGCCCGCCCAATTGTGCGCCGACCCGCGGTATTGCACGCAAAGCTCCTCTTTTGCGCGCAAGCCTCCAGGGTCGCCCCCTTTGACCCCCTGAGGGTACCCGCCTGCGTGGCGCCCGATGATCCTCATCCCGGGTGCCCGCACCGTGCGTTGTCTTCCCGTGCGGCCCTCCAGGTTCGCGCAAAGTGACACGGACCCATTGGCGGCACTACTTCGTCCAAGCTACAAGACGTTAAACTGTACAGCATTCGTCCTTCATGACGTTAAACTGCACTTTCGTCCCGCATGACGCTAAACTGCACCACGTCCACACTGCAAGACATTAAACTTCCAAGCATCTTCGTCCTCAACACACGATGTTAAACTGTACTTCGTCCGGCAAGACGTTAAAACCGTCCGCATCACCCGATCTCGTGCCTCGCACGCAGGGTCCCCCTCCCGGTTTGGATGTGGCCCCCACCCGCTCGTCTCTGCAGGGATGTCGGGATTGGAGTGGCCTTCGCCCACGAGGGTAGAGTATTACAAACCGAACGAACTACGTGGACTTTGATCCCTGTCTCCTAAACAGGGTACGTAGGAAGCCTCTCCAAGGTTCAAGCCCACCACCTGGTCGTCCCGGTCGTATTCACGTCGGTTCGTCCATCAGTGGACCCCTCCCGGGTTCACACTTGCGTCGATTCACCTATGAATCTGCCCTTGTGGGAGACTGCACGTGTGTATCTCCATTGTGCTTCCCCACTGCCGAAGCCAGTAGAGGGCGTGACAGGGATCGAGGTGTCTCTTACTTTCGGCCCAAGTCCCTCTCCAACTGAGTTTTTCCGCATCCGGGCTGTCTTAGTGCGTAAGTCCTGACAGAACGAACTACGTGGACTTTGATCCCTGTCTCCTAAACAGGGTACGTAGGAAGCCTCTCCAAGGTTCAAGCCCACCACCTGGTCGTCCCGGTCGTATTCACGTCGGTTCGTCCATCAGTGGACCCCTCCCGGGTTCACACTTGCATCGATTCACCTATGAATCCGCCCTTGTGGGAGAGTGCACGTGTGTATCTCCATTGTGCTTCCCCACTGCCGAAGCCAGTAGAGGGCGTGACAGGGATCGAGGTGTCTCTTACTTTCGGCCCAAGTCCCTCTCCAACTGAGTTTTGCCGCATCCGGGCTGTCTTAGTGCGTAAGTCCTGACAGAATGAACTACGTGGACTTTGATCCCTGTCTCCTAAACAGGGTACGTAGGAAGCCTCCCCGAGGTTCAAGCCCACCACCTGGTCATCCCGGTCGTATTCACGTTGGTTCGTCCATCAGTGGACCCCTCCCGGGTTCACATTCGCGTCGATTCACCTATGAATCCGCTCTTGTGGGGGACTGGACATGTGTATCTCCATTGCACTTCCCCACTGCCTTTTTCTATTTCTCTCTTCAGCGTCCAGCATGACGTGAAACTGTGATCCACCCGGCCGTTCCATCCCCCTCTGTGCGAGGTGGTTCGGTTCAATCCTCCGCCTGGCAGCCTCGACCTCCTCGTGAGTCGGCTTGCCAACGTCCAGCATGACGTTAAACTGTATACCCGAACTACGCTGACTTTGATCCGTGCTAACGCGCGGTAAGTAGGAAGCCCCTACGGGGTCCAAGCTCTTCACTCCATCATCCATCCTGATCCTTACCCGGGCCGCCACATCCCGGTGAGGTCATGCCACTTCATTCCACTCCACTTCACTCAGGAAGCCACCCATGTGCTGGCCCCAGCATCGGAGGTTCCCCGCAAGGGGTTCTGTCATCTGATCCACTCCTCGTGTTGATCAGTCTGATGCCGTCCCCCGCTGGACGTTAAACTCGCGGCATACCCCGTGTTAAAAATGGGAAGCTAAGGAAAACCTCAGGTAACACAGTTCCCCGTACCCAGCGCAGGATGCCTCAGGCCATCACGCCTTCGAGAAGCCCTATTAGGGACGGAAGGCGGACATGCAGAGCCGTAGTGTTAAGACACGCCCCCAACACCCGGAGCTACCCGGTCTCCTCACCGCAGGTTGCTGCCCCGACCAGACTCCTTGGAGCGTCTGGGTGGAAGCAGCGTAATTAACCGGTGTCCATAGAGATATGGCGCCGGGAACGAGATTCACGAACATTATTAAATCTATGGGGGAGACCCGGATTAGGCGACGAGTTCCGAGGAGACGTCCACGGAAGGAGGAGCCGACATCCCATCATCCCGGTTTCGATCAAGGAGCAGACGTCCCTGAACAAGGGACGGATGCCGCCCGCCTTTGGAAAGCAGGACTTCGGGACCACAAGCCGCGCTCCCATCCCCTCGGGTCGACGGGCGCACGCGCGAACGTGTCCTGGCGGAACAGCGTCGGAACAGAAGCCCGACGCACATCCGCACCGAAACAGAAAAATGGTGAACCCGACGTGAATCTCTTCTCCTCAATACGAAGACCGATGGCTTTCAGAGGTGTTGGAAGACCAGCATGTTGCCCGGCCGAGCATTCAGTTTTTACCCGCCAGGGGCTGGGGAAGGGAAATCGGGCACTCCGTCTCGCGACGTCGATGGCCTGGGTCCCCCCCCCGGAAGGCATCGTGGCACTAACGGTTGGTTGTCGATTCCTTTTTCTGTCAGTGTTAACGGGTTCTTCTCCCTGCTTTCAGGAATCAGGTCGCCCGATCCAGTGCCCGATCACCGCCCACCCACTGGCGCAGGGGTAGGGGAAACACCGACGCGGCTACTCCGCGCGGTCCCACCCGTTCCACAGTCGTCCCAGCAGCCGCAACTGCGGGACAACCACGCCCTCTCTCCCCCTCGGAGGTCATCCAGAGAAGGGTGATCAACAACTTGGTGCGGAGATATGAGGAAGAGGGAGTCATCCCCACCAGGGACATGGCTCGCCTAGACCTCGAGGAAGCTGCACCTCGCCACCAACGCCGCCCCCGAGGGCCGCGCAGGGAGGCACCGCTGCCTACCTCGACGTCCAACCGCTTCGGGAGTTTATCCCCGGAATGCTCCGACAGCTCCCTTCCCTATGCGGATGAGGTGGAAGATTCCCGAGACCACCCTATCCGAGATTCGCTCCAGGGATCCGCGATAAGGGCTCCTGTCAGGCCACGGCGACATCGCCGCCAGGCCTCTCAAGTCGAAGAACAGGCTCTCCACCTGCCCGCGCCGCTCATCCCGACTCGTCTGTCCCGACGCCAACGTCGGGCATGAGCGGAAGAGGATGCCCACCTTGGGGCCCTAGCAACAGCGGCCGCGTTGGCCCAAGCCACTGCTGGCTCCAGTCACCAGACCCCTGCGCATCCTGAGCAGGGGCACTTCTATGCTCGACCTGGATCGAGGCCCCGACCGCCCCAAAGGCCGGTTGGGTCGACTCTCCCGGTTGCTGGTACAGGCAATAGCCACCGCGGACCACCTCGCGATAGCGCTATTCACCAGCAGGGTCTACTCCGTGTGGCCGATCCAAGAGGCATGGGTCATCCCACCTTCCGATCCCGGCCCGGAGGCCTGCCCGGAATCATCTCTCCCCGCGTCCCCTTTGATATCTGTCCCGGTGCTCCTCGCACCTTGGTTTCCAGTCCTCTTGGCCCCGGCACCGGTGCGGCCGGAGGACGCCAGGACAGAGACCAGCCATGCCCCGAAGAACCACCCAGGGGCAGGAGGGCGAGGCGTCGACGGAGGGGGAGGAATGTTAGGGAATTCCAGACAGAGATCCGACCGGTTCGTTTCTCTGATTCAGAGGCGGAGTATGATTCGGCGACAGAGCCCTCCCCCCAATCCCGCCAGTCAAGGGCAGGGGTAGGAATGCGGCACGTCAGCCTCGTACTCCCCGAGAGCGAGATCGATGTGATCCCCGCTTCTCTCCGAAGGTATAACCGGAGTAGCGAGGGCCTGGTAGACCCCCAGGGATCAAGCTTGCAGTTGGTACCGGCCCCTCCGGAAGCGCCTTCCGCCTCGATCGGAGAAGCCGGAGACTTTTTCTGGGGACCGACGGTCGAACCACGATCTAGTGCACCCTCGGCGAGCACCGATGCTATGGCAGGATGTTCGCTTGCCGGCCCGTCCTATCGTGATGTGGTAGCTGGGGCACCGCCACCCTCAGAGGGTGGCCCGGGATATGGAGGCCAATCGGCCTGCTCGCCGTATTCACCGCCGACCAGCCCGTCGGCCCGGCGGCCCGCCTCGGCACCACTGCCGGTTCCCCGTCCATTCCCAGTCGTTGAAGAGGACCAAGAAGACCTGGGTCCCGAGTTTGAGTCATGGAGCTTCTGGACTTTCCTTGCAGAGGGCCACTTCCCTGAGAAGTTTTGTCCAGTCGCAGGACTGGACTTTGATGCACCCGAATCGCTCACCCCGGATGAGTTCGAATGCTTCCGCCGAACTCTCCGGGAGACTCACTCCCGTATTCACCGCCTACAAATGCCATATCCCGGGAGTCAAGTGCATCTGGAGGATATTGGTGAGAAGTACCGTCAGATTGACCTGGCCACGCTCCCCGCGGTTCGGCACCCCGGGTCATTTGGGCACCACGAGGCCCTCCAACAACGATGCGTTGAGTGTTTTCAAGTACTCCGCAAGGTTATCGAGGAAGCCACCCCCCACGTGTATATCCGTGGATGGGGGCAGTACGCTGCCCTACGCTTCAGTGCAATTCACCGACAGCCCGATTCACTGGGTGGCCCTGAGGGTACATCCCCAGGGACGGAAATGGTCAATTTGGCTGACCTGTCGGGAGAGGGGGACGGCTTGGAACTTCTCGACGGGGGCTCTCCCCCCGAAGACAAGCCATTGTTGGATCCATCGGTGAGAGTTACTCGTCACTAGAGGAACCTCCTGGGTCTCCCCACGCCCACTGAAGCACTGACATTGAGCCGAAACGTCAGCAAAGGTAAAGAGCACTGCGGGGCTATAAGGCCCGCCGACCCATCTGCCTCCATGTAGAGGGCGGATGAGGATCCCGAGAAGGTCACGCTATGTCAACAACTCGCCGAGCAGAAGAAGCTAGTTGACCAGCTCCTCGCCGAGCGCGCTGTAGAGCAGCGGCCTGACTACGGTGATCCTAGGCCAGGACAGCAGGGACAGGAACAACCGCTCCTCGGCAAGACTCTCCCGGGCAACCGTGATTATGCCGGGTTTGCCGACAGGGGAGAGGCCATTGCCTATGGCAAGAGGGCGCGGTATGTTTCACCGCACCCTCCCAAGCGGCGTGACTACCTGAGAGACCCCGCTCGGATTCCTCCCGCTGCCCCAAGGGCCACTCCGCCCGCCATCCCACGAGCTGCCGAGTTCAACGGCCCGGTCGACGACCCGATTGAAGGGCCATGCAATGCGCTCGTGGTTAGAGATCCTTGCCAGGACTGGAACCCATGTCCGGACGATCCGATGGCGGCACTCATCGCCCTCTTGGAAGCCTTGGAGACTCGGCAAGTGGCGATCCCACCGGACGGCAAGCCATACCCAGCATGGGTGGATGACATGCCGGCACCTCCGGGATTCGGGAATCCCACTTTCGCCCCCTTCAACGGGACTGGAGATCCGCCACAGCATTTGGCCCATTTCAACTCGAGGTGTGGGCCTATGTTGGGAACTCCGGCGCAGCAGGAGGCCACTAAGCTTCGCTGCTTTGTCCAGACACTGGAAGGGCCAGCATTTGTCTGGTACAGCCAGCTCCCCGTCGGGTCGATAACTAGCTGGGAGGACCTTCGTAGACAGTTCCTCTATCAGTTCAGTTCCACGACCCGGAAGACGAGTATCGCAGACCTCTTCAAGTGCAAGCAAAGGCCTGATGAGCGAGTCGCGGATTTCGTCGCCCGATGGAAGGGTCTCACGTATTCCCTTGACATGCCATTGACTCAGGAGCAGTTGCTAACAATGTGCGTCGGGAACGTCAAGACCGAGCTGGTCCCTTCCTTGATCACTCAGAATTACCCCGGAGGGTTCAGGGACTTCTCAGACAAAGCTCAACGTCTCGAGGAAGCCCTGCAACAGGCCAGTCAGGCACACCCGCTGCCTCCTATGATCCCTGCAAGGAGAGTCAGCAGGGCTGAGCCCACTGCTGTCGCCCAGATAGAGGCCCCCAGGCCGTTGGAGCTGCTGCCGGTGAGGCCAGCTCCACAGCCTCACAGGAATCCGCCTCCACGGGCTCAGTTCCCGGCCCAGCAGCGGCAGCCCCAGAACCGGCTGGCCCCTCCGCGTAATGTACCGCCACAACCCAGGCGAGATAATCAGGGTCCACCACCTCGGCAGGCCCCTCCAGCCCCTCGTCAAGACCACGCTCCCAGGGGCCCGCGATACCTGACTTACTCATTCCACGAGGATCAGGTACCCGGTTATTTCCGGAGCGCCCTGGAGCAGAGGATTGTGCGACTGCCTGAGTGTTGGAGGCCAGAGGAGGCGCATCTCACGGATAACCCCCGCTACTGCCCTTACCATCGGGCCCTGGGGCACACCATCCAGCGGTGCTACGGGTTTAAGGATTGGCTCCAAGACCAGATTAAAAACAATGTAATCAGGTTGGGCCCAGCTCCAGCACAAGTGGCGGGTGTGTTCGTGGGATCAGATGACGATAGTGGCAACGAGGACGAATGGCAGCTGGTCTCCGACCGCGGATCCCAGAAGTATAATAACTGGATGGCCCGCAAGATGACCATTCGCGCCCATGGAATCATCCGTGCGCGCTTGAATCAGCCTGAGCCCCCAGAATCTGCTTGTGCTGCTTCGACATCGTCGTCCCAGCCTGCCTCTTCCGAGAAGAGAAAACGGCGGCGGCGCAAGAAGGAAGAGCGCGCCCTGCCAGTTCCGCCACTATCCCGCACTCTCGGTGATTTCATGCCCCCGGAGATGGGGATCCCTCCTCGGATCCGCCCGGTGATGGATGATTCGTCCGATGACAGTGTTGGGTACGCTTCGGTTAATACCGTCGAGCTGGTAAATCCCTTTTCGGTTCCCGATGTTGAAGAACACCAAGTGGACCTCCCTAGTGTCCCCAGTCGTCGCCACCGTCGGAGGAACCGCAACAACAGGATTCGCTGGGGCACAGCAGTTGGTACCTCCAGCCAGGCCGTGCACGCCACTGAGACTAGGCAGCAGGCTCAAAACCAAGCTCAGCGCACGTAGCCCCCCCCCCCATCCGGGGATGACAGATTCGCCTCCGCCACTGTTTGTGGTGTGGGACCGGGCAGAACCGCCTCAGCCGCGCCGCGACCAGCTCCGTCCTGCCACGAGTCCATCCCGGCCTCCTGGCCCCAGTACGGTGACCACTTCCCGGGCTGCAACCAGTGAACAACGAGATGCGCCATGTACCAGTCGGCCGCCGGTCCAACCGGCAAGGCCCATCATGCCTCCAACCGCAGGGCAACCTCCTGCAACCCGGGGCTCGCGCTTGGCAAGAAAGTATGATGTCCTGAAGCACTTGGCCGACATCCCAGAAAGGCTCTCCATCCTTGAGGCTTTGCGCCTGTCACCTGAGATGCGCGAGGCACTCGCTGAAGCCCTGAAGAGCCCCCTCCAGTTTGAGACGGAGGTTGCGGCTGCAGAGGCCTTTCACGCCGAAACGATTGAGGACGCCGAGTGTCAGGCAGTTATCTTGTTCTCTGGTGAGGATGAAGACCCTCCTATACAGGGGCACATTCGTCCGCTGTATGTTACTGGACAGTTCAATAGCCTTGAAGTCCGGCGCTGTCTTGTCGACACGGGGTCTGGGATTAACCTGATTCCAACTCGGACGCTCCGGAGGTTGGGGTTGTCTGAGGATGACTTGATCCCCTCCGACCTCAGGATCCAGGGGTACGACCACACCGATCAAACTCCAGTCGGCAAGATACGTTTGAAGACCCAGTTCGGTGACCTGGTTGCCAACACTGAATTCATGGTAGTCTCTCAGGACACTGCGTATAACGCATTGATGGGCAGGCCATGGCTCCACCTTCATGCGGCGGTTCCCTCGTCATACCACCAATTCCTTAAATACTATCTTAATGGTCGAGTAGGCGTGATTCAGGGAGATGCCTCTCCTTTTGCCTCATGTGAAGCCCGCTATCTAGACGCAGACTATTACAAGAGCAAGGATAAGCAGATCCGGACGGGTGAGGCTGAGCCTGTCGCTGTTGCAAGTGATCCCTGGGCAAGTTTGGATGACGCTTACGTCCTCCCGATTCAATGGTTGGACGTAGCCATGGTCTCGACGGCCTGTGAGTCTCCTGATGAGATGACCGCGACTGCCCGTGCCAGCACCAGCGGCCCAGCAGGATCTGGTAGCCCCAATGCAGTTTCCAACGCAGTCTCTCCCGTGGACGATTCCCCCCCGAGTGGAGAGGACGTGGAAGACGCACCCCCAGCCTTTGAGGAGGGCGTCTCCGCCACGGTCGATGAGTTAGTACAGGTGAACCTTGGAACCGAGGCAGATCCAAGACCCACATTGGTCAGTGCCGCCATGCCCTCTAAGGAGCGGCAGCAGTACGTGGACTATCTCAGGCAGCACCGTGATGTGTTCGCTTGGGGCTATGACGAGATGTCGGGGCTAGAACCTCAGGTAGCCGTCCACCGCCTTGGTCTCCCGGCTAACCATCGCGGGTTCAAGCAGCCTCCCAGGAAGATGCACCCATCCCATGGTGCCATGGTTGAGGCCGAAGTTGACAAGCTTATCAAAGCCAACTTCGTGAGGGAAGTTCAGTACCCCAAATGGCTGGCCAACATTGTGCCAGTCAGGAAGAAGAACGGGCAGATCAGAGTCTGTATCGACTTCGGCGATCTCAACCGCCACTGTCCGAAGGATGACTTTCCCCTTCAAGTGACAGAGCTGTTGATTGACGCCACAGCAGGGTTCCAAGCCCTCTCCTTCATGGATGGATACTCCGGATACAACCAAATCCGGATGGCCCCTGAGGATGAGGAGTTCACTGCCTTCAGGGCCCCCCAAGGTATATTTTGTTACCGGGTCATGCCCTTCGTCCTGAAGAATGCAGGTTCCACCTATCAACGGGTGATGCACCGCATATTCAAGCCAATCCTCGGCACACTGGTGGAATGCTACGTCGACGACTTGGTGGTCAAATCGCGCCAGCGTCAGGACTATCTCAAAGATCTTGAGAAACTGTTCGGCTTCCTCCGGTCTCGCTGCCTGAAGATGAACCCGTTGAATTGTGCCTTTGGGGTCACCTCCAGGAAGTTTCTTGGCTTTGTGGTAGGATACCGGGGTATTGAGATCGACCCAGAGAAGATCAGGGCGATTAGCCAGATGCCTCCCCCAGGTAACATCCGGGAACTGCAAGGGTTCCAAGGCCACTTAGCCTATCTACGCCGATTCATCGCGAATCTAGCCGGAAAGTGTAAGCCATTTTCTCGGCTCATGAAGAAAGGTTCCACCTATGTATGGGATAAGGAGTGTCAGACCGCTTTCGAGGAAATCAAGCAGTACCTGCTTCAACCTCCGGTTCTGATGCCGCCTGTATCCGGGAAGCCGCTGGTCCTTTATGTGACCGCCCTGGAATGGTCCCTTGGTGCCCTTCTCGCCCAGAAGAACAACGAGGGAACAGAGAATAGCCTCTATTACCTCAGTCGCATGCTCCTCGATGCGGAAGTTAGGTATTCCCCCATCGAGAAGAGCTGCCTGGTGCTCATATTTGCCGTACAGAAATTACGGCACTACTTGCAGCACCATGAGGTACAGTTGGTTTCTCGGGTAGACCCGTTGAAATATATCCTGAGCCGGCCTATGTTGACTGGCCGTCTAGCGCGGTGGGCTGTGATTCTCCAGCAGTTCGACATCAGGTATGTGTCTCAAAAGGCCATCAAAGGGCAAGCATTGGCGGACTTTCTGGCTGCTCACCCAACCTCCGCGGATCAGCCACTGGATCTAGGCTTTCCTGATGTGGCCGTTCTCTCGGTCGATCGTGCCAATCCATGCTGGTAGATGCACTTTGACGGTGCCTCCCGGAGCCCCACTGGTAGAAGACTCGATAATCCTAAGCTCAATAGAGTGGGCCTGGGTATCGTCTTCATTACCCCGGAGCAAGTCGTGCTGCCATACTCTTTCCTGTTGTCAGAGGGCTGTACCAACAATGAGGCGGAATACCATGCCCTCATCACTGGCCTCGAGTTAGCTCTCGAGATCGACGTGCCCCATCTGTGTGTGAAAGGGGACTCCGAGCTGGTCGTTAGGCAGATCAATGGCGACTATGTTTTCAGGAAGCCGGAACTTGTGCCATTGCTGGAGTGCACCCTCCTTCTGATGGCCCAGTTCCCTTCTCGGCCAGAAATTGTCCATATTCCCCGGTCGCAGAACGGTTGAGTAGATGCTTTGGCCAGCCTTGCTGCGTCACTCACAGAGCCTGAACAGGACAACCTGATCATCCGCGTGACGCACCGCAGACTCATCGCTCCCGTTATCCCGGAGGGAGATCGCGGCCCGTCGGTAAGTAATCTCACCACGGTTTCCCCTGCGCCCGGAGCCCCGAGTACCCCAGATATGGCAGTCGAACTAGCCCCTGATTGGAGGATGCCTTTGGTTGAGTACCTCCAACATGGCATTCTCCCGTCGGATCGGGCCGAGCGTGAGCGAGTTCGACGCCGCGCATCGCAGTTTGTCCTCCAGAGCAGTCCCGGCCTGGAGCAGATCCTCTATAGACGCGGATTTGATGGTGTTCTCCTCCGTTGCCTTCAGGGAGTTGAGATCCCACGAGTCATGCAAGAGGTTCATGCTGGTTCATGTGGTGCCCACCAGACTAGGCCGAAGCTGTCCCACCAGATTCGGAGGTTGGGATACTTCTGGCCCTCCATGATCTATGACAGCATCGAGTATGCCAGGAGGTGCCATGCGTGCCAGGTTCATGCGAACTTTGTGCATCGGCCGCCGGAGCCTCTCCATACCACCAGGTATTCTTGGCCCTTTGCAGTCTGGGGACTGGACGTTGTGGGACCTTACCTGCCGGCGACAGCTCGCTAGTGCCAGTTCATTCTGACCGCCACGGACTTCTTCTCCAAATGGGCAGAGGCGATTCCGCTCAGAGAGGTCAAATCCTGTTCTATCGCTGACTTCGTGACCTCCAACACCATTTATCGATTTGGGGTGCCTCACGCTATCCTCACGGATAACGGAGCCAATTTCTGAGCAGTCGAGTTGAAGAAGTTATACGCCAAGTACAACATTCACTCGAACCATACATCTCGCTATCATGCGCAGGAGAATGGACAGATTGAGGCGTTTAACAAAACCCTCTCTAACATTCTGCAAAAGATGGTTGGTTAGAACAAGAAGAGTTGGCCGGACAAGCTCCCCAACGCCCTCTGGGCTTATCGGACGACGACTCGCAATTCCACCCAGATGACCCCTTATTCCCTGGTGTATGGAGCTGAGGCCGTCCTAACCATCGAGATCCAGTTACCGTCCTTGCGCACTGTGGTCTACGACCAGCAAGCGCCGGACAGAGCTGCTGAAGCCCGTCTAGTCGAGTTGGAAGCGCTGGATGAGAATAGGTTTCGCGCTTTGCACAACTTGGAGAGGCATTAAAGCAGAATGGCTCGAGCTTTCAATAAGAAGGTTCGCCTCCGCTCCTTCCTACAGGGTGATCTAGTACTGGCCCTAAGAGCACCAATGATCCCCGGCAGGAAGCCGCCCAAGTTGGAGCCCAAGTGGGAAGGACCTTTTATCATCCACAAGGTCTATCCCAATGGCGCGTACTCCCTAGCGACTATGGATGGTGAGCGTGCCACTCCTCCCACCAACGCTAGGTTCCTCAAGCAGTACTTTGCCTAAGCGCAGTTCGTCCCGCATGACGTTAAACTGCAGTTCGTCCCACATGACGTTAAACTGCAGTTCGTCCCACATGACGTTAAACTGCAGTTCGTCCCGCAGTTCGTCCCGCATGACATTAAACTGCAGTTCGTCCCGCATGACGTTAAACTGCACTTCGTCCCGCATGACGTTAAACTGCAGTTCGTCCCGCATGACGTTAAACTGCACTTCGTCCCGCATGAAGTTAAACTACAGTTCGTCCCGCATGACGTTAAACTGCAGTTCGTCCCGCATGACATTAAACTGCACTTCGTCCCGCATGACGTTAAACTGCAGTTCGTCCCGCATGACGTTAAACTGCAGTTCGTCCCGCATGACGTTAAACTGCAGTTCGTCCCGCATGACGTTAAACTGCACTTCGTCCCGCATGACGTTAAACTGCAGTTCGTCCCGCATGACGTTAAACTCCACTTCGTCCCGCATGACGTTAAACTGCACCTCGTCCCGCATGACGCTAAATTGCACCACGTCCGAGCTACAAGACGTTAAACTGTTCAGCATTCGTCCTGCATGATGCTAAACTGCACCTCAAGAACTACGTGCGGCTTGATTCCCATTTTTATGGGATACGTAGGACCGCCTGAACATTCATGTTTCAGGCCCAGCCCCATCCTTCGGGAATTTCCATCCCATCTCGGGCCTTTGGCCCAAGTGCCTCTGGGTATGCGGTGGATGGTGTGAACGCGGGGCTATGCCCTCATTCACGTCGGTTTTCTCGCCACGCTGTACGCCCCCCACGTTTGGGGATGCCTTCCGCTTCCCCCTTTCTTTTTTCGCCCCACATGACGTTAAACTGCACTTCAAAGAACTACGTGCGGCTTGATTCCCATCCTTATGGGATACATAGGACCGCCTGAACATTCATGTTTCAGGCCTAGCCCCATTTCCCGGGAATCTCTATCCCGCGTTGGGCCTCTGGCCCAAGTTCCCCTCCTTTTTGTGCGAGGCATAACGCGTGAGCGGGGGATTATGTCCTCATTCACGTCGGTCTACTGGCCGTGCCATACGCCTCCCCCGTGTGTGGGACTACCTCACACCCCTCATCGTCCTGCATGACGTTAAACTGCCTCTCAAGAACTACGTACGGCTTGATTCCCATACTTATGGGATACGTAGGACCGCCTGGACGCTTGTGTTTCAGGTCCAGCCCCGTCTCTTGGTTGATCACGAGGATCTTCCGTCTTTTGGTTGCTCTCAGGGTGAGTCCTCCGACCCTTTCCGGTGATCTGTTAACATGTTTTGGGTGCTCCGGTCTATGACCCGTAGTGTCGGATTCAATCCCGACAAGTCCTGTGTTGCTTGTCAGGCCTCGCGCTTCCTCTTGTTCGAGCCTTCACTCAAAGGGATCCTCGTTAGCGTTTTGGGTACGATGCCTCAGTGCTCTCCTACCGCTCCGGGTCGATTTACCGGCGGGTCCTGGGCCACAAATCGATATGAATCCTGCGCTTGAGCGGTTGATGCTCGTTTTCTTGCCTCATCCTAGGCTGACGCGATCGGATGTTGTGTTGCGAATATGGTCAGCAACATCCTTGATCGCCATGTCGGCTATTTCAGGCTCTGAACATTGGTTGCGCGGTCCTCATCACACTCCGCCTTTGTGCGTTGTAGTGGAATCTCAACACTCTCTTCATACTGACCTTCAGTACACCTCTACACATTAGGCAGGCCAACCAGGGTAATGGTGTCTTTCGAGGCTCCCACGATCTGAGCACCAAGGATATATGTTGATGTCCTCCCTAAGGGCCATGTGTAGCTAGACCCTCGTCCCCATAAGGAGGAAGGAGTCGCCCGAACAATCGCGTTCTGGGCCCAGTATAGCTGGAGGCTAGCATCTCTGCCCCTCGGGTGATGGACATACGCAGGCCCCTATCCCAGGATCCTTCTCCTGGAATTGTGCGTGACCGCAGGGCTGGGGTATGTTCCCACCTCCGCTGGGTCCGCCGTATCGCAATAAGCAGATTCCTCCATGGTCCGAACCACACGACCTTAAACTGTGTTGTCTGGTCTTACCACACGACCGTAAACTGTGATCGTCTTGGCCGCCCGACGAGAAACGGAACTGCATCGTGATGTTCTCCTCAGGGGACACTCACGTTGGGCGCTGGTTAATAACCATGCCATTTATCAATGCCTTTCATGGCTTGATTATTGTGGCGACTCTAGGGATTTCTTAATCACAGGCTTGTCGCTGCACAAAGAAAAACCATCCACCTTTAAGGACAAACAAGAAATATCAAATGCCGCTTCTTCTGGGTGCGAGGGCCAGACCCGCACCCCTCCCCACGCTGGTACCCGATTGTGTTGCGCCACGCTTCAAGAACTACGTATGGCTTGATTCCCATCCTTATGGGATACGTAGGAATGCCCGGATGTTTGAAACTTCGGGTCCAGCCCCTACCTCTCAGAGATTCCCCCTTCTCTGGGGAATCCGCCGCCTTCGGGTCACCCTCAAGGCGTGTCCCTCGACCCCTTGCAGTGGTCCACCGGTGTCAAGAGTACTCTGGTTTATTGCCAGGAGGGTCAGGTTCAGCTTGGTCAGGTTCCTTCCACTTTTCAGGATTCATGCTCCATTTCATTCGGACCCATTGCCTACGCCCTGGGTGGAGCCCCCGTGAGCGGTCTGGACACAATGCCTTAGTGCTCTCCCACCGACTCGGGCTGGTGCCCCCAAGGGCCTCGGGCAGCAAATCGATATGAATCCTGCGCTTGAGCGGTTGATGCTCGTTTGCTGCCTCATCCCATCAACGGTCAGTGCGATATTGATGCTGCTTTTCTGCCACGGTCGGCAGTACTCCCATATCGTTACGCCGGTGCCCCCAGTCCTTGAGTGAATGGCCGCATGATTCACATTACATTTTCCACCTCCCATTCTGACCAGGCAAAACCTCGACACTCTTGACACTATCCCTCAGTGCATCTTCGCATATCCAGGGGATAGGACCACGATGTGGCATACTTTGAGGTTCCTATGGTCCGAGCTCTAAGACCTTAAACTAAGATCTGCCCCTATGGTCCAAGCTCTACGACCCTAAACTAAGATCTCCCCAAACGAGGTTCTATGTCCCGCATGACGTTAAAACTGCACTCCTAGAACTACGTGCGGCTTGATCTCCAGCCTGATGGAGTACGTAGGAACGCCCGGGCATCTCGACTCGGGTCCAGCCTCAGGGATCGCTAAGTCCCGCCCCTCCTCGTCGCCGACCGTCTGGCCTGGCTTCTGGTAGAGTGGTGCAGTTGTGATATTCTCCCCAATTCAGCTCGGGATGCCCCATTGCAATGATGGGAAGCGACAGTTTCCTCGTCAAAGAGGTTCTGTCTGAGAATTGGGGTGATTCACGGCCAGATTAGTGCATCCGCCTAATACGCTTTCCCCACGGTGGCGCAATTTTGGGAGCGTTAGATTCTATCCGAACAAATCATCACTTTGCCCCACGCTTCGCATGCCCTGTTGATCCGGATTTCCACCCTTGTGCCTGAAGGAACCCCCAAAGCGGTATTGATGATGACATGTGATCCGCCTCCTGCAATATGAATGATGACCTTCGGTCCGTCTATTGCAGTAGTAAGGTCGATTGATCCATTGTCGCTTGCCGTCTTGGGCATTTCCTGGAAGGCCGACCGTCGTGGATTTTGAATTCGGGACACGCGATTCACCCTTTCTCATTTCCCTATGTTCGGATAAAATCTCAACGCCCCTAGCATTGTCCCGCTCGTGTGTCGGAACAAGTTGAGGGGATGATACATTGATTAGGTCTGAGGTCTCCTTTCCTAGGAATGACCTCCCTCTTTTATTTAGAAATCCAGGCCCAATTATGGATGCCTGAAGCATGGTTAACGCTCCCGCGAGACAATGAATTGTGGTTGAGCATGTTAAGCCAAAAGATGCAGATAAATATGGTGATTCATACAAATGGATCGAAGTATTGAGTAGCGGAAGCAAAATGTTCTGGGAATGGCAAAAACAAAGCCCCTAGGGATTAGCGTGCTAAATGAGTCTTTCCAACACCGCTACCCTTTGGCTGGCGGCCTCCAGAGCTGCTTCTCGCTCTCTACGTGCCCTCTCTTCATCGGCAGTCGCAGCACGCAGCTCGCCGATCCTGGCCTGTGCACGCTCCCGCTCGACTTGAAGTGTGACCATCTGTTGGCCCGCCTCCGTCAGCTGTACCTGGGCGTCAACCAGCTGGGCCGTTAGTTGCTCCACAAGCTCAGTGCACGCTGTGACGAAGGCCTCCTTCTCTGCCGCCTGCCCTTCGAGGCGCCGGACTTCCTGCTCCACCACGAGGAGCGCCCGCGTGCTCTCCGACATGTCCCGACATTGTGCGACGTCGGCACGCCGGCGGCTCTCGCGCACCTTTTCGGCCATGAAATCACGGACCGTCAGATGGAGGCGTCGAGTATCAGCTCCCCCAGCACACAGGAAGCATAGCCAGGTTTGAAGCGATCCCATGCGCCCCAGCCACTCCGATGGGGGTCGCTTGAGGAAGCGATGTATGCACTTCCAGCCCCTGCGGCGCATTATCCGGCTCTCCTCGACTGCCTCCGTGTCCGAGTCGTCCATCTCCTCGGGGTCGGCAGGCCGGTAGGCAGGGAAGGCAGCCAGCAGGTCTGCTGTAGGGTCCGCCCCTGGGATGTCCTCACGGGGGATAGGTTCCCCAACATCTGGGCGACCTTCTTCTCTCGCCCCAGCGGCATTGACACCCTCGTCAGCCCCCGACCTCTCTCCAATGGCAGCACCGCCGGCGTTCGCAGCCCCCTGATCAGCAGTTGGTGGGGCCGGCTCGGTTTGGGAAGTCTGTTCCGGAGCAGGCGGCAGGTCTGCCACTGGTCCACTCGTGGATGGCCCGGGTTCGGCAGCCCGACGAGCCTCCAGTATTGAGATCACTGCGCAGGGCATGCCGTGGTTAGTCACGGATCGTCAACGGCAAGCACCAACAATAAAGTAAGGAGACTTACGGGAATCCAGAGCGTCGTCTTCCGCTGTCCCGGCCACCGCAGGAGCAATTGCAGCAGGGGACCCTTCCGCGCTTGTCAATTCAATGATGGGTGTCTGGCCCCCGCCTTGTCCTGCTGGCGCCTCTCCTACTCCTACTGAGGATGCCTGACCAACATCCATGCACTCTTGAGAAAGGTGGAGAAATGGGTTAGAAGCTGCATAAGAGAATGGATGAAGCAGGTTGAGTAGGGATAGATGCGGACTTCGAGGAGCTGAGTGATATCAATATTGCCAGAGCCAGCCACCTCGCCGCTCTCCCGCGGGCTCCCCTGATGGGACCTTCTCTCGGAGCCTTCATCCTCCCCCGTCTCCTCCTCTTCCTCAGAGTCGTCATTACAGTCATCTTCCTCCGGCGGCATCTGTTCTGGAGCAGGCTCTCGACTGAGCATCACCTTCACCAGAAGGGACGGCTCCGCACGCTGACCGCGTTGGCACGCATACTCGTCCATGGCCATCAGATACGCATACCGCCAGTGGAAGTTGACCCTGTCGGCGACCTGAAGGCGCCCGACCTCTGGCAGATGGATTCCTTCACCGGTTATCTTCTGCCAGATGATTTCGGTCCCCAGCGACTGCCGCAGGGTCATCCAGGCCGACCACAACGCTGGGAAGACTGCATCGTGGGAGGGTTCGAGCAGACGCCTTACCTGCTTCCCGGGCCGCTCCTCGACCACCGCATGTGCCCCCTCTCTGGGCGCTGAAGTCGTAGCGGCAGCCTGCGATGTGCCCGCTGCCGAAGTCCCTGCCCGCGCCGGCTCTGCTTCTTGGCACACCTCCGTTCTCCCCCGCGTGACGGCGCTTCGCCTCCTTCCTTGACGCCTGGTCTCCGCACGGGTGACCTCGAGCCGCCGAACTGGCCTCCGTAGAAGCCCCTCGGGGTACGCGATGACCCAGTGTTCGGCGTACTCGGTTGCCAAGCCCGCGTCGACCCCGGTAGGAGGGAGAGTGATGACGTCCCCAGAGCCAAAGGCGGCGAACATTAGCCACATCTGGCGAAGGACGCAAGGGTTCGTCTCCTCCCGGACAGCAGCGAATACCCTCTTCGGCATCCGTTGAAGGCACCCGAACTGCCTGGCGAACCGGGTTGGCACGTAAGGCTCGCAGATTACCTTCCTGTCGATCCGAGCCACGAGCACCCCGCCCCGCATGCTCAGGAAGTATTCGTGCTGCTCCAGCGGACCCTGTCCATTGTCGATCATCTGGCCGACAGGAGTGGGGAACGGGCTGAAGTTGAAATTGGCATGATTGCCGATCCGAATCCTCACGCCCTCCTCATTTAGGGTCATCGGAGCGACCCCCGCGATGTTCAGCAGGGAGGGTCGCAAGCCGTTGCCTGGAAGAATGATGGCGTTTGGAAACGTGTACCCACCGAGGTGAGCAGACACCCAGCCGTGGAAGAATTGAAAGGGCCCACAGACCCTTCGTGGCGACCCCCCTCACGAGATGCGTCCCAGGATGGCGTACAGCTTAGCCAGCACTGGGACCCCGAGGTTGTATCTTTTGTTGGCGGCCATGGCGCCCGCCATCGCCAGTGTCGCCGGGCGGACGCCCATTCTCGCGTCCTGCACTGGCAAGAGCCACCCACTCAGAAAGGCAGTCAGGAACGCCGCGTACCGGACATTTGGGTCCCGGGCCTCGATGACGCGGTACCCCCATGAGCGGTAGTCTCCCGTCTCTAGGACCCGCCAGTACGACCCGTTCCGGCTCCTCTGAGCCGCGATCGGGCACCGCTTCCCCCTGCCTGGCATCTTGACCGTGGGGTCATGCTCCAAGAACTGGCTGAACCACTCCTTTTAGGCTATGTCCTTGTGGAAGTCCTTGACCCCGAGCCGCTCCGTAGCCAGATCCAGCAGATGCCATGTTAGGATGGGAGTCCGTGACCTGTCGCCCCAGGTGTTCCTCGGAGGCAGGAACTCATCGTATTGGTAACCCTCCAGCGGGATACCTCTGATGCAGTGGATGTCCCAGAGACCGATGCTGACCTCCCCATGGTGAAGATGGAAGGTGTTGGTATCCGGGGACCACCGGGTGAACAGCTCCGGCCCGAGCTCGGACTGCTGATAGAAGTGGAACTGCGACGTCCACACCGCCTCAAACAGGCCGATGTACCGCAGCTCCTACGCGAAGTGATCGCAGGTGTGGCGTACCCAGAACGCCCAGGCCCACTCACTGGTGAAATTGCCCCCAGACCGCAAGTCCCAGTCCTTTAGCCAGCCCTTGGTGTCGTCAGTGACACTCTGGCGGTATGTGCTCGAGTAGAGGGCTGGAGAGTTATCCGCAGTAGGCTCACTCCCGGCAATGGTTCGCGTCCTCGGGTTCAGGACATCGACATCTAAGTGCCTGGTCTCCCTGGCAGGATGCCCATTGTTGGTGATGTTATACCGGGGAAGCTCGTCCTCCCGAGTCACCCAGGTCCGTGGCGCATCAACCTCGAACCCTGGCACCGGAACCTCATCCAGGATGCCATAGTTCCAGAGCGACAGGTTGTCCGACAGCGGATATGTCTTCTGGTCCGGCATCAGCAAGTCGAACAAGGATTGATTGTTGGAAACAATCTCCTTGGCTCCGTAGACCTCCCCGTTCGCCGCCATCTCAGCTCTGCGAATGGAGGCATCCCCCTCGTTCCCTTGATTCGCGGCCATCTCAGAAGCTCCGGGAGTCGTGTGGGTTAAGGGATGAAGCGTGCGGAATCGAAAGAGGCTGGTAGATAAGTTTGAGGGCTGGCGCGCAATCCTAGCGAACGACGCGCAATTGGAAAGTCTGTCGCGTAAAACCCCGGGTGTTCGCGCAAAAGCAGGCCGAAATCCGGATAGGTTTGCGCGACGAGCGGGTGAATTTCACGCCGGCAAAGGCAATTTCGCAAACGAGAGCTTGGAAGCTTGTCGCGTGGAAAGCCTGTGTACGGTACGGGGGACCCAGGCCCCTATTTATAGGCGAGGCCGGGTGTCCGCGCTGCGCGGAAAGCGCTTTGCGCGACCGAGACAGCGAATTTCGCGCCCGACGCCCTTTTGCGCGCCACAGTCCCGCGCCACCCAGGACTTCGGCATTCCGGCGTCTCCCTCGGAACCCGATCGTTGCGACCTCTCACCGATCAGATTCCGAGGGGGGGCCTTTGTAGACGCCGGAAAAGTCCGTTGTTCCCAAACAAAGCTCCGGATGCGGAAAGCGAGGTCATATTTGGAGTCCGAAGCACGTTTCGGAAGGCCCGGAGGCCTTGCGCGGAAATTAGGAGGCCCGCGCGCAAAGTTGGAGTGTCGCGCGCAATCCTCCTGGGATGCGCGCAAAGCGCCAGGCCGGCGCGCAGTTTTGCGCGCCCGCTGCCCGCGCGACTCCCTTGCGCGTCGGGGCCCCGATTCCGCGCCTTCGAAGGAAATTGCGCGCCCGTGAACTGGATTTTGCGCCCGGGGTTGCCTATAAATATAAGGCGACCCCCAACGTTTTGGAGGTTGCTGGAATTCGAAGAGTCACTCGTTCGCGCAATCCAACCCCTTCCGCGCGCAATGCCGAACTTCAGGTAACCTCCTTTCTTTCGCGCAAGAAAGCCTCGGGGTTCGCCTTCGCGCGCAAACCCTTTGGCTCCTTTCCTTTGAATAACTCTTCACCCAAAGGCCTTCGCGCGCAAAAGAAGCCTCTTGCGCGCAATTGCCCCCTGGGTGCGCGCAATCCAGCCCGATTGCGCGCACCCCCCCTTTGCTAAGTGGCCATTCGCTAAAGAATGAGCCGTTGCCCCCGCGCGCTATCAGAGGCCCGGTGCGCGTAATCTCAATCATCTGCGCGCAAAGTGCTGGCCCAATTACGCTCCAGCCCGCCCAATTGCGCGCCGAACCGCGGTATTGCGCGCCAAGCTCCTCTTTTGCGCGCAAGCCGCCAGGGTCGCCCCCTTTGACCCCCTGAGGGTACCCGCCTGCGTGGCGCCCGATGATCCTCATCCCGGGTGCCCGCACCGTGCGTTGTCTTCCCGTGCGGCCCTCCAGGTTCGCGCGAAGTGACATGGACCCCTTGGCGGCACTACTTCGTCCAAGATACAAGACATTAAACTGTACAGAATTCGTCCCGCATGACGTTAAACTGCACTTTCGTCCCGCATGACGCTAAACTGCACCACGTCCGCGCTGCAAGACGTTAAACTGCCAAGCATCTTCGTCCTCAACACACGACGTTAAACTGTACTTCGTCCGGCAAGACGTTAAAACCGTCCGCATCGCCCGATCACGTGCCTCGCATGCAGGGTCCCCCTCCTGGTTTGGATGTGGCCCCCACCCGCTCGTCTCTGCAGGGATGTCGGGATTGGAGTGGCCTTCGCCCATGGGGGTAGAGTATTAAAAACCGAACGAACTACGTGGACTTTGATCCCTGTCTCATAAACAGGGTATGTAGGAAGCCTCTCCAAGGTTCAAGCCCACCACCTGGTCGTCCTGGTCGTATTCACGTCAGTTCGTCCATCAGTGGACCCCTCCCGGGTTCACACTTGCGTCGATTCACCTATGAATCCGCCCTTGTGGGAGACTGAACGTGTGTATCTCCATTGTGCTTCCCCACTGCCGAAGCCAGTAGAGGGCATGAAAGGGATCGAGGTGTCTCTTACTTTCGGCCCAAGTCCCTCTCCAACTGAGTTTTGCCGCATCCGGGCTGTCTTAGTGCGTAATTTCTGACAGAACGAACTACGTGGACTTTGATCCCTGTCTCCTAAACAGGGTACGTAGGAAGCCTCTCCAAGGTTCAAGCCCACCACCTGGTCGTCCCGGTCGTATTCACGTCGGTTCGTCCATCAGTGGACCCCTCCCGGGTTCACACTTGCGTCGATTCACCTATGAATCCGCCCTTGTGGGAGACTGCACGTGTGTATCTCCATTGTGCTTCCCCACTGCCGAAGCCAGTAGAGGGCGTGACAGGGATCGAGGTGTCTCTTACTTTCGGCCCAAGTCCATCTCCAACTGAGTTTTGCCGCATCCGGGCTGTCTTAGTGTGTAAGTCCTGACAGAATGAACTACGTGGACTTTGATCCCTGTCTCCTAAACAGGGTACGTAGGAAGCCTCCCCGAGGTTCAAGCCCACCACCTGGTTGTCCCGGTCGTATTCACGTCGGTTCGCCCATCAGTGGACCCCTCCCGGGTTCACATTCGCGTCGATTCACCTATGAATCCGCTCTTGTGGGGGACTGCACATGTGTATCTCCATTGCACTTCCCCACTGCCTTTTTCTATTTCTCTCTTCAGCGTCCAACATGACGTGAAACTGTGATCCACCCGGCCGTTCCATCCCCCTCTGTGCGAGGTGGTTCGGTTCAATCCTCCGCCTGGCAGCCTCGACCTCCTCGTGAGTCGGCTTGCCAACGTCCAGCATGACGTTAAACTGTATACCCGAACTACGCTGACTTTGATCCGTGCTAACGCGCGGTACGTAGGAAGCCCCTACGGGGTCCAAGCTCTTCACTCCATCATCCATCCTGATCCTTAGCCGGGCCGCCACATCCCGGTGAGGTCATGCCACTTCATTCCACTCCACTTCACTCGGGAAGCCGCCCATGTGCTGGCCCCAGCATCGGAGGTTCCCCGCAAGGGGTTCTATCATCTGATCCACTCCTCGTGTTGATCAGTCCGATGTCGTCCCCCGCTGGACGTTAAACTCGCGACATACCTCGTGTTAAACATGGGAAGCTGAGGAAAACCTCAGGTAATGCGGTTCCCCGTACCCAGCGTAGGATGCCTCAGGCCATCACGCCTTCGAGAAGCCCTATTAGGGACGGAAGGCGGACATGCAGAGCCACAGTGTTAAGACACGCCCCCAACACCCGGAGCTACCCGGTCTCCTCACCGCAGGTTGCTGCCCCGACCAGACTCCTTGGAGCGTCTGGGCGGAAGCAGCGTAATTAACCGGTGTCCATAGAGATATGGCGCCGGGAACGAGATTCACAAACATTCTTAAATCTATGAGGGAGACCCGGATTAGGCGACGAGTTCCGAGGAGACGTCCACGGAAGGAGGAGCCGACATCCCATCATCCCGGTTTCGATCAAGGAGCAGACGTCCTTGAACAAGGGACGGATGCCGCCCGCCTTTGGAAAGCGGGACTGCGGGACCACAAGCCGTGCTCCCATACCCTCGGGTCGACGGGCGCACGCGCGAACGCGTCCTGGCGGAACAGCGTCGGAACAGAAGCCCGACGCACATCCGCACCGAAACAATCATGATTACTTAATTCCAGAATATAAATCATGATTTATATATAATAAATATTCAGAATATACATATATATAATAGATCAGTAAATGGAATGAAATACACCGTTCATGTAGACGGTAGGCCGTACATACGCATGAACGCTATTTTCGTTTCCTTATTGTGTTGAATGGAATTAAGTAGACAACATACATATATATACACATTAATCCAGTATAATTATTATTTCCTATATTTCATGATTACTTATTATATATACTTTATAATCATTCATGAATGGTTAATGTGGAGAATGAATCTCATCGCGTCGTGGAGACGGTAGTCCGTACGTACGCACGAGCGATGATATCGTTCTCATGATTGTGGAATTGTATTGGAGTGTATGTATACTCTTTCAAAATAAATATCAGTTTACAACAATCATATATAGTTATTATGTACACCATTATACCCATCCAAGTAAGGTGGTGGTGGAAAATAGATTACACCACGGCATGGAGACAGTATTCCGTACGTATGCACGCGCGGTGATTTCGTTTTCCGTAGGATGGATAGATGGTGAAATAGGGTTGTTTAATACTTATAATAATATGTCAGTATATGAGTGATACTGATGTTATTAATTCAAAATTAAACAACCTAAGAAGAAGAAGTGGAAGAAGAAATAAAGTTGAAAGAATTGGTAACGAACATTACCTCTTCTTTGAACCGCCTCTTTGAGATCTCCTTTTAGGGCACTAAAACTAGTCTTTGAGGAAGACCAGAACCTCTAGGATGTTTCTATAGAAGTGTAGAAGATAATTTGTCAGGTTTTGGCCAAATTGAAGGCTCAAAGTGGTGTGAGGAAGAGAGGGAGGAGGTTCCCTTTTATAAGGGAGGAGAGGGGCACCTTTGGAATAACTAAAAATATTATTTTATTATGAAGTCAAATACGGTTTTTAATAGCTCCAAATTGATATATTTCGAAGATAAGGTGGGTATGGGTCAAAATAATCTCATCAAATAGAATTTAGACAAGTTTAGGTTCCTATTTTAACCTTATCATTTAGATTTAAGATTAAGTTAAATAATTTTACTTTTACCGTGTCTTCTTATGTTCTTATACTATAAGGTTAATAAACTTACTATAAGCAGACAAACGAACCCCAAGTTGTCTATTATTAATATATATAACCTTATCTAAGTCATTTGGCCTATACTAAGATTTTTAGGAATAAAATAACAATTAATAATATAATATTTGTTTTAAAAACTATTTTATGTCAATTTTGACACTATTTATTAATTGATTTTTGTGAAAATTATAACAGAATGATTAGTTCAAACATAGTTAATTAAATAAATATTAACATGTCATATTAACCTTGAAAATTATTGTAATTCATAAAAAGTCTCAAATTACATTTATTTGGGTATTTATAACATCAATTATGTCAATATTTCATTAATAAGATAATTACTGCATCATCTTTGTGTCATAAATAAATTAACTTATTTAATGTCTAAAAATTACAAATAAAATACCATTATGTAGGAAATAATTTTATCTTTATAATGAATATTTATAGTCTAATTTATCTTATGTATAACCCTATATTAAAAATGATATACTTATTAAACTTTGATTTTAACTATTTTAACCCTTCTTTAAATAAATTAATAATAAATGTCCTAATATAATCCAAGTGGGCCTAAATGGTCATATTTTATTCCTATGGTTGTTTTTGGTCGAATTACACTTATCCAATAGAATTAGGACATGTGTTAGGGTAATAATAATATCATTTTTACCCTTTATTACCCTATTTACTTTTAACCGTGGTAAAAAAAAGTAAAAAGTTACTATTCATCAAAAATTATTTTCATCTCATTGAACCACATTTTATTTACTGACATCAACCGTGTCTCTCGGATTTTTGAAATTCCACTCACAGAAGCGGCAAAATTAAGTTTTATGAAAAATTCATTTTTTTAACTACCACTTAGTGGTTTCACTATTCATCAAAAAAATGAAAGTTTCCAAAAAATACCAAAAATTAGGCCTAAGCTATATTTGATATTATGAATTCAAAATTGATGTCTATTTTACCAAATTAAAAACATATCAGTTGCATTAATTAATTTAAAAATTAATTCCCGTCGTCAAAATAAATAGTGTGTTCTTAAGAGATAATAACTATCAAAAGATTGACAGTTGTTTATGTCTAGTTTAAATGTGAAATTACAACCAATAACCAACATTGTATTAAATTGTAAAAATATATTCTAAATATACTTTAAAACCACAAACATTAATAATTTATCACTATTAATTATTTCTATTAAAAAGGTTGTTTTTAATTAAAATTTAGTAATTTTCACTATTCATCAGAAAATGAAAGTTATCCGAAAAGTACCAAAATTTCACCCTAAGCTAAATTCGATATTAAAAATCCAAAAATGAAGTCCATTTTGAAAACAAAAATTTACAAAATTTCAAAAAGTGGTTAATACTATTCATAATGGCTAGTTTTAATAATATTTTAATAGCATATCGTTGTTTAGTGAAACTCATTATTGCGTACTACACATGCTATCGAGGAAGGTCGCGATTGCGTGTAATTCAAGACAAGTCAAGGATGCCTATTGTGCAAGATCCTTTTGGTGTAGCGTACAACCCAATACATTAATGAAATTAAAAAGAATATTTTTCAAAAAATCTCGCGGTGTTACATCTACCCATATAGATACATAATCCACTACCATAATAATGTAATGGTTCCCAAATGAATAGGTTAATGGTCCCATATAGTCAATGCCCCAAACATTAAAACAACATGGAAGATCAAGGGTTTTTTTTTTTAATTTTATTTCTTTTAGATACATTCTCCATTCTTTGACAACTAGGGAAATATTTGCCAAAATCATGGGAATCCTAAAAACGTTTTTTCCAAAAGAGACCATAATAAAGGATCTTGCAAGCATTCCCTTCAGGAACACATTGGCCGCCATAAGAAAGATTGTGACATAACCTAAGAACAGATTGAAATGCATTATGAGGAGTACAATGCATGAAGACTTTGTCACTACATGCGCCGAAGGTATAGGTCATCCCAAATATACCAATGGGACACGTGTTTTAGATGGTCACCCAGATTTTTATTGAAATCAGTAGGAATGAAAGATGCAACCAAATAATTTATAATTACGGTATACCATGGAATATAATCTTTCACTTGGTATAATTTCTCTTCTGGAAATATTTCATTTATGGGAATACAGTGGGATGCGTGAATGTCTGAGGATGTGTTGATCCTACTAATATATTCAGCCAAAACATTCTCTACTACTTTTTATCTCAAATTTAAAAATTATGTTCCTAAAGGTGAAGCATCTATTGAAGGATATGTTGTTTGGATTCTAGTTTCATAAGAAGATACCAGAGGGTTTTATGGTCTAAGAACAAAATGAATTTGAAACCTAAAAAATACAACTTGAATTTATCCATGAAAAAAATGATAAGAAATTATTTTTCAGTTATGGTGTTGTTTTATTATGTAGGATCCAGTGTACATGAGTCATAGGCAATCAAATGTGGTGCTCAATCGCCCTTTGTGATAAGACTGTCCAACTACATATTTAGATGCATTACAGATGAGCTCAAATGGTAAATCCCAATGATGTAGTTGGATTAATAGGGATGACATGAGACTCCATTTTAACTTATTAAAATATTACTCGCATTATTTATCAAAAAAAAATTACTTTTCTTTTTGGAGAGATCGGGATAGGGGGATTGCAGTTTTACTATATTCACAAATGAAACAATGGTAAAATCTAGCATGACCTACAAAAGAACACACATCCCATAAATTTATATGGAATGGTAGGGAAGAAATGGAATCCACTTTTATTTTTCTACTTGGATTTCATCCCCAAAAATGACATGTCCCAAAACTATACCTTGTCTCATTATGGAATGGAATTTCTCATAATTTAATATGATATTTTTTTAATATAGTGACATAAGAAATAACCAAGACTACTCAAACATTCTTCAAAATAGGATCCATAAATAGTGAAATCATCCATGAATACTTCCATGAAATTCTCTAGGTAATATGAAAAAAAACTAAACACGCATCACTGGAAAATTCTTGGAGCATTCCACAGACCAAATGGTATCCTTCTATATGAAAATGTTCCAAAGTGAAAAGTGAAGGTTATCTATTAAAGATCCTTGGTGGAAATATTGATATAAATGTATCTAGAATTAATATAGAGAGAATAAAAGTGGTAGTTACTTTGTAGCTTCTCGAGAATTTGTTCAATGAATGGAAATGGGAAATGGTCTTTCCTAGTGTGTTGGTTTAATTAGTGATAGTCCATATAGACACACTAACAATTCTTCACATGAGTAGGAACCAATTAATTTTTTTCATTTTTTATTACACTAAGTCTTCTTTTTTTGGAACCACTTGTACTGGGATGACACATTGGTTCTAAGAGATGGGGTAAATGATTCTAGCAGCCAGTAATTTGGTTACCTCCTTTTAAAAAAGATTGGAGGTTTGGGTTTAGTTGACGTTATGAATGCCTCACAGGTTCAACCTCATCATTTAACAATATAAGATGTGTTAAAATTAATGGACTATTACAAGGATTGTATGAAAGTGTCAATCATAATGCTTTTATATACTTCCTAAATATTTCATGCAGTCACAATTTATTCTCAGGAGGGAGTGAACTACCAATGATGATAAGAAACATGCTTCCCTTATCAATATATGAATATTTAAAATCCAGAGAAAGTTTTTTAGTTCCAATTCAGATGGATTTTTGGTAGATGAAAGAGTGTGTGAAATTGAGAGGTAACTATTCTCATCTAACTTATCAATGGTAGACTCATGAGGTGAGGAATGAGATTTTATAGGATTAGTAGTCTCATTGATGGTCAGGTGATCATCAGTGTTCAAGAAATAATCAATCAATGGACAAGCATCAAATTTTTCTATACCACTGTAACATTTATTGCATGATTCATTTCATAGAATTTCAATCAATGGAGAAAACTCAGAAAGGGGGTTAGGGGAAAGGAAAAATGTTTTTTTCAGGGTAAGGGAGTATATCTATTAAATTAACCGAAAGAGTTAGAGGAGTGTTCTTATGAGGGGTGCTTCATGTCATACATGGTGTTAATGTGGAAAATGTTACCACAAATCTCCATGGATAATGTACCATTATGGACAATAATTATTCATCTGACATTTTTCATGAAATATATCCCAACTATAATTTGGATATTTACATTCATCTTACCATCTTCTATTTTATGCACATAAAAATTAGTAGGAAAAATTAAAATTTTCACCCATACAAGAACATAATCTAACACACTAGGTGGGTGTACAATACATTGATATGTGAGTTGAACAACAATTCATGTTGGCCTTAGTTATATAACCTACATTGTATAATAAATAGAGTAAGGAATCACATTTATAGAGGAACCAAAATAAAGCGTAGAATTGGAAAATGAATACTCCCCTATGGTGCACAGAATCAACAATGTTCTAGTATCGTTTATTTTTTTGGGAATTGAGGGCTCTATTAATGGAGATACATTCCTCCCCAAGATCACATTCTCATCACCTCGATGTATCCTTTAGTTTGTACACATATCCTTTAGAAACATGGAATATCTTGGAATTTTCTTCAATGCATCAATCAAGGGGATATTAACCTGCACTTTATTTAAATTATCCAATATTTCTTTTTTAAGTTTATTTTTTTTCTTGTTTGTATAGACCATTGGGGAAATAGAGGAGGAATGGTTGGGATATGTGGCTTATCAATAGACACACTGTTTCCTTTGGAAGGGCTTCTATCATGACAATGATTTAATTCTGTTGGTCCATTTTTAGTAGTTGGTATGGTGGCTTCTTTAGGAGGGGATTACACTAATGGAGCGTTAATTTTGCCTTTAAGATTTTTACCAATTTTAAGGGTGATGTAACTAACATTTCCCTTTTTCCCTAGGGTTAACTACTGGTTGATAGGGTAACTTACCCAACACATAAGTTTGAGTTTCCCCCCAAGAGTTACCGAGTTGGCCTAATTAGGTATTTATGTTTTTTTATGGATCTTTGGGTGGTTTTTTGGAATTGAAAATTGTATTCATCCATTTATTTCATCATATCTTCTGGTCTGGGATCTTGTTTTGGAGGGGGTGGTAGAATGTCCTTTTTTATGGTTGGGTATTTCTGAGTGGTGGTGGTGGATGCCTACTCTGCCTTAATTGGTTGCATTATTGTTGATGTTGGTTTGAATACCCCCTTACCTATAAGCTTATTTCTATTTCAACCTAGGGTTTTATGAATAGTGAGTTTCTTTCCTAAAGGGTTGGTTATAGGGGAGTTCTATAAATATAGTCACACAGCTCTCCGAAGTTTCTCTTGGTTGGGGGAATTGGTAAGAATAATGGATGTCAGAAGAAAATATTCCATAGTGGATGAGAGTAGAAGATTGGTATTTCCCTTTGGAAAGAGCATATTTTCAAAAAGGTTACTAACCTCTTCGAACCTCATCTCCACCTTCTTCTTGAATTTAGTACATTCCACCTCATGGACACCTAGAATGGGTACATTGGATCTTGAATCAAATTGTAGAGTGTTTTGTGCCAGGTTATCAATTAGGGTTCTTGAAGCATTTAGGGACTTATCAATTAGCAAACCAATTGAATCATTATCAGTCATATTTCGATAAATAGGATTTAACCCTTCAAAAAATACTAAATTAAAGTTTGATCACTTGTTTGGTGGTGTGAGAAACATGAATAAATACTTTTAAATATTTCCCAGTATTCATGATTTTTTTCACCTTTATATTTTCTTATCTCACATATTTCTTTCCTTATTATTGCATTTCTAATGGTTGGTATTTTTTTTAAGAAAAATGCATTTTATGTCCACCCAAACTCTCATTAGTGAATCAACATAATACAACCAGTCTTTGGCAGTGTCTTCTAACAAAAATGGGCTTTCCCTAATCTAATCTTGTTCTTCATCCACATTAGTATGTTTTAATTTCAAACACATAGTATGAAATTACTTTCAGTGCTTTTGTGGATCTTGTCTCATGAGTCTGTGGATTCATGGAAATACATGAATTAAAACAGATTTTAGTTGAAAATTAGGTGACTCACCATGAATTATAATATAATTTGGTTGGATATCAATATCAGTTGAGGTTATTTATTTTAATGTTTGGTTGTTTTCATCCATGTTATAAATTTTTAATTCAGTTTTAATATGGGTTTTAGAAGAAGAAGATGAAGAATTATATATAACTTTTTGTTGTTTTGTGGGTCCACCTTCAAAGGGTTCTCTTATGCTTCTCGGTGTCGCTAATTTAAGATCCCCTCTAGTATGTGATGTAATGGAAGTATTTCCTATAATGAAGATCAAGCCCTAAAAAATCCTACAAAAGGATTATTTTAGAAATCAACTAAAAATGAAGGAAGATAAAAATGAATAAATAATTACAAAATACAGAATAATTTTATAAAATACACACACTAAAAACTAAATCACACCCTAGAAATAGTGCCAAAATTTGAACCAATTTCCATGAAAAATCTAATTCATTATGATTTCAATGTTTATTTATAGTGTAGGTCTAACTCTAGGTCATTCCTCATAGAGTTTTTATAGTTTTAGAGTATGCATTTTTAATAAAAAATACTAAAAATGGGGTGATTTTTGAAATAGTTTTAAAAAAAATTTACATAGAGAGTTTAATAGTTGAAAACCCATGAGTATTCTGAAAAATATGTGATTAATGGGTTGTTTTTATTTTAGTAAACACATTTCAAGTATATATTTATTATTCATTTGTTTTTGGAGAAATTATTTTTTCGAAATTAATTGGAATATTGATTAATTCTGAATCATTTATTTCATTTCTTACAGAACCAAACCATTAAATAACTATGGTATTTCTGATGTCCTTAACATATTTATAGAATAAGAGCATAAAAATATATTCAAATATCTATAATGTGGGTAATAAAAGGATTTTTCTATTTTCCAATTAGAATAGAAAAAAGTCAGGTACTCAAAACCTCACACTAATCAGTTAGAAATTAAGAGCATAACATTCACATGCATAAAAATAAGCATTCAAAATAAAATCATGTAAAATACATGGACTGAAATGTTTTAACACAAAAAATAATCCATACGAGAAGCTAATAGATGCATCAGAACTCCCATGAATTGTGTGAGATCACTCATATTGGACACCCACCATTTAGACTGACATCGAGATGAGGTGGTAAGTCCGGTGGATCTATTTATTTTTACTTGATACCCCTATGAGTATTGGGTCCTCCAAAACATCTATTTTTAAGAGAGTAATCCTTTGTAACTCCAAATTTTATCACTTTACTCCTTGTTCAAACTCCCAAATGAGGTGTCCATGGTATCATTTTATAGTTAAAGTGGATGGTTGTTTTGGGAACATAGATTGTGTAAATCCACATAGCATGTTGTCATTGGTATGTAGGAATCCTTATCTCACACTTCAAAAAAAAATTTGTTTACCCACCTCTTGACTACCTCCAACAAATTTTTGGATTCATTAGGATGCCTAAAGCTCGATATATGTGAAGAACATGGCACACCACTTTTAACGTCATGCAGATTCAGTGTCTTGGATAGATCAGTCTATATAGGACACCAAATGGATGAATGAGGCTTGAGTTTATTCATATGAAAAGTATAACATTGAATTTCTGATCTATGAAAATAATTAACCCATTGGGATGCACATTTTTGTTTTAATGTGTGGGTTAGTCTAATTGTATGCATTGATCTTGTGTAGTTTGTCCCATTGTTCTTGAAATTCATCATGGACCCTCTAAATATCCTCCGTCTTCAATGAAAATATCAAAACAAGTAACACTTCCATTTTTAACATTGTTAAAAAATTATTGAATGAAATATAAAGGGAAAATTTTTATTTTATTTTTATAAATTTTAATCAAAAACTAGTTTATCACATTGTTGTAAGGGTGAAAATGAAACAGTGAATCATAGTGCAATCACCGATCAATGATTTTCTGGATTATGAAATGATGTATGAATGGAGAATGAAATGAAAATTATCATGTCATATTTGTATGAAGAAATTATGATCCAAAAGACTAAAATATTATCAAAGTTTTATTTTTTGGGACATAGGTGATTCTTTCCAGTGGACCATCCATATATAAATTATCATTGTAAGAACCCGATTCTTATTTTTGAGGTATGGGCTTCTTCCTTTTTCTTTTTCCTTAAGTGTTTTTGAGAAAATATGGAAAATGGAAAAGAATGATAAATTTCGAAACTACACGCCATGTACTTTGTCCACACGCCATGTACTTTTGGCCGTGTTGGGATGAGTACACGGGGCGTGTAGACTTGTCGGTGACGAGGGGTGTAGGAACCGACTACACGCTATGTTGTGGTACCTTACACACCGTGTAGTCAGTCGGTAGGCTTGAATAGTAAGACGGTGGAGTCGCCGCCAGCTGGGCGACAGTACACGCTGTGTACTCAGGGGTACATGCCATGTACTCAGGTCGACTGATGAACAGTGTAGCGGTGCCGCCAACTGAATAGTTAAATGAAAGAAGTACATGTCGTGTACTCAAAAGTACATGCCGTTTACTTTGTTTTTTTGGCTTAAAACAGGCAGTAGCCTCCTCATTTGGCAGAGGAGGCATTTGAGCCATTTTGGGGCCAAAGGAGGAGGCCAGATCATTGAATATCCACCAGGCATTCGTCTGGAATCTGTTTTGGCTTCAGACTATTTCGTTGGAACAGAAAGGGTAAGCCCTCTCCCCTCCTGGTACCGTTCTTACCAATTCTTTTCCTAAAGTAAGTTATTTACATTTGAATGGATTTTGTTCTTCATTAGATCTACGCCGTTCTTGGGCATTTTTGGGGTCGGTGTTCGGGTATAACGTTCGTTGGCGTTTAAGGTAGGTGGCTTTGTGTAATTTTCCAACTATCGTGCGGGTTTTGTGCATTTTTGTACCATGAGCCCATGTTGGGGTGTCGTGTGGCTAAGGCTGTTGCTATATTTAATGCCTAGAATTGCATAGGTGATTAAACAGTGGTAATACAATGCTGGTTAGGATCGTTGCTTGGATCCGGAACCACCCCCAGGGTGTGTTTCACTGTTTAGCCGTTTGGCTAGGATACCCGAGGGTATGCCTTTGAGGTAGTAATTGTAGAATTGCCTTGAGAGGAATTGCTTGTTGCTGCTTTTTTACATATTGGGCATGGCCCGGTTACCTGTTTAGCCTGAGGGTATTGTTGTATTTGGCCTGAGGGCATTGTTGTGATTAGCCGGTGGGCACTGTACTATATTAGCCTGAGGGCGTGACTGTTTTAGCCCAAGGGCTGTCGTTATTCCGCTTGAGGGAAACCTTTCGAGCATAAGGGGTTGACTTCTGTGCCTGAGGGCAACACTTCCTACACCTGAGGGCAATTTCTGTTACGCTTGAGGGAAATACCTGCGGGTTGGATTTTGTATGGCCTGAGGGAAAGCTTGAGGATATGGTTACTATTTTAGCCTGAGGGCACGGTTCTGGATGGCCTGAGGGCTTGGTGCTGTTGAGCACAAGAATGTTACTAAATTAAATAAATTAAATGCATAATAAAACGGAAATTAAATTGTTAAGTTTGTTACTTTTTAGTACTGCTTACTTCATTGCATTTTATTACTGCACACTATCATTGCATGCTTACACGCAGTTGGGCACGGGCCTTTGGTGGGTGCCTGCTGAGATATATTTCTCACACCCTATTTGGGTCACGTTTTTTCGGCCCAAACAGATTACATTTCTGCAGGTGTAGATAGGGGCAAGAGTCCCTATACAGGTACTTGACTGTTGCTGAGGAGTAGGAGGGCATGGGACCGATCCTTGGCTTGCGATGCCACTGCCAGCTATTTGCTTTGTTTTGTTGTAATCTGTTTTTGGTTGTACTGTAGTGATGTATAACATGTTATGGCTGTTTTCTTAGAACCTAAGACATGTAGCATCATCATTTACATACTGTTGGCTATATTCACTGCTGTTGGTTATTTCAGTTGTGTATGGTTTACTACTTCCACTGTTTGTTGTATGTTTTATTTGAACTCCACTACGTTACACTTTGACAAATGAGGGAATAGTTTCCCCACTATCAGACCTGGGCCCTCGCTGCTAGTCGGTAGCCTCTGGCATTTGGGGAAATGCGCTTGAGGTCACGTGGTTAACCGAGTTTGGGGCACCCGTTGCGTGGCACTCGGGTCCAGGACGTTACAAAGTGGTATCAGAGGAGTTTCTTTTCTTGACTTACTATTTGGAGTCATAGTTAGGGATAGAACGGAACGGTAGTTTGTAATAAGTTGTGCCCGGGTGTAGCTAACCCGTGTACAGGGAAAAGCCAGTCTACCTCGTATTTTTCATTCTTTGGATTTTGCAATTTTACGGTTGATATGTTTTCACCGTTGGGTGACGCACATGGATTGTGCCATTTATATTTTATCTGTGGGTTCTATTTAGTTGCAACCCGATGAGATGAGGGTATGCCGTCTCATGCATCATATAGGCACATGCTAGATATCACATACCATGCATAGTTTCCATCCCATGCAGGTGCATTAGAATTTTCATGTTGTTGTGATAGTTGTTGTGCAAGAAAAGCTTGTTGTTGTGATAACTGCTTGATAAATACCTGCCTTGTGATATGATGTTTTTGTTTGTGCCTGTTTATAGAATGGACACCAAACATTGGTTTTTGGGGAGTATGGGCCCCCATTGACCGAAATTTAGTGGATCATTGACTGTTTGTTGGTTATAACACATATAAGATGTCAAACATTGATTCGTGGGGAGTATGGGCCCCCACAGGTCGGAATTTGACACTTAGGTGTTGTTTTTCAGTGTTTTCTGGGTTCCAGAGAAGTTTCTGAGGCATACTGTCCAGAATCCTAGTATACACGCTGTGTAGTATTTTTATACACGTCGTGTATGTTCTTCTATTCAGGAAGAAAAATAAACTTTTTGAGTACACACCGTGTACCCGGAGTACACGCCGTGTAGTCTCTTCCCATGTCACAAACCCTGTGGGCAGCGACACGGGGTAGGGAAGGGCTTGGGTAAAACACGCCATGTAGGTCTATGCATGCCATGTAGTGTTGAACCGGATTGTGGCTGTGTAACTAACAACACGGGTCGGTGAACTCCTTCACAGAACACGCTGTGTCAATGATGCACACGCCGTGTAGTGTGACCTGGGGACTCGGCCATGTAACTAATAACACGAGTCGGTGTCACCTCTCCTTGAACACGTCGTGTACCTATGGGACACGCCGTGTAGTCTTGTCTGAGGACAGATCGTGTGGACTTAGCCATGTGGCTAGGAAATTGGGTGCAGCACACACCGTATGTGGGTGTAACACGCCGTGTAGTTGTAAGCCGAGTAGTCTGCCGTGTCACAGAAGACCCTGGCAGTTAGAAAATAACACCGTACACGCCGTGTAGATATTATACAGGCCATGTAGTTTTGTTGAACGGAAGCTGTGTGGCTTATCTGTGTAAAAGGACCCGGGCAAGGGAAGTCAAGTACACGCCGTGTAGTCATTGTACACGCCGTGTAGGCTTGTTTTGCAAAATTTTGAATGCCTTCTTCCTCTTGTTCCTTTGTGGTTCTTTCGCTTTTCGGTCTTAATAATCTTGAATCTGAGGTGTGATTTTGACCTTGTAGTGTCATGCCGTTGAAACGATCGCGAGTTTTTTGCTAGGAGAGCGGTGATAATTATACTCTGGAGATGGTGGTCCATGGGTTACCAGTGGATCCACCAGCAGAGCCAGATGCGGCAGAAACTGTTATATCGGACACAGGCGCGGAGGCGTAGTTCCGTGAAGGTTTTATGCGGTTTATGCAGACCTTTAAGGGAGCCCCGCAGGCTGCTACATTTATGACAGAGCTGTCGCGTATTTTCCAGCAGCAGCATCTGCCTACGTTTTCAGGGGATGGAGGACCACAGGCTACAGAGTCTTGGTTGGGATCGATGCAAACTATTTTCGAGCATCTTGAGATGCCTCCAAGGTGGAGGGTCAAGCTCGCGACTTACATGCTGCGTGATTCCTCCAAGAGGTGGTGGGATGTGACCACCTAGTCAGAGCATAACAGGGACATGGCTTGGGAAGATTTTCATGCAGTCTTCTATGACTTCTTCTTTCCCGAGACGCCGAGGGAAGATAGAGCTCGAGAGTTCATTAATCTGCAGTGGGGCGCTATGTCAGTGATGGAATATTCTGCTCATTTTACGGAGCTTCAGCACTTCGCACCCGTACTGGTTGGTGATGAGATGCTGAGAGATAGACGTTTTGAGGATGGTCTTCGGTATGACATCCGAGAACTGGTGAACATTTTCAGGTTACCTATTGTACATGTGATTGTGAACCAGGCATTGATTACAGAGAGGAACCTGTGAAAATCTGGTGGTGTGGGCCAGGGCTGTTCAGCACTAGTTACTGGTACTATTTCTGCTGGAAAGAGGAAGAGACTGATGGACTTCTCTTAGGGTGGCAGTACCAGCCATGCAACATCTATAGGTGGTCCTATCAGGTGCTACCAGTGTGGTAGAGAGGGGCACAAGAGACCGCAGTGTCCATGAGACCCAGGGGAGTGCCGAGCTTGCGACAAGATGGGTCATCTGTAGTGCTTTTGCAGGGCGTTTCTACCACTGTCTAGTGAGAGGGGTTCTGTGCAGACTCCGTGTGAAGGAGCAGGACCAGTGGCTTCTTACCAGTCTGGGAACTGGAATACGTCAGGGCGTTTAGGCAGAGATGGTGGTTGTGGCCATGGTAGCAAGACACCAGGATCTCAAAGGCAGTAGGGCGGGACAGCTCGGGGTAGCCAGGCTGTGTCGCAGGACCGCGGCACTAGGCAGGCATATGCAGTGCAACAGACCTAGCAGGAGCAGGATCGCAGACCTTCTACAGTCAGAGGTACTATTCTAGTAGCTTCTATCTTGTCTTCAGTATTTTTTGATACGGGTGCTATGCATAGTTTCATATATATACCCGTTGTGGAGAGCCTTGGGCTTGGTGTTTCTTCATCTTCTGATATCATGACGCTAGACACTCCGTTGGGGACTAGAACGGCTGGTGTGCATCAGTGCAGGGAGTGCACCTTTGAGGTTTATGGGTGCCACTTCCCTTGGGACCTCTATGGCTTAGAGATGATGAGATATGACGTCATTCTCAGGATGGACTGGTTGGTTCCCTTTCGAGCCTTTGTAGACTGCTATCATCGCAGGGTGCGTTTCACGTCACCAGAGGGTAGAGAGTTTCTATACAAGGGCGAATGGGATGTTCAGGCGAGTCGAGCTGGACCAGAGCATCATGGGTGAGGTGGAGTCATAGCCCAAATTGCGAGCTTATATCTAGATGAACAGGGGACTTGTCAGATGGATTTCCCTCCAGTTTTCGATCGTTTCAGGGATGTCTTCCAGGACGACTTTTTAGGACAACCTCCCGTGTGTGAGGTGGATTTCTCTATCGATCTTGTGCCAGGAGTAGCACCGGTGTCCATTACTCCTTATAGGATGGCCACGCCTGAGTTGCAGGAACTCAAGAGGCAGTTAGAGGAGTTTCAGGTGAAGGGTTTTATCCGACCCAGTACATCTCCTTGGGGTTCTCCAGTCCTTTTTGTGAAGAAGGTGGATAGTACCCTTAGGCTTTGCGTGGATTATCGGATGCTGAACCAGTTGACAGTTAAGAACCGATATCCCTTACTGAGGATAGATGATCTGATTGATCAGCTTCGTGGAGCACGAGTGTTCTCGAAGATTGACTTGAGATCTGAATATCATCAGCTACGCGTTAGACCATCTGATATACCTCTCAAACCATTCAGGATTATGTATGGTCTATATGAGTATACGGTTATGCCGTTCAGACTCACGAACACGCCAGCAATTTTCATGGCTTTGATGAATCATGTGTTCCATCCGTATCTTGATTCTTCTGTGGTAGTATTCATGGATGACATCTTGGTGTACTCTCACACTCGACATGACCATGCCACCCATCTTGAGATCGTATTGAGTACACTGAGAGATCATCGGTTGTATGCTAAGCTCCCAAAGTGCCACTTTTGGATGGACCAGATTCACATCCTGAGTCATATCATCTCGGAGGCAGGAGTTTCAGTAGACCCAAAGAAGGTGAGAGCAGTAGTTTCCTAGGAGCAGCCTAAGAACTTGTTTGAGATACAGAGTTTCTTAGGGCTGGCTGGTTACTACAGACGTTTCATATAGGACTTCTCCCACTTAACAACGTAGTTGATGGGCTTGACTAAAAAGTGTGTGAAGTTCATTTGGTCGGAAGCTTGCGAGGTAGATTTTCAGGACCTGAAGGGAAGGCTGACATCAGCACCGATCCTGATACTCCCAGAGCAGGGGAAGAGCTATACAGTTTACTGTGATGCAACAGGGATTGGGCTGGGAGTCGTTTTGATGCAGGGTGACCGAGTTGTTGCGTACGGGTCTCGACAGTTGAGGGCACATAAGAGGAATTACCTGATGCATGATCTCGAGTTAGCTATAGTTGTTCATGCATTGTGCTGTTGGAGACACTATCTATTGGGAGATCATTTTGTGGTTTTCACCGACCACAAAAGCCTCAAGAATATCTTTACTCAGTGTGACCTGAATCTGAGGCAGAGAAGGTGTGTTGAGTACCTATAATCCTTTTATTTTGAGCTTGCCTATACACTTGGTAGAGGTAATGCAATAGCTGATGCACTGAGTAGGAAGACTCAGATACAGGCAGTGCAGGAGGACAATGGTGAGTGGGAGCTCATGGATTTGTTCTCTGAGATGCATCTGGAGGTGCATGACAGATAGGGGTAGACGTATCTTTCCTCGTTAGCTATGAATTCTACCCTCCTGGACAGAGTGAGGATGAGGCAGCTATCGGTTTCAGAAGGCCTAGTTCTACGGGAGTAGGTGGAAAGTGAGGACCCTCCTCCCGATTGGATGATAGGCGATGATGAGGTTTTGCGTTTCCATGGACGTGTATGGGTTCCAGGGGATATACGCGAGGAGCTGATGCAGGAGTTTCATGCTTCATCTTGGGAAGTTCATCCAGGGGTTACCAAGATGTACCGAGACTTGAGACGTCAGTACTGGTGGCCGGGTATAAAGAGAGAGATAGATGGTTTTGTAACGAGGTGTTCCACCTATCAGCAGGTGAAGGCGGAGCACCAGAGGCCAGCTGGACTGTTACAGTAGTTACCCATTCTAGAGTGGAAATGGGATGATGTCACGATGGATTTCGTGACGGGTTTTCCAAGATCACCTCGTGGCAATGATGCCGTGTGGGTTTGTTGTGGACAGACTCACGAAGGTAGCTCACTTTTTTCCGATCAAGGAGAGCTTCGGTGTGGTTGAGCTTAGAAGGCTGTATATCTGAGAGATCGTACGACATCATGGGGTCCCTCGTTCTATTATTTCAGATAGGGATGCCCGATTCACGTCTCGTTTCTGGTAGAGTTTTCAGAGGGCGCTGAGTACACAGGTGCTTCTGAGCACATCATACAACCCTCATACAGATGACCAGTCAGAGCGGATGATACTGGTGTTATAGGACATGTTGCGCGCATGCATCCTAGACTTTGGGGGCTCTTGGGAGAAGCATATACCCTTAGTCAAGTTTGCCTATAATAATAGTTTTTAGGCAACTATTGAGATGGCACCATATGAGGCTTTATACGGAAGGCCTTGCCGATCAACTTTGTGCTGGTTAGAGGTAGGTGAGACAGCTTTACTAGGGACATAGCTCGTTCAGGAGACATCTGAGCTGGTCCAGTTGATTTGGAAGTGGATGGCTACCACGCAGTCTCATCAGAAGTCTTATGCTGATCGTCACAGACGACCTTTAGAGTTCATGGTCGGGGATCAGGTTTTTCTACATGTTTCACCGAGGTTGGGACACAAGCGGATCAGGAGACAGGGTAAGCTTTCACCGAGGTATGTGGGGCCATTTGAGATCTTTGAGAGAGTCGGGCTGGTTGCCTATCGGTTAAAGTTACCGCAGCGGTACCGAGCCATGCACAAAATCTTCCACGTGTCTCAGTTACATCGCTACCATTCAGACCATCTCACACTTTTCAGCCTGAGGAGGTAGAGCTTCAGCATGATGCGTCCTTTGAGGAGCATCTGATCCGTATCATTGAAAGGAGCACGAAGGTTCTCCGAGACCGGTCAGTTCCTCTCATACGGGTGCTATGGCAGCATGGACGAGTGCAGGACGAGACCTGGGAGCAGGAGGCTGACGTATGTGCTCAGTGGCCAGAGCTATTCTGAGCTTTATCTTCGCCACCATTGGAAGGGAAATTCGGGGACGAATTTCTATAAGGGGGGAAGTTTGTAAGAACCCGGTTCTTATTTTTGAGGTACGAGCTTCTTCCTTTTTCTTTTTCCGTAAGTTTTTTTGAGAAATATGGAAAATGGAAAGGAATGCTAAATTTTGAAACTACACACCGTGTACTTTGTCCACACGCCTTGTACTTTTGGTCATGTTGGGATGAGTACACGGGGCGTGTAGCCTTGTTAGCGACGAGGGGTGTAGGAACCAACTACATATCATGTAGTGGTACCTTACATGCCGTGTAGTCAGTCAGCGGGGTTGAATAGTAAGGCGGTGGAGTCACCGCCAGCTGGGCGACAGTACACGCCGTGTACTCAAGAGTACATGCCATGTACTCAGGTCGACAGATGAACAGTGTGGCGGTGCCGGAAAATGAACAGTTAAATGAAAGAAGTACACGCCGTGTACTCAGAAGTACATACCGTGTACTTTTTTTTCAGCTTAAAACACGCAGTAGCCACCTCATTTGGCATAGGAGGCATTTGAGCCATTTTGGGGCCAAAGGAGGAGGTCAGATCTTTGATGATCCACCGGGCGTTCGTCTAGAATCCGTTTTGGCTTCGGATGATTTCGTTGGAACCGCACGGGTAAGTCCTCTCCCCTCCTGGTACCATTCATACCAATTCTTCTCCTAATGTAAGTTATTTACATTTTAATGGATTTTGTTCTTCGTCAGATCTACGCCGTTCTTGGGCGTTTCTAGGGTCGGCGTTCGGGTATAACGTTCTTTGGAATTTAAGGTAGGTGGCTTTGTGTTATTTTCCGACTGTCGTGCGCGTTTTGTGCGTTTTTGTACCACGAACCCATGTTGGGGTGTCGTGTGGCTGAGGCCGTTGCTATATTTAATGCCTAGAATTGCATAGGTGATTAAACTGTGGTAATAAAATGCTGGTTGGGATCGTTGCTTGGATCCGGAACCACCCCTGGGGTGTGTTTCACTATTTAGTCGTTTGGCCAGGATACTTGAGGGTATGCCTTTAAGGTAGTAATTATAGAATTTCCTTGAGAGGAATTGCTTGTTACTGCTTGTTTACCTATTGGTCATGGCCCAGTTACCTGTTTAGCTTGAGGGCGTTGTGGTATTTGGCCTGAGGGCGTTGTTGTGATTAGACTGTGGGCACTGTACTGTATTATCCTGAGGGCGTGAATGTTTTGGCCCGAGGGCTATCGTTATTCCACCTGAGGGCAACCTTTCGTGCATGAGGGCTTGACTTCTGTGCCTGAGGGCGACACTTCCTACGCCTGAGGGCAATTTCTGTTACGCCTGAGGGAAATACCTATGGGTTGGATTCTGAATGGCTTGAGGGCAAGCCTAAGGGCGTGGTTACTATTTTAGCCTGAGGGCACGGTTCTAGATGGCCTAAGGGCTTGGTGTTGTTGAGCACAACAATGTTACTAAATTAAATGAATAATAAAAGGGCAATTAAATTGCTAAGTTAGTTACTTTTTAATACTGCTTACTTTATTGCATTTTATTACTGCACACTATCGTTGCATGATTACACGTAGTTGGGCATGGGCCTTTGGTGGGTGCCTATTGAGATATATTTCTCACACCCTATTTGGGTCACATTTTTCGGCCCAAACAGATTACATTTCTGCAGGTGTAGATAGGGGCAAGAGTCCCTATACAGGTATTTGACTGTTGCTGAGGAGTAGGAGGGCATGGGACTGAGCCTTGGCTTGCGATGTCGCTGCCAGCTGTTTTCTTTGTTTCGATGTACTCTGATTTTGGTTGTACTGTAGTGATGTATAACATGTTCTAGCTGTTTTCTTAGAACCTGAGACATGTAGCATCATCATTTACATACTTTTGTCTATATTCACTATTGTTGGTTATTTCAGTTGTGTATGGTTTACTACTTCTGCTGTTTGTTGTTTGTTTTATTTAAATTCCGCTACGTTACACTATGAAAAATGAGGGAATAGTTTCCCTACTATCAGGCCTGGGCCCTCTCTTCTAGTCTGCAGCCTCTGGCGTTTGGGGAAATGCACTTGAGGTCACGTGGTGAACTGGGTTCGGGGCACCCGTTGCGTGGCACCCGGGTCCGAGACGTTACAATCATCAATGATTTGAAAACACCATGGAGATCGACGATCCACCTCAGCATATTTCTAGAACTGATGTTCTTAATTAATTGAAAGATATCAGTTATTTAATCAGGAAGGTTCATTTTGAATATAGAAAGAGGGAAAATTTTTCCAATAAATAAGATTTTAATTGGAAGAAGATGTGTATCTTCATTGAGTTTCCATATTAGTCAACCAATTTGATACGTCATTGATTATAAGTAATGCACATTGAAAATAATATATTCTAAATGTTGCTTTCAATTATTATAAATTTAATGTGAAATAAAAAAGTTGATTTACGATCTCAGAATGACTTGCTGGATTGGGGAATCAGACCAGAATTGCATCTTATGTGTATCAGTGAAAATAAATTGAAAGTTCCATGTGCTTCTTATGTGATGAAACATGGAATAAAAAAACTATTTCTTGAAGTACCAAAGACTATTACTGTTCCAGATGGATATTTAAGAAATATATCAATATGGGTCAACAGAAGAGAGTTGAAGATGAAATATTTGAAGACTCATGATTATTATGACCTTCTGCATGAGTTTATTCCAATACCAATGCATCATATTTTCCCTAATAATGTAAATTGTTTCAGTTATTCAGTTGTTCCATTTGTTTATAGATATTTGTTACATGAATTTTTATATATATTTCATGCAAAAAAATTATTTTTAGAGACCCCATTAATTTTCTATGATTTATAGAAAATATTTACTCCATCATTTTTCACATGCATGTTATATCTGACCGTCCATCTTCCAGCTGGAATACTTATCAAAAGACATATTTCTTTTCATTGTATGTATTCAACTTAAATAAATATGTATACATTGAAGTCTTATGTTCGGAAAAATATTCATCCAAAAGGTTCTATCATGGACAGTTACATGGCTCAAGAATTTATAGATTTCTACCTTATGTATTTTTCTGATCTTACTACGAGAATGAACATACCAAAGTGAAATGAAGAAAAATAGTATGAAAAATTTGGACCTAGTTTTTCATCACTTCGTGAAACAGGATGAATTCTTGGTTCATATACATTGACTACATTATTCCTTGAAGAGCGAGAGATGACACACCTCAACTTGTTGTTCATCTATGATTTGTTCGATGATTACATCATCCAAGTAAATTTAACATGTATATATTACCTCATCTCATGTAATTATATATATATATGTTAAAATTTTTATACTTTTATCTAAAAGGAACATAAAGAAATAATATATAGTCTGGGAATCTTTTTCATAACCTTGAATTCCTCAAAAACAAGTTTTTTAATAAATTAAAGAATGGAAAGAAAAATTATATGAGCTCAACCATCTATCCTTCCATTAGGAATACGTTTTCCAACATCATGTAAAAATCTATAGGATGGTGAGAAAAGACACTACCTTGAAATTTTGGCTTTCCAACTAGACCGATGCCCCTTTAATTTCTATGGTTACCCAAACTCAATCTCCTAAACACTCTAATAATACCATTAAATATATGTTAATCTCTCAAAACTGTAACTTACCTGACAATATTCAGCCAATCGTTGACTATTATCCCTTTTTCACGACTAAAGATTTTTTAATTGGGGAACCTACTCATAATGTAATTCTTGACTCAAAAAACATTTATGATCATCTTTTTATCAACTCTGAAAATATTTTATATTGGTAATGTTTTTTAATAATGTGTGGTTAAATCCCTAGAGATTCAAACTTTTTTGGTGTATTATTCACAAAAGTGTCCCATAAGACACATTCCTTCAATAGTTTTGGATTCAACATTGTTCTAAATGTCATCATTGTCCTCATCATAGAGAATACATTAATAACCTTTTTATTTATTGTGCTATGTCCACTTCTCTTTAGAATTATGTCCTTGAACTTTTTGAATTAATATTGTTACTTTATGACTCTATCAACTCTCAACTACAGCGTTGTGCGGATATGAATGACTCCCATCAAATCAAGAATCTCTTCATAATTGCTACAACTAGGCTACTCTATGTAATCTAGTTTGATATAAATGAATATATTCATAAAAATTACTCACTTAGTGTTAATGTTGGAAACTTGTGAGTCTTAATTGCCATTCCAGAAGCCACCTCGATTCAAAAGGATATTTACATAAACACTATTAAAGACCATGAGATTCTTTGATGGCTTGGGATGAAAGGCGTTTATCCCCATAATAGATGCACTTATTATGTTTTCTAGGAATCTCTTACTCTAGGATAGATCGAAACTAATGTTTGTGGTGCTTTTAAAGGAAAACCCAAGACTCTTAAGATGTGGGGATATCTATAGAAACAACTATAGGAAGACTCTTGCTTGCTTCAATGGATGATGTGGTCTCGCCTCCTCTCGAGAAGCTGAAATGATGAGTTTGATTCCTTCTATATCTTATGCAAAGCATATTGGATGGAATAATATCGGAATCGAAAGTAATTTGAAGGTAATTTTTCATGCTATTTGGAATGGAGTAGTACACATTGCATGGTCTCTTAGTTCACATTGGATAGACTGTCTGCATTCTCTCATGGACACCAAATATATTGTCCCTCATACCGATCATGAAGCAAACAAGGTTGAAGATGGGATCACTAATATGAGAGTCAACCATGACATTACTAGGTTGAATGATCACGCTATTGACATAGTTTCTCTTTAGAATAGGTACTACAATAAAAATTTCTTCTTTCAACCTCATGTAATTTTTTCGATAATTTTTTCAATAAAATTAGAGTATTGGTCTTTGACCAGAACTTCACCGTTTACAAAAAATAATATAAAGCATTGTACCTTATCATTAAGAAGGAGAGATAGATTTTATATAATATAGTTTATGTTTTTGTTGAAATTGAAAGAAGAAATATTTATGTAATAATTTAATAAAATCAATATTTATTTAAGTTTAATATTTATTTATATTTCAGTTATTCAATTTTCCTGCTAACTTTGTCTCTAAGTAACTAAGAGTTTTGGCTTTTGGACCTAATACTATGGTTTTTGTATGTAAATCAATGGTGATCAATGGGTACAAATTAATTATCACTGAATGATAAAAGAACATTATAACACAACATGATGGTGTTATGCTAACTACCATAGTAGACTGTTATGCTAGTGAATCATATAATAGACCTCGATTTGAAAATGTATGTTATTATGAAGATGTTGAAATAATAATAATATTGGATTATTACTCTCATGGTCAAGTCACTATGATGAAATTCATGTGGGTTGATTCGATGACGAAGTATGGAACATTTACTGATGAGTGTGGATTTCATGTTATTGATATGACTCGCAATATTGCTACTGATAAACCATATGTATTAGGATTAATGTCGACACATTTTTTTATGTCAAATATAATATTTGACAAAAAAATTGTTTCACCATTGAAGTAATTCCAAGACATGTTTTTGATGATGATGATGATTAAATTGACACCATCCATGTATCCATTATTCCCAATCCATTTATTATTATGATGACTCCAATAACTCAATTATTAGTGTTACTTTTTAACATGAATTTGTTGTGGGAAATATATAGAATCACCCATTAGTGTTTTTAGTTATTTTTGTTTATCTTGACTTGGGTTGTTAAAGTTATAATTGTTCGAAATGATTTAATCTTGATTAGGAATATTTTGTATCTGACTTTACCATAATATGAATTTTCAATATTTATTGGTTGGAGTTATATTTGAGATGAATTTTTTAATATTGAATTGAAATATATTCAATCCTATGAAACCAATTACAACAAAAAAACTAAATTAGATGAAAAAACAAGAGGAATTGAATTTTACATGTTAAACTTATTAATATGAAAAAAATAACAAATGAAAATAATGACCTGAAAAATAAAGTTAAATTACCTAACCGAAAATATAAACCAAATGGCCTAAGACAAATAATTCATCTATCATCCTTTCTTTTGGGTTACACATTAGTTATCTGTTTCTAATTACATCAATTTTTACAAATATAAGAAATGAAACCTATTGAGGGGATGCGAAGAAAAAGGATGACGTACAACAATCACTGAATGATTGAGATGGGAATTACTCCATTAGTTCTTGTTGTGAGTGTTTTTTTCTAAACACACACACACAGATATATATATATATATATATATCAGTAACATATAATTCCATGTGATTAATTTAGTTTTAAACATTTATGAAGGATCCACCACTTAGGTTCCAGTTATTCGATGAGCAGCCTAGTAGTGGTCCCAACACTCAGGCTGGTGGTACGTCGGGGGGGGGGGGTATACGAGAGCTAGGTGCTCTAGTTGGCATACATGATTACAACATCCCCTCCCACTAAAATAGCATCTACCACACATTCTGATCATGCATTATCATTAGGCACACGTGGGATATTTATACCTCCCATGTTTTCAGTAGCCTTTAAATATGAACCTCATCACCCATCATTACCATATATGATTATGATTCTCACTCCTCATCCATATCATTAATTTTTCCATTAATACATGCTATCTTCTTTTCCTTCTACCTCCTTCCCTCTGAGATTCTAAATTTCTTCTTCTTTAACTCCTACTCTTACATAGTCTATGCTTACAGAGCATACACTAGGACCCACTCCACATGTACAGGGTGAGGTTACTTCTATGTCTACGGATCTAGCAGCACTGATTGATCAGACTACCATAGTTATATTTATAAAACCCTAATAAGTTTTTTTTAACATAATTTATTTTCTTTATTACATTTATTAATATAATATTTAATTTTTCTTCTATGAAAGATAGATCTACTGATAGGTGGTAGGGTAGTACACACATTAATGTGGTGTAGAACCGGCACACATAGTTGATGGTGGACAATAACAGAGACAACCAAATAATCAAAAAATAGGGCAACAATGTTGGAGTTTTTTTGAGACACATTAACCATAATATGACATCATTCCCACTAGCCTGATCTCATGGAGACACTTGCCAAATGAAGTAAAGGATAATTCTTGGGCATTGATATGGGTAAAAATCAGTTGGATTTAATGTAATATTATTATTTTATTTATATGAATTAATATTTTGGTGCCCTCTTTTTCTAAATTTTCCTGATGGTGAGGTTATGCAGCCAACACGCCTAATGGAATTAGGTGAGATTTAGATATCTTATAATAATGAGTTTTATATTCATTGGAATTCTAGATTTGACCCAAATTTAGAGGTGACACATATCATGGATGATTATCTGATAGAACATTATTGGAAGATGATTACTCATTAGATGAGTATGAAGTTTTAGGTATTAATCACATTTGAGGTTTTAAAATGAAAATATTGATATTTTGGATTAATACATTCTATTGTATTATTGAATTTTATTTAATAGTCATCCAGCAAAAATAAAAAAAAAACTGATGCAAAAAAATACCGCCACAGTTTGGGGCATACAATTATTTTGGATCAAGAAAGGAACCGGGTACGAAAATCGTTTATAATTGATCTTTATGTCTTTCCCTTTTAATTGTTTCCTTCATAATTCATTACTTTTATAAATATTTGGTACAATTTTAGTTATGAAAATAATTATTAGTAAAATATTTTAAATTAAGGGATCCTACATTAAATTTCGTTGTAGAGGGAGGTATTGAATATTGAAGGATGTGTTCCTGGAGAAAATCTACTTGGATTGAGAATAAAGAAAAAGGATGGAAGTGCGGTTAACAATCCAACAAAATATTAGATTTTATGTTTTAATTTGTTAATTTAAAATTGTCATATATATTTTATGACATAATAATCTATTTATATTTGTAATGGGATGCTTTAGAGTCTCTTAATTCCTAAGAAACTACCAATTTTTGGCTAAATGATCACTTACATCTAGTTTTGGGAGATAAGCACCAAGGTAGAATACTCTACCAACCTGGTAAGAATATAGATATGATGAGGTATTAAACCACTTCAGGTAACATTTGTGGTATCACCATGTTGGAAAATGTTAAGGTACCGGAAGAACAGAATGAAAAAGGGTCGCACAATTAGAATGGGCTGAAAAGGTAAATTTTGAGTTTATGAAACAGATGATAGTTTTAAGGTGATCACTTCCACCAGAGAGTGTCATGGTTTGTGATGCATATATTTTGTTGATGTGTTCATTTTATAGTGCACTAGGAGGTAGTTTTAGTGGTGGTCAATATGATTCCATTCCTTGCAATGGTGATGGAGATGACGATGGTGAGGATTGTTGCGATAGTGAGGATGGTGGTGATGATGATGATGATGGCGGGGATGACATTGAGGTCTAGGACGAGGTTGAGGATGAGGTAGAGGATGAGGGAGAGGATTAGGACAAGGATGATATTGAGGACGAGGATGATGATGGGGATGATTATAAGGTTAGGGATGAGGACAAGGATGAGGCTGATGGTGACGGTGATGAGGGAAATATTGATTGGATAGATTTCTTACTGTTATTAATGAAAGTTACTGTTTGATTATTTTCTATGACTGAATATATTTGTGATATTTTGTATGGATGTTATCATAGACTAAAAACATAAATGGAAACTAATTGACTACCTCTGGTATCTCAAAACTTTCACCTTTATATGACTATATTACTTCAATATAACATATGTTCACATAGATTTCTATAAATAAAAAAAGTGAACATGGGGTGGGGGGGAAGCCTACTACTGGATAGAAGCTTCCTTAAAGAGATTATAAATCCCAATGTTTCAAGAGTGATTTAAGTTCCCTCGCATGGAATCTGGTGAAAAGATGAAAATATTGTCATGATCATATAGTAACATCTAAAAGTATATTGTTTCTGGTTCTCTAGATACTCCAACATCCTAACACCAAAAACATAACCCTCGCATTAATATTTTGTTATTTTTGTATTCTTAATTATTATTTAATGTTTTTTCATATGTTTGTAGGGATTTTTCAGGTGTTGTTCTTTCCAGTGTGGTATTTTGTATATTGTCTACATTAGTGTTTTTCTGAATTTTCTGCAGTTTTTTGAACTATAATTGTATAAGGGAGGATACTGCATGTTGATTTCAAGAATTGGAGTTCTGTATACCAATAGTTCAGGCTGTCTTCGGGGAATTCGCAGTGGATTTTATTCAGAAAGATCAACTTGGGTTACACACAACCGATTTAATGAAATGAAAAGGTAATGCAAGTTAACATCCACCCTTTAATTATTTAAACTAGATTGAAACCTACCCAGTTACCCTTCCCCATTTAAATCCAATCCCTACCCACACTGTCCAACTCGTCAATAATTCTTACACCTGTCTCTGATGTTCCATACCAAATCAACAACTACCTAAAGATCAAGTCCCTCGATTCCAATCCCCTAACCATCAATTTCCACCATGACCACAACTGGTACCATTTTCCCCAATTTCATACCTACCATTACACATCCCCTACGACAAGTTACCTTAATTCCCACCCTCTCTCAATTTCCCACCAAATTCCAAACATCATCCCTGCACACCAATAACCCAACCAGGCCCTTATCCACTACTAAAATTTTATAATGTGTCTCTAGTGATCAATTTACATTTATAAGTATGTTCATATTTTGGAAGATATATATCAGAAATAACATGTCTAAGATATTAAAAAGTAATTAAGTATGAATTCTTGAAATCATGGAATATAAATCATGGATTACCATTTTTGGATGACCTCCCAATCGACATCCGATAATTTTGTGATGGATTTTTATCAAAGTGAAGAAATATCGTGAAATAATGCATTATTTGGTTTGTTCTATTTTTAGAGAGATTAATTAATTTTAACCATAAAATTAAAATTATATGGTTGAAGTTTTAAAAAAAGTTAGTATTCGAGTTTTTTATTTTTACAGAAGCACCATATCATTTTTTTTATAAAAATGTAATTAATTGTTTTGATGGTTTCAATATAATGGGAAGAGAGGTTTACAATAACCTAGTAGTATTCACAATCATGTTATTATTTTTTCAATATACTTACTGGATATAGTATTGGTTATGATTGGCATGGTTAGCACCATGGTTTTATGTAGATATTGGAACTCAAGTTTGATTAAAAGAAATTATGTGAGGCTTTAAAGGAAATATGTAGAGTTTCATTATAGAAGGAGTGGTCAAGTGACCTACTTGGTGTTTCCCAAAGAATTTTCATGATCAGGTTCTATAATTCTATAATCCCATGCCTTTCATTGTCATGTACACAGCTTGTCATGCTACTACAATTCCCTTCCATGCCTTACCACACCCATATTCTTCTTCACTCGAGATCCCATACTCATGCCAACCAAACCCTAATTCTCATTCCCACACCACCCATGATCCCATAATAAGAAATCCTTGTCTCAACCACCCACCCTAATTCTTTGGGTTCTACTAAACTGATAATGGAATTTTTGATAGGGTTCTTACCACCATGTGATCGATCTTTTTAGTAAACTGGTGTTCCAAAAAAAGTCTATTCCAACCAATGTTTGCTACAATAATATGAACCAATTTCGCTCTAATTGTTCAATGGATGAAATCATCAGACAAAATCAAGATACAGAGTGTGTTAGATACTATTATAGGTTTCTAAGGACATTGAAGTAATGAAATATGGGTTCTTGATATTGTGTATATTAGGAGTATTCTCTAACCATTTAGTGTACTATTTTTTCTCTGGTATAATTGGTGAACACCATCCTTCTATTTCTTCCATTTGAGTTATTATAAATTAAATTGATTATATATGATTCTATGGGATGGATAGTTAGTTTGATATCTAATATAATGAAGTATGAATATCCTAATATGATTTCCTTTTCGATTTGTATTTTTGATGAACAGTAGATTTCATATTGGGGAAACATTCTTGACATGGTTCTAATTACATTTCTATTAGAGATAACTCCTGAAAATCCAAATTCATCCTGTCTAGGTTGACATACTAATTAATGTACAATAAAATTTTTGATGGCCACCTCCTCCCATATTTTTTAAATATCATCTTCATGTTGGGTAAATACTTCTTAAGGAGAATTACGAGTCTCCTCTGGAAGAGTGTGGTCATAAAAGATACTATCTTTGAATATTTAATAACTAAGTAACCTAAAATCATTTATTTATACATTATATTGGGGTAATAATTCCATTAAAATTATAGTATTTAATTAATTTAGTACTGGATGGGTTTTTATCAGACCTTTATATATTTTCAGTTATTCCCATTTTTGCAGCGGTAATAGAGAATTCAGGGGGTGCCCCAAAAATCTGGGTTCTTATCTATTGGAATGCATGAACACATTCAAAAAAATATTTTAGTATAGACTATATTTTTAATGAATGTTTCTGCATATTATTCTTTTATATCAGTTTCATATTTCATATCACCAATGGGGCTAATTTTTAAAACATTTAGTTATTCATAATATGATTCTAGGATCATTTTGTTATATAGATTTGATGAATATTGGATTCTTTTTGTAAGTGATATATGTAGGTCCTGTGTGAAGAGGAGGGAGGAGGCTACCATCTACTATTCTAAATTCTGAAAAAACCCAATACTTATGGTTTAAAATGTTGAAAAGAATATTTATACCAACAGTTGAAAAACTATTCGTAATGTTTACACTTATTATATATTCCAATAGTTAACAAATTGTTGGTATATATCTATACCAATAGTTGTACAAAAATCATTGGTATACTGCATTTTTTAATGTCCTATACCAATGGTTGATAAATAACCATTGGTATAGTTCTATACCCATGGCATACTATTCAACATTTTGGAAAATTGTTGGTATACAGTATACCCACAGTTTTCCTTCCAATACCAATTTTTTGAAACTGTTGGTATACCCTGACATTCCCGTAGTTGGTTTATTTGAAACAATCGTCGATGTACCATAAAATTAAAACTATAATGATATTTTATTTTTATGGATCTTGTATTATTCACAAAAATAGGACATGATAAGTTTCCCTTCATTCTCCATCTGGACATCATTTCATAACCAATAAAATCATTGATCATCCATATAGGAGAAGCATGCATCTAAAATTTGTATTTTGAACATACATTATATGTGCACACACCCATATTCCCAAGATGTTGCAAAATTTTTATTAATGGTTGGAAGTATATATATATATATAATTTTCGGGATTAGAAGGCCCAGATATGAGTATACATATTAAAGTGAAAGGTTTTTTCATACACATCCATATATTATGGTTATAAATGTGTTTGAAAATTGGAAATGCATTGTGCGATGTAAGCATCTTCCCAAATAGATTAAAACAGCCACATGAAAGAACAAAACTCACATTATGAATGCCATCTATGAATTCTAGATATTTATTATCAAATACCTTCTATTTAAATCTATCTACATGGTGAACCATCTCATTATTATTCTTCTTTCTATCAGCATCATTCCATAAAATTTTTAATGACATTTAATTAGGCATGAAAATATTCTAGAGAGTGGGGATTAATGGAAACTGAAACATTACTCTGCAGAACATGGGATGGTGTTCCATAAACTTTTTTCTTCCATAAGGATGTCACAAAATTTATACAATCATTCGATTTAGCCGTTTCATGTACGAATAAGTTGTAATCTTTTAGGAAAGCATGAATTTTCTTTTTTTAAGTCCATGTTCCTAAACTAACTTCGATATAATTTAGTGGTTTGATGGATTATCAAAATCATATGGAATAAATACCTTCCAAAAGGTAATAATTTAATTAGTGGAAATATCAGAAATCCCATAAATTGTTTTCCCATGAAAATATCGGATTAAAAATTCCAAGTTCATTATTTTAAGACATTGCTAATATAAAAATTCATGGAAGAAATATTCAATTGTTTAATCTTGTCAACATCATCATTTTCATTAGATTCATCATATGTTTTTATGTCGAAGTCTTATTAGGGAGGAATCTATTCATTCTCATGATAATGAATAAAAAAATTTATCATCTAATAAATTCTCTAACCCAGTCCTCTCATTTCGATCATAATCATTTTGATATTTCATTTTCTCCCCATTATGATACCAAACATATTAGTTTGTTTCAAAACCATATATGGTATTATTGTTGATAATTTATTCATATATAAAACAAGAAAATATGATACATTTATAACATGAGTAATGTATGTAACCACTATTTGATGCATTGTCAAAGGAAGAATCTAAAACGATCTCCAACTTGTTTTAAAAATCACTTGATATCCGATCTGTTTATTAAATTCTACATCTATCCAGTCTATAAAAAATCTGTAATATGTCATTACATAAAAGAAATTAAATATTATTTAGGTTTAATTGAAAATATTCAAGGAACTGAGAAATCATAAATTTATATGAAACCCTAACTGACACACAGGTCTATATGAGAATCATAAAATAAAATACAATGAAAAACTATATATATAACAAAATACTATAAATATAAAACCATGATATTGAATTCCATTATATTAATGAATAATAATGTGCCAAATCTATCTATGGTCAAGGAATTAATTTTAAAAATATTTCTTATGGAATACAAATACATAAGGGTGTTACCTAAATGAGTTTTTCTATATATAATAACATCTAGAAATTTATCTACTGATAATCCCCACAATAAGGAATATCTAGTCTATCAAAAAAATCCAAATTTAACCACTAAAATCCCACACTCCATGTCCTTCACCTTCTCTATGACATTCCCATTAACTAGTACTCATATAAATGATGTTTACACATATTAGATATTCATGTGAATAATTTTAGTATAATATACATAGTATTAGGTCACCACCCCACCACATAAGACATGTTATAATACCATAATTTTTAGGAAACAATATAGATATATATGAGTAGGATCAACCATTTTTATCATTTTAAATAAAAATATTGGATATATATTTTCTTGGTGACATGTAACTCCCAAAGTAATGATGGTCTAGAACGGTATTACATTCAATGAACAAATATATAAAATTTGAGAACATTAAAAATAATTGATTCAAGGAAGAATAGCCAAACCATTATAGGGTAAAGGGAATTTTAAATTACATTTTCCTTATTTTATTTCACATTGTTGTGGGAATAAGTTAAGGGTTATATGAAGTCAAAAAGTTTCACGTCAAACTAATTATACAAAAATTTACTCAATAATAGGATTACCTATTAAAAATAATTTTCCGAAATATTATCATACATACATTCAGAAAAAAACTAAAATAATATTATATAGTACTTTATGATATTTTTTTAAATCATTATTGTCAAAGGAGTGTGGGGAAATAAGGCATAACGGCCACTTGGGGATGTAACATGTTGTGTGGAGTGGGGTATGATGTGAGGCATGGCGCGAGGCGCAACTAACTCGCATTCATGCATAATTAATTCTATATATTTTTTAACAATAGTTTAAATTTAAAGATAAATTAAACTTAATAAAAAAGTACAAATTAAAATACATATTAATAATTTTTAACCAAATCATAATAAATAATGAATTTAAATAGTGGAAATGGAATGTTTACATGAAAATATTAAAAACTAAATAATAATAATTATATTATTTAAACATATAATAGATATTGAAGCTATGTACTTCAAAATTTCATGCTATAAGTCAAAAAATACATTACTTAAGAGTATAAAAATTTGATAAATGGAATTGCATAATAAGATAAAAATTATATGTAAGAGTGAACCTTATTATAACCTTTCATTATTAATAATATACTGAATGTATATTTATGCATGCCTAAGGAAATGGGTAGACATGTTCTAGTTACTATTCATAGTGAGTTAGTTTTAGATGTTATCATCTAAAAATTGAAATAATGAAATGTTTCAAAAATTACTTAAAAATGACTAACAAATGGATGATCAAAAAAATTAGAATACTAATACTCATCCAAATTTTATTAAATCATATCTCACATGTTTTGGGTATTGAAATAGAGTCCATATCTAGTAAGACCTCAAAATACTAAATAATGAAATAAATCAGATAATGATAAAATTAAAATTAAAAGGGAATTTGATTCATGTTGGAACTATACTTGTGAATCAGATTATAAGGATGAATCTGAAAAAAAGGAATTAACTAACACGTGCTCTATGAATTTTCAAAATTAGGCTGAAGAAATAGGTTTTAATTATAAATTTCATATTAATATTGAATCATGTTTTTTTAAGATTAAACCAATAAAAATGAAGTAATAAAAAAATCAATTTTTAACAATGATAAACTACAAAAATGTATTGAAATATCCCAATTAAAGGGTTTTAAAGTTTAATTTCAATAATTTTCATTTAAAAAATATAATTTAAGGACCCAATGTTAGTAAATGATTACTCAGATTTTAAAAATATTTGATACACAGAAAATAATTATTTTTAGATCTATATCATCATTAATTTTGATTAGTAATTGATAAAAATATCTAAGTGTTCCAAATAATAAATTCAAAAATATTATTGGACTCAATGTTCCTTGGGTAACAAAGATTTATATTAATTTATTTTATTGGCAACAATTCCTTATAAGTAGGAAGAAAGAATTATTGTATAAGGTTATTGGGTGCTCTTATTGTATTATAAGACACCCATCAATATGAGCTTCCTATAATATTTGATTCTAGGGACCCAAAATCTACACATAACATCTCACTAACAAAACATATATAAGAAAATTTCACAAAAAATATTAGACAAATATTTTTTCATCACCAATCTACAAATAGAGACATATTAATTTTATAGAAACTACAAACAAATATAAATAAACTACAGAAGTAGAATAGTAAATGATGTATATAGGACCCACCAAATCGATGTAGATTAAAAACCGGATGAATATAGAATCCTAAGAATTGTTCTCCATGATTGGGGAAGATGATGGAAGACTCACAGTAGTCACTGTCTAGAGAAATCAGAGTGGAGGCACATGCCATTGCGAGGTGAGCTCTCAGGGGGGAGGTGAACATTGTGAGGCCATCTATCAGGATGATTATAGGGGAGATATACTTGGTCTCATGATGGGGTTCTGACGGTAGGATAGGAGAACTCGATATGGGATCCAAAATAAAGGAGGGGAGTGCTTGGGATGGGGTCTGGTAGGGAGGAGGGGAGCTCTTAGAATGGGATCTAACAGGGACGAGGGAACCGCTAGGGATGGGATCTAGTAGGGATTAGGGGAGGAGCTCTTACAGTCGAATTTTATGGAAAAAAATTCCAATAGTTTTGGGAAAACCATTGGCATAGGCAAGATATCATAATGGGTTTTTAAAATCTCTTTAGATAACATTCAACAAAAAACTCTATCTCAACGTTTTTTCCAAACCATTTGGGTAGGGTCATGGGTATAACCCATATTTATAGTAGTGGAACCAATGAACCATATGGACCATGGACAACAAGATCCCATTGAATCTCATGGTCAGGACTAAGAATATAATTTTTCAACGGAGATACATGAAACACATTATCTACTACACTGAACTATGTGGGAAAATCAAACTGATATCCCACCACACCATCCCATTCATGTATCTAAAAAGAGCCTATGTATGGAAGAGATAACTTTCTACATATCTCAGAATGAAGGTGCACCAGACTTTAAGATATATTCAAGAATACATTTCACCCAACTCAAATGAAAATTTTTGTCGATTAGGATCCATATAATATTTTTTATGACTCTATCGATCTACATTTTTTCTTGATCAACTAAATCATAGCCATTGTCTTGGATACAAGGCTCTACCCGACCAATGAACTCTCACCTGTTTCATCCCAGAAAAATTGATAATGATAAGGATTCCCATATAGTTCTCCAAAATAATACATATGTGTCGAGCCCATATAACCTTTTTGTATGATAAATCCACTAATGGTATGTCCTCCACCCATTTTCCCCCAAAAGCACCTAATTTCCATAATTCCACAAACCACTACTAAAGGGGGTTTCCATGAGGAATATCCTAACAATTTCAAAAATAATTTCAATCAAAAATAAATAAATTTTAAATCAACCGTTCTAGTTATAATAATAGTAGTCAATAGTGAATCCACCTACCATAAAAAATATGAAGAAAATGAAAAAATTAATGAAATCTATAATGAAATAGGGTTGAAATTCAATTACCCACCTTAAATCTCATTCTCTAACACATACACAACCAAATATCATCTTTATTATAATAAAATATCATAGATATATCCCCAATTTATCATATCTATGAATCTATGATAGGGTAGAGAAGTACATCTCATGAAAAACATAAAAGGAATACTTACCAGGGGAATTAGGCTTTAGTGCACCAAGATTTGCAACCAGATCAATTATAAATCCAAGGGGAAAGTCTCAAAAACATTTTGGATTATGAAAAAAAAATATTTGGGTAAAAATTAGAAACAAAATGATAGGAATAGTGGTAAAAATGATTGAGATACACTTTTTAGGATCTAATATAATGTTGGGCATGGTTGGATCACATGGTTAGTAAAACTAGGATCCTACCATACTCTAGACTCTATCTCAAGGAGCACCTCACACAATTAGTTATCATGGTAAGAAAGACAATGTGTTAACCATATTAAAGCCCGATACCAAACATTTCATGGTTAATCATAGATGGCCATATTTTTTTTCCAAACCCTGTGATTAACTGTGAGCCTACGTAGAAGCCCTTATTTCAACTTTCACGATTTATTTTAGGTATTTCATGGTTTATTCTACCCATTCTCAAACTGAGAACCATTTGAAAATCCCAAAAAATATTCTAAATGTTGTCCAAAACTCCCAAAAATCCCTCAAACACTTTAAATACTTAAAAAATTAATGAAGGGTTACATTATTGAAAATATGGGTGGTAAAAAAACTTCCTACCCCCAAAAAATCTATTACCATCAGATGATGCTTCTACTGCTGACTTTCTACTAGTATGGGTATACCTACTTCCATTTCCATATAACCATAAGTGGAAAATTTCTACAACCACCAGCATAATATAACCAGCCTACTACTTCAAACTTTCTTTACCTATTTTTTTTATTAATACACCAGTGGATCCAATATTATGAAATTATTATGAAGAAAAATTTCAATATCATAACATGGAATAATAAAAATTGAATATACTGTCTTGAATATGGTTACATCAGTGCTTGATGAAATTTTAAACTCAATATTGAGGAATTGGAGAGGATTAAGGATGAAATGATGTAAGTTAGGATTATCATGGTAATATAATATGAATGTTGATATTTTTTAGGAATACACTTTAATATAATGGATAAATCACAACTAAGGAAGGAAATCGTAGTTTTGTGTTGGTTTTGGATCATATTTATATTAGTTTTTAGGTTCGGGAAATGAAGGATATGGGGAATTAAAATTTTCCAATGAATAACCTTAGATATTTTTCAACAATACACACCATGTATATGATGAAATTTCCTATTTGTAGATATGGATTTATGATTGAGGAATAATACTTTCTTCACGGTAGTTCTTCAACTCACAATAAGGATAGTGAGATGACTTGAAGACTCGTATCAGGATAGATGAGAACTCATATAATGGTTATGGAAACCATTATAAAGGTAACGTGGGGATCATGTATAGTTCATGATTTAGTTGCATATGTTTTATATCACTAGTAAGAGAATAGCTCAATATTCATAAGGATAAATGATCACTTTTATAAGTTTCAAGGATGAATTGTGTAATGGTAGCAAGGCCATGATTTGTTCTGTTTATGGTCATGTTGCGTAATGGAACATCGATCCTAATGTAAAGACCCTAGATCAAAGTTACATGCTATATATTAAGTTGATGATGGAGTTTATAGTTCATCTCCTTAAATGCAAGTGGAATAAAGAAAATGAATTTATGCATATATATGTATTTTTCTTATATAAGTAGAATTAATTTGAAATATTATATTATTAAATGGTATTTGTAAATTTCCTCTATATTATAATTCAGTGTACCACTATTTATTTGTCATTTTGTTGTGTGAATATTTTATTATCATAATTATTTGGGTTTTATCAATATATGTGTTGTCTTGAAATCTCTTAAAATCCAAGAACATGAAGTTCTGACATAAGGATCAATTATAGGTGGAGGATCACTATTTTACAAACCATCATTCTAATTTCCTATGTTTTGAATTAATTGTATTGATGTTATTGTGTATTATGTTATTGGTGTTGAAAATTTCCACCTTCCCTATGAATTGTGACTATTTAATTCCATTCTATGTCGATTCTTCCAGCTTTATCTTGATACTTTTCTTATACGATGATATTGAGGTAGTCAAGGCATAAAAAACATATAATGGATTTAGGTTTTGTTAGATGGGTTTCCTATGATCAAGGAATATTAATCGAATGAAACCATAAAGGAATTATAATTATAGGTTCCTATTATATTAATTAAAGTTAATAAACAATTTCAATTTCATTAGATAATGATGATGCATGAAAGCTATTTAGTGCATTATCAATTGAATAAAATCATCAATAATGTATAATGAAATTTATTAGTGGCCTAATCATGGAATAACCCGTTCCCTAATCGAAATTGTCTATATTTTATGATAAATTATTTTATTTTTCATTTAAACAATAAAAAATTCCAAAAAAATCATCATCTATGGCTGTATTTAGAATTATGAAAACAAAAAAAATCTAAGTGTTAGGACAACATAAATAAAAACATTCCCATTGATTGATGACCATAGTCCAACACTAAGCTCTATTAGGAGTAAATGGAAATTCTATTTGAAAACATCCAACAACAAATTCAGGATCTATATTGCACTATTTCTGGGGAGAAGGTCTGAGTTTTAACTATTTCAACAAAACTGTAATTAGTGTTTGTTTTTAGTTTTTCATTTTTTCTTGATTTATTTAATTCCACTAATCATGGATAACAACTATATTGGGACCGTTAATTTATGCATCCTTACACATAATTGAAGTATACATTCCTATTTTAGCTTGAGGATATGAATTTTTAAGGACTACTCCATCATGATAAACCTTTATAATTCAACAATATGTTGAATGATAGAAGATGCTACATGAATGAACCTAACTACGATCAATAAATCCCCCCCACCCACACCATTAATTTAAATATGATCCTAATTATGAGTTATATATTTAAATCAACAACCACATATTGATGGAACGACAATAGAGGAAACATCAAGATATCTTGGGGAATAGGATAAATTGGATACTATATCCACCACCCTTCAAAACATTAAATAGTATATGGATATAAGAATAGATGAAAAGTATTCCTAGTATGTATATGAAGGTCTGATTGATAAATAATTTTATAATCTATTCAAATCCACTATTGAATTGTGTAAGGATAATGCCGCCCAGGAATTGGCTATCAAAGTAGAATCAAAGGAACAAGTGAGAAATAAACTACTCCCTCAACATAATTATGAATATCAACTAGATGTTGGCATAATAGTTTAATAATAATTATCATTGGTCTCTCATGGGGGTATGATAATTTATGTTGCAATATATGATGGGTGAATTTTTTTCTAAAATCAAAACAGTTTAATCCCTTCTAATTTGGAATTATCTAATGAATATCCCTTATTTAGACATTATGATGAATAAATAATATTAGAGTAACCATTAGAATGAAGGGACATGATAGATGTGTAAGAAAAGTAGGAAACCACATAAATTCAATTTCCACCATCACTTAATAGAAAACATCAAAATACTGAGGGTGTAGACATGTGATACTCTATAAAAGGGAACACCTAATATGTAAACCAGTGTAGTTATCAACGTAACACTATATAGTGGTTAAAATCACATAAACCCATTACTATAGTGAATTAGGTAATACTATAATACTATCCAACTATTAAAAGTGAAAAATACAACCCCCCTTAGGAGGGATACCCGAAGAACCTCCTCCCTTAACATTTATTTTCCATTTTCATCCAAATAAAAGAAATTAATGATTATTATTTTTTCTATAGTATTTCCCAATGTTGATAAAAATCTATGTGTATAGCTCATGATGTTTACATGTGTACCCAAGGGAGATTTTATCAGAAACATGATGAAATTATAACAGTAGTTTTTACATATCCTATTTAACTACTAATTATATGTATGTATTTTTCATTCTATAAGAATATATGTGGATAGTGATGATGAAGTGTGGGTGTGGGATTCAATTCTATTTGAATAATTTTTAAATTTATTTTTAGAACTATCTTAGAATCTACAACTAAAAACCTATATACTATTTTTAGTATGTTTTAGGTGAATTTCATAAACTATTTTGTAAATATTGTACATAGATTTTATGTAGTCCTTGACTCTTTGATCTTTCATTTAGTCATATTTTGTCATGGACACTATGAATTTAATTCTAGAGAAAAGGAATACAGTTTATTCTATGTTAATTAATGTGAATGATTATAGAGTGAACATTATTTTTGTTGTATGTAAATTTTATTTGGTGAATTGGGAAATTAAGTGAAAACTGAAATGATCTTTAGGTAATTAAAATAATAAAATATGGTTTCAAGAATTTTTAACTCAATATCTAGTGACCTAATTTAGGTGATTTAATAACACCTTAGGGGCCACCCTAAAATAAATGCTTGTACGTACATTGAGGATAGAGTAAAATGTGTAATTGGGATCCCACAATGAACCCATGAGACAAAGTTACTCCTTTTGTGATTTTATATACTTTGTACATATGAAATAATTACCTTCACATGGTGCCTCACACATATATGGGTGGTAGAAATTAAAAATAAAAAATTTAAATAAAAGTACTCATATATCCAAAATAATTTAATTTAGTTGATGGGATTTCCCTTATTAAGGGGAAATTAACATGTTCAGATGTCATTTATGTTGTATTAATGAAGTGTAAATATGATCTTTGGATTTGGGAGAACTATAAAAATATATGTATGGAAGTTATACCTTTTAATATTTTAATTCCTAGAAAATATATCAAATTCACTTATGGAACTAGAATTTAAATCATAATGGAAGTACAATAGTGTGTGGTAGTCACATGGAAGGAATACCCATTTAGATAAATAATTCATTGATATTTTTATATAAAGGATTATATTTTTAGTTCTTGGTAGTTTGAATCATAATATTCGTCTTTTTAATAAATAAAATTCCATAGAAAATTTTCCTTTGAGTGCAATAATTCATGTGTGGGTGAGTGGTGTGAACTAAAAAGTTCAAATTGTTTATCTGTTATTCTATGAAACTGCCCTGATTTATTAAAGAAATAGATGGTAAATATTTAATTTGCGAGACTTTATAAATTATAGGAAATTTTTTTAAATTTATTGAAGAATGGTTTTTAGCCACTAATTAAATTTTGGAATTAAAATATTTAATACAAAGAAATTAATCCAAAATAAAATTATGTAGGGGAATTTTAATTGATTTTCAATTTTTTCCATTCAAAATGTTTCTTGAAAAAAGGTACACTAAAAATTATGATGATTGTAATTTATTCATATTTGGGAAGAAAAATGTTCCATTTCTACCACGGGAAATGTACTACCATCAGATGATCTTGATACCTTCAACATTTTATATGTACGATTATACCTATTATCACTAGATTACTACCATTATCCTTCTACCGTTAGAGGAAAAAATCCTTATATCACTAACATGGTACCTTTGGCCTACTATTTCAACCTTAATAAATATCAAATTTTGATGCTACCACTAGTATAGCAAAGCATGTTATACCATCAGAGTGAAACATCCACTGTTATGATGTGGATGAATTAAAATTATTGATCTGAGGCTGAATAAAATGATGAATGTTCTTAAGATGGTAGTAAAATTTATCTTGAGTAAATGCATTGGATAGTGGCTGAAATAAATAAATTTATCCCATGCCTAGATCTCTGATCCGATGCCTTTCTTTTCGAGGAAAAAAATGAAATTGAATATAGAACTTGTAACTGATGAATAAAATTCAATGATATGGGTTACTATAGGGTTGTTTTTATTATTATTTATAGGTCCGACTGAGGATGGAGATAAAGAATTCAAATTTCTCAATACATAACATTTGATTTTGTTTAAGAGTGCACATCCAGATCATGACGAAATGACTTGTTGAAGATAAGAATTCCCGATGGAGGATGAAACCGTGTATAAGGGTAGTTATATCGGTCACATAATTGTATTTAGATATATGTAATTCTCATATAAGGTTAGTGTAGAAACCACGTTATGGTGATGGCCACCAATGTAAAGGTAGTGGGAATATCAATTAAAGGACCTAAATGAATTATGAAAGGGTGGAATAAATAATTATATAAGTGTTCGAATTCTATAAGGGTGATGGAGAAATTATGTAAGGTTCAACGAAGACACCTATAAGGGTAGCATGGCATGTATTTTTAAGGTTCATAATCATTTTTAGGGTACACACATCCATATAAAAAGACCCTTGATTCCAGACACATATAACTCATCCAATTAATATTCCAGTTCATAACTCAAACCACATAATTTCAAGTGAGTAAATTAAATTCAACGATTCCTGTAAATAAATTTCCTTTCCATGGTAGAATTGTTCGGCACCTATATATTATAACTATGTCTCTATAATTTTCTTGTGAATTAAAATTAAATACCTTTTTTGGTTTTGTTCATTGTAATGTTTGAATATTAGTTTCCCTAAATTATTTTCTATGAATATTAATTTCATTTATGACCTTATAAACACTTTAAAAATAAATGGCTGACAAAATAGTGAATTACCACGGGAGGATCACTATTAATCAATTCCTCAATCCAATTTCTTCTATTTGACTTTAATTTTGATAATGCAGTGGGGGTGTTTTTGAGTTGGTGCAGCTATCATCCACCATCCCTAAGACTTATTACTATTTAATTATATTCTCTATTGATTCTTACTACATCACCATTATTTTATTTATATATGATTAATTTGATGGAGTTAATAACTAAAAAACATATTCTTAAGTGGGGTAGAGTTTGATAACTTTTTTATGACAATGGAATTTACATCGAATAAAACCACTAAGAAAGCATAATTCATTGTTCCTAAGATATTTATGAAACTTTATAGGATAATTTGATTTTACTATAGGATGTTTATGAATTAATAATATTGATTAGATTATCAACTGAATGAAAATATCAATAATGGATAATGAAATTTATTTGTTAATGAAAACCCCTTTAGAGGGTTTTTAGTGTTGTATTCGTTGAAATAGTAAAGAATTTATTTTTACTATTTAATAGTGGACACTAAATTTTCAACATGAATGAATTAGAAAATAGGATAGACAATGCAATTGCTACATGAAAATTACATAGTCTTGTTGGTTGTTCTTATAAAAGAAGGACCACTTTAGCTTATCAGTCAATCTGGATCGACTCTATATTTTTAGGAGTATGCTTGACCATATAGGTGGAAAAGAAATAATATATTATCATGATGTAACTATGGGGGTAGGATAATGAAGACCCAGATTAGCGTGTACATGACGTTGTTGTTCTCACCACATAGAGGTAGAATAGAGGTGGCCATGAGTGGACCATGTTACTTATATATGGTGATTAATGGGGTAGAAGAAACATATATTACCCCATTAATTTTGAATTAAATTATTATGTGGGTTGCATATCATTAAATTTAAGCTACATCCAACCTCTCCACAGGTTAGAAGTGATGTTTGAGTGACCCTAATAATTTTTTTGGGGTTTCCATCCCATAGTACATGGGGATACACTACCGTTCCCTTTGATTGGAAAAATTCTACATCCTATATGAACATTAAAATGTTTATTTTCAAAAAAAAATAGATGCAGTGAATTAAAATTTCTAAATATTATAGGTATCCATAATATAGTTATTTTAGTTATTTCAAATCTCCAACGGATAGGATGGAGTCCATTCCATTGTCACCCCTTACAATGTGGATGGTTGAATTTTAGAAAAATAAATGGTTTTAAAATCAATGTTCTAGTAAGAGGATTCATCATAGGTGTTTTCTTCACACGACATCCCAACAGGCATGGCAAGTAGCGAAGGATATAATCATGTTCATGTTATGAAAGGAGTTAATTTTTGAGAAAATTGGATCTAGTAAAATTTATGTCTCTACACCATTTTTTCTGAACTCACCAAATGTGAGATAAGAGTTATTGTTGGTTTCACCATAGTTTATCACATGAATATCAAGTAATACTATGAAACAGTGATCAATACCACACTGTAGCCATGTTTCCTTCACATCGCATCCAGGTAGTGTATATACTGTAGGATGGTAGTTTCTTTTATTTTCATAAATAAATGAATAGAGTGATGTTTTATAACTCTTGATTGTTTATTCTATATTAATATCCCATGATGTACCCAATAATGAGAAGGGAATCATTCCACAATCCCATTTAAATTGGAATAATTATATAAATTTATCAAAATAAATGTGAAAATTTTCTATGGTTTAAGAGAGAGAATAGAAATTTAAAAAATAAGAGAGATTTAGAGATAATGTGATATTTTTTATGTATATTTTGAATGGTTTTTTTCCTGATCAAATATGGTAATTTTAAGGTTATAGAAAAAATTATTTCAAGAGTGTCATCCCCATGATAAATTTATATTTCTATATTGAATAGAAACCCAAATGCACGGGTATATTCATATCATTCTTATGTGAAAAAAGAAGGATTCAATAGATGAATCCAGAGTTCCTCATTATATATGATATTATATTTCTTCAATTTATTATTGTAATGAACTTTGAGGTTTAATGATACCACTCCAAAATTGAAACTATAATGTATTGATCTTTTAGTTAATTTTGTGCACATATGTGTGGTTGTGAACTCTTCATCAATATAGTACAATGCATGTGATCTACATAAAATTCCTTATGCTATTTAATGGTTTCGTCACTAATTTAAGGGATGGGTTGATATAAATAAAAGTGTTATTCAAGGTGAGAAATCATGTTCCAAATTTAGGAACGAATGAATTATAACCTAATTCACATCCAAGGGTGTTATCATATATAGTATTCTGATAAGTTTTATTAGATAGGCATTTATTCTTCCTCACTCTTTGTAGAGACCCGTAGCCTGACGTACATGGACATTACATTACATTTGCGGAATACTTAGTACATAACAAAAACACACACACAAGGATCGTAATAGTTTAGTGTCTTTGGAAACTCGGAACGTAATCTTCTAATCGTGGTGAAAGTTCTTCAATATCTCCCATAAAGGTCATCCCTTTTTTTTTACCTAAAACCTTTCTTTATATCCTGGGGAAAAGAAAACATAAAAGGGTGAGCTCAAATGCTCAGTAAGGGTAAACAAAAGAAATATCAATCACATCATATATATAAGAACATAGCTTTTGGAAATCTTAACCTGCAAAAAACTCATAATATCATAACATGGGATAAATCATAGAAGTGAAATGTAATCCCAATAATCATAACTTAAAACATGAAACTTTGTGGCATACACACATAATCATAGAGAATCATTTCTTGTTAGTCAAGACTCAATGCCAAGACTATCTTAGTGGACAAAGTCCCTTTCTGAATCGAGTAACCCTCGTTTCAGTCCTGTTTCACTGAACCGGTATAACCTACCATTTCAGCCATGTCTATCTCATGAGATATAAAATCTTTACCCAATGCATTGGAGGGAGATATAGGTCCCACCCATCTTATAATGAATCCTTTCTTATGTGTGCCACATAATCATAAATCATACATCATCGCATAACCCATGTAATAAAAATGGGATTCTTAAACAACATGACATCATAAAACAATTCATATAAGATAAAGGAATTCATAAAAATGTTTCCATCAAAACATAATCAAATCCATGTAATAATAGGGATAAAAACAGAACCCTTTTATTATCTTAGATGGAAAATAATTTTGATAAAATACTTGAACTTCATTCTTGAGGAAAATATCCTTTCTTCTTCAAAAACACTTTTCTTTTCTTAACATGTCATACAATTATAACTAAAAGAAGTTGATTAAAAATAAACTTGAAAAACTTGTAAAGGAAGCTTCTTGGGAATAATGTTTTAAAAATCCATTCATGCCGTATAAGTTAAAAAAAACATTCTTCGTACTTTTGTCGGAAAAGTCAAAAAGTACCTCGTACGAAAAATGATAAAAGATTCCTTTCATATTCTTTACTAAAAACTCACCGAAGGGTAAAAATGGATTTAAACAATTGTAGGTGGATGTAAATAATATTACATATTGATGAAACATGGATTTGGATGATGAAATACACCCCAGTAAATACTTACGAATAAACAATCTCGGATAAAAATGAGATTGTGATATTTCCCTTACCTTGGGTCCAATTTGCTTCGTATGTGTCCGAACCTCCTGTATAATTATTTAAATAATGTCATTGACTTATTACAGAATCATATTCATTGTTATGATATCATATATGGTTCACTTATGACATTATATTACCCGTTCTTTTGTAAATTCCATGTTAAAGAAGCGTTTTGGGTAAAATCGTTTCATTTATCGTAGGTGTTTTGACTTGTTGTTCTTGACATCATTATTACATATATCATGATTTACTTACTTCCAGAATATAAAATATGATTTATATATCATATATATTATATATATATATATATAATAGGTAGATAAATAAAATGAAAAACACCGTTCATGGAGACGGTAGTCCGTACGTACGCATGAACGCTCTTTTCCTTTCCTTATTGTCTTGAAATGGAAGTAAGTAGATGACATACATATGTATATATATACATAAATCCAGTAGCTTTATAATGTCATATATTTCATTATTATTTCTTATATATACATTATAATCATTCTTAAATGGTTAACATGGAGAATGAATCTCATCGCGTCGTGGAGACGGTATTCCGTACGTACGCACGAGCGATGATATCATTTCTATAAATATTGAATTGAATTGGAGTGGATTATACAATATATCAGAATCAATATGATGTTGTAATAACTATGTATAGTTATTCTTTACACCATTATACCCATCCATGTAAGGTGGTGGTGGAAAATAGATTACACCACGGCGTGGAGACGGTATTCCGTACGTACGCACGCGCGGTGATTTCTTTTTCCGTAGGATGGATAGATGGTGAAATAGGGTTGTTTCATACTTATAATAACATATCAGTATATGAGTGATACTGATGTTATTACTTCATAATGAAACAACCTAAGAATAAGAAGTTGAAGAAGAAATAAAGATGAAAGAATTGGTAACGGTAATTACCTCTTCTTTGAAGTGCCTCTTTGAGACCTCCTCTTAGGGTACTAGAATTGGTCTTTGAGGAAGACCAGAACCTCTAGGATGTTGCTAGGGAAGTGGAGAAGAGATTTTGGCAGGGGTTGGCCGAGCTTGAGTGCTCAAATTGGTGTGAGGAGGAGGGGGAGGAGGTGTCCTTTTATAGGGGAGGAGAGGGGCACCTTAGGAATATCTCAAAATATTATTTTATATTAAAGTAAAAATAGGTTTAAAATGGTTCCAAAGGGTCTTATTTCGAAGCTAAAGTGGGGATGGGTCGAAATACTATCAACCAATAGAATTTAGACAAGTTTAGGATATTATTTTAACCTTATCAATTAGATTTAACTCTAAGTTAAATAATTTAACATTTACCGTGTCTTTTTGTTTTCTTTCACTATATGGTTAATACACTTACTATAACATGCCAAAAGAACCCCAAATTGTTTATTATTAATATATATATCCTTATCTAAGTCATTTGGCCGAACCTTAGATTTTTAGGAATAAAATAACAATTAATAATATAATATTTGATTTAAAAACTATTTTGTGTCAATTTTGACACTATTTGATATATGATTTTTGTGAAAGTCATAACAGAATTAAATGTTCGAACCAAGTTGATTAAATCAACATTAATATATCATAGTAACCTAGAAAATTAGTGTAATTCATAAAAATTTTCAAATTACATTTATTTTGGTGTTTATAACATCAATTATGTCAATATTTCATTAATAAGATAATTACTGCATCATCGTTGTGTCATAAATAAATTAAATTATTTGATGTCTAAAAATTACAAATAAAATACCATCATGTAGGAAATATTTTTAGCTTTCTAATGAATATTTACAATCGAATTTATCTTATGTATAACCCCATATTAAAAATGATTTACTTATTAAACTTTGATTTTAACTATTTTAACCTTTCTTTAAATAAATTAATAATAAATGTCCTAATCTAATCCAAGTGGGCCTAAATGGTCATATTTTATTCCTAAGTTTGTTTTTGGTCGAATTACACTTGTCCAATAGAATTAGGACATGTGTTAGGGTAATATTAATATCATATTTACCCTTAGTTACCCTATTTACTATTAACCGCGGTAAAAAAAAGTAAAAAGTTACTATTCACCAAAAATTATTTTCATCTCATTGAACCACATTTTAGTCCTTGATATTAACCGTGTCTATCGGATTTTCAAAATTCTATTCACAGAAGCGGTAAAATTAAGTTTTATGCAAAATTCAGTTTTTTTTAACCTACCACTTAGTAGTTTCACTATTCATCAAAAATTGATGTTTTTCAGAACAATGCCAAAATTTCATCCTAAGCTATATTTCATATTCTGAATTCAAAAATGAAATCTATTTTACCAAATTCATAACATAGAAGTTGTATTAATTAATTTTATAATTAAATCCCGCTGTTAAAATAAATAGCGTGTTTTTAGGAAACAATATATATCAAAAGATTGACACTTGATTATGTCTGGTTTAAATGTGAAATTACAACCAATGACCAAAATTGTATTAAATTGTAAAAATATATTCTAAATATACTTTAAAACCACTCAAATTAATAATTTATCACTATTAATTATTTCGATTAAAAAAGTTGTTTTTAATTATAATTTAGTAATTTTCACTATTCATCAGAATATGAAAGTTATCCGAAAAGTACCAAAATTTCACCTTAGGCTAAATTCGATACTCTGAATCCAAAAATGAAATCCATTTTGAAAAATAAAATTTAAAAAATTTCAAAAAGTGGTTATTACTATTCATAACGGTTAGTTTTAATAATATTTTAATAGCATATCGTTGTTTAGTGAAACTCGTTATTGCGTACTATACACGCTATCGAGGAAGGTCGTGATTGCGTGTAATGCAAGGCAAGTCAAGGATGCATGTTGTGAAAGCTCCTTTAGGTGTAGCGTACAACACAAGACATTAATGAAATTAAAAAGAATATTTTTCATAAAATTTCAGGGTGTTACATTCTACCCCCCTTAAAATGAATTTCGCCCTCGAAATTCGTCGGGGTTATAAATGGTTTACTATTCGAATGTTTCTTTAATAGAAACCCACATCGTAAAAAGGAATGTCAAAACCAATCTTTAAAAACAAAAGTATGAAACGTAACGGTTACCCAAATAAACTAATCATTGGGTTTCCACATAGGTGAAAATATGGATATGGAAGAGAAATCTAACCATCATGTTCTGATGGAGAGTGGTAGAGAACATGGCTATGGAAAAGCCAGTAATCACAAATCCATATATTTGTGATGATATAAGGTACCATCTGATTCATCGGGTATAAGATCACTAGGACAACATTTTTGGTTTTCAAGATCATTTCCCCTAAAGTTGAAAATTTGAATTAGAATAAATACTTACTTTATTTTGGTACAATCTCACTGTTGTTCGTGCCTTGAACAATTTCCACTTCATCTCTTAAATAAATGAAGTTGAATTTGTTATTCGTGAAGTGTTAGCAGATCATGTGATAGAATGACAGGTCATTCCATCTGTCTCAAACAAAAGGTTAGCAAAACTTATATACATAAGTCAATCTATAGTGAGATTAATCATATATGGTTCCTAAAATGGACTTATACTTCATATATCATAATGCTTAATATAATAAAACTAGTTTCTACTAAACAGGGACTTCCTGTAGGTCAGTGGTAGGCGATAAAGGCCAGTCGCACTTCGGTTGTGGGTTCGATTCCTACAGCCTTGTCCGAAGCGATGGGCTGTCGCCCGTCCTGCAGGTTGTCCTTTTTCTAAAACTACATTACTATAACATCACATAAATAATATCAAAATAAGTTCTATACTTAAACAATACCAACTTATGGTTAACATAATCCATTACAATCTTTAGGCTTATCTAAAATACTTCGGTCCAAGCTCATAGTAAAAAGAAAATGATTACTTGAAATGTCGTCAACCAAGCATGTGAATACCATCATTTATCCCCCCTATATCTTGTTGGTCACATTCCAAACATTCAAACTCCTTAATCATGTATTCTCTTGAATAGCCATTGAACCTTGGTGAAAACATGAATGCAGTTAAACGTTAACACTTTCCACATACCAAAATCCTCAAAATTCTTTATAATCAAACCATGATATCACTTAGTCCTTATATCAATCATGAGCTCATGAATACTATTAAACATTTCATTTTCTCGTCTTCATTATGCGCATATCATCTTACTTCCAGAAAATATCTCAATAAATTTGAATACCACATCAATAAATATTGCAATACTCAATGATACAACATTATTTTGGAATCCCATTACATAAACATTTAATCATTCCACCACATCGTTGTCATATTCAACATTGCCAATAGTGATCGCATGTGATTTCCCTTTGTCCTTTGCCTTCAGTGGTTGCTCATGTTGATCATCACTAACCCTTGGATTAGGGCAATTATTAGCATAATGCCCCATTTCCTTGCACTTGAAGCATTGAAGTGTTGGCGGTGCGTTCTCTGCAGTGTTTGCTTTATTCAAATCATTAGAAACCCTTTTTACATTACTTCGACACTCAGCTGCTCGATGACCTTCTTTTCCACACTTAAAACATTTTCTAGTTCCTTTAAGACAATCTCCACCATGCTTCTTTCCACACTTTGTGCATAAGGAAACATTCATCTTCTTTTCACCATTATTCTGAGATTTCTCCTTGAACTCCATCTTTCGTTTCTTGTCAAAACCATGAGATGGATATGTAACACCAACTTCCATTTCTACCTTGATAGCACAACGCACAATTTCATCATAGCTACTGAAGTCTCTTATAGCTAATGCCCTTCGAAGACTTGGTTTTAAGCCACTGAAAAATCGATCAACTTTACTTTCAGGTTGGATGATAATTCCAGAAGCATACCTTGCAAGTCTTGTAAAATTCGCTTCGTATATACCAACAGATTCATCATCCTTCTGCTTCAGCTCAAGAAACTCCTTTTCCATCTTTGTTCGAAGAATACGAGGGAAGTACTTACTGAAAAACATGTTCTTGAACTCGTCCCATTCCATGGACTCAATTTGATCTCTTGGCCTCGTATTCTTGATAAGATTCCACCATTGATCAGCTTCACCTTCCAAACGATATACTGCTAAGATGACTTTATCATGTTCAGAACATTGAAGAACTGAAAATATCTTTTCAGTAGTACTGATCCATTGTTCAGCCACAAGTGGATCAGAAGACCCACTGAAAGAAGGTGGACGTTGCCTCATGAAGGACTCAATAGAATATTGTTCCCTTCTCTGCTCATTTGGAAGTCCAGAATGATTCATAGCTTGTGTAAGTATAGCAATAAGATTTTGCACTCCATCTCCCATAACATTTGTTTGTTCAGGAGGGCAATCATTGCATTGTCCATTGCATTGATCAACACGGTTCCTTCGGGTTCCAGCCATCGTCTAAAACCCAAAAAGAATAGTGTGAGAGGCAAAAATCATGCTAGGGAAAACAACATAATAAAGGGGGAGTACCTTCAATATCCAACATCTTAGGTTTAATTCTATGATCGTTAGCGTAATTCTATTACTATAACCTATACGTATACTTATCCCTAGGGACATCCCTAGACATACCTTAGAAATATCTCTAGGGATCTAACTAACGTTTTCGCATCCTAGTTTCCAAAGGTTGACTAAACCTTTCCTCTGATACCAACTGTAGAGACCCGTAGCCTGATGTACATGGACATTACATTACATTTGCGGAATACTTAGTACATAACAAAAACACACACACAAGGATCGTAATAGTTTAGTGTCTTTGGAAACTCGGAACGTAATCTTCTAATCGTGGTGAAAGTTCTTCAATATCTCCCATAAAGGTCATCCCTTTTTTTTTACCTAAAACCTTTCTTTATATCCTGGGGAAAAGAAAACATAAAAGGGTGAGCTCAAATGCTCAGTAAGGGTAAACAAAAGAAATATCAATCACATCATATATATAAGAACATAGCTTTTGGAAATCTTAACCTGCAAAAAACTCATAATATCATAACATGGGATAAATCATAGAAGTGAAATGTAATCCCAATAATCATAACTTAAAACACGAAACTTTGTGGCATACACACATAATCATAGAGAATCATTTCTTGTTAGTCAAGACTCAATGCCAAGACTATCTTAGTGGACAAAGTCCCTTTCTGAATCGAGTAACCCTCGTTTCAGTCCTGTTTCACTGAACCGGTATAACCTACCATTTCAGCCATGTCTATCTCATGAGATATAAAATCTTTACCCAATGCATTGGAGGGAGATATAGGTCCCACCCATCTTATAATGAATCCTTTCTTATGTGTGCCACATAATCATAAATCATACATCATCGCATAACCCATGTAATAAAAATGGGATTCTTAAACAACATGACATCATAAAACAATTCATATAAGGTAAAGGAATTCATAAAAATGTTTCCATCAAAACATAATCAAATCCATGTAATAATAGGGATAAAAACAGAACCCTTTTATTATCTTAGATGGAAAATAATTTTGATAAAATACTTGAACTTCATTCTTGAGGAAAATATCCTTTCTTCTTCAAAAACACTTTTCTTTTCTTAACATGTCATACAATTATAACTAAAAGAAGTTGATTAAAAATAAACTTGAAAAACTTGTAAAGGAATCTTCTTGCGAATAATGTTTTAAAAATCCATTCATGCCGTATAAGTTAAAAAAAACATTCTTCGTACTTTTGTCAGAAAAGTCAAAAAGTACCTCGTACGAAAAATGATAAAAGATTCCTTTCATATTCTTTACTAAAAACTCACCGAAGGGTAAAAATGGATTTAAACAATTGTAGGTGGATGTAAATAATATTACATATTGATGAAACATGGATTTGGATGATGAAATACACCCCAGTAAATACTTACGAATAAACAATCTCGGATAAAAATGAGATTGTGATATTTCCCTTACCTTGGGTCCAATTTGCTTCGTATGTGTCCGAACCTCCTGTATAATTATTTAAATAATGTCATTGACTTATTACAGAATCATATTCATTGTTATGATATCATATATGGTTCACTTATGACATTATATTACCCGTTCTTTTGTAAATTCCATGTTAAAGAAGCGTTTTGGGTAAAATCGTTTCATTTATCGTAGGTGTTTTGACTTGTTGTTCTTGACATCATTATTACATATATCATGATTTACTTACTTCCAGAATATAAAATATGATTTATATATCATATATATTATATATATATATATAATAGGTAGATAAATAAAATGAAAAACACCGTTCATGGAGACGGTAGTCCGTACGTACGCATGAACGCTCTTTTCCTTTCCTTATTGTCTTGAAATGGAAGTAAGTAGATGACATACATATGTATATATATACATAAATCCAGTAGCTTTATAATGTCATATATTTCATTATTATTTCTTATATATACATTATAATCATTCTTAAATGGTTAACATGGAGAATGAATCTCATCGCGTCGTGGAGACGGTATTCCGTACGTACGCACGAGCGATGATATCATTTCTATAAATATTGAATTGAATTGGAGTGGATTATACAATATATCAGAATCAATATGATGTTGTAATAACTATGTATAGTTATTCTTTACACCATTATACCCATCCATGTAAGGTGGTGGTGGAAAATAGATTACACCACGGCGTGGAGACGGTATTCCGTACGTACGCACGCGCGGTGATTTCTTTTTCCGTAGGATGGATAGATGGTGAAATAGGGTTGTTTCATAATTATAATAACATATCAGTATATGAGTGATACTGATGTTATTACTTCATAATGAAACAACCTAAGAATAAGAAGTTGAAGAAGAAATAAAGATGAAAGAATTGGTAACGGTAATTACCTCTTCTTTGAAGTGCCTCTTTGAGACCTCCTCTTAGGGTACTAGAATTGGTCTTTGAGGAAGACCAGAACCTCTAGGATGTTGCTAGGGAAGTGGAGAAGAGATTTTGGCAGGGGTTGGCCGAGCTTGAGTGCTCAAATTGGTGTGAGGAGGAGGGGGAGGAGGTGTCCTTTTATAGGGGAGGAGAGGGGCACCTTAGGAATATCTCAAAATATTATTTTATATTAAAGTAAAAATAGGTTTAAAATGGTTCCAAAGGGTCTTATTTCGAAGCTAAAGTGGGGATGGGTCGAAATACTATCAACCAATAGAATTTAGACAAGTTTAGGATATTATTTTAACCTTATCAATTAGATTTAACTCTAAGTTAAATAATTTAACATTTACCGTGTCTTTTTGTTTTCTTTCACTATATGGTTAATACACTTACTATAACATGCCAAACGAACCCCAAATTGTTTATTATTAATATATATATCCTTATCTAAGTCATTTGGCCGAACCTTAGATTTTTAGGAATAAAATAACAATTAATAATATAATATTTGATTTAAAAACTATTTTGTGTCAATTTTGACACTATTTGATATATGATTTTTGTGAAAGTCATAACAGAATTAAATGTTCGAACCAGGTTGATTAAATCAACATTAATATATCATAGTAACCTAGAAAATTAGTGTAATTCATAAAAATTTTCAAATTACATTTATTTTGGTGTTTATAACATCAATTATGTCAATATTTCATTAATAAGATAATTACTGCATCATCGTTGTGTCATAAATAAATTAAATTATTTGATGTCTAAAAATTACAAATAAAATACCATCATGTAGGAAATATTTTTAGCTTTCTAATGAATATTTACAATCGAATTTATCTTATGTATAACCCCATATTAAAAATGATTTACTTATTAAACTTTGATTTTAACTATTTTAACCTTTCTTTAAATAAATTAATAATAAATGTCCTAATCTAATCCAAGTGGGCCTAAATGGTCATATTTTATTCCTAAGTTTGTTTTTGGTCGAATTACACTTGTCCAATAGAATTAGGACATGTGTTAGGGTAATATTAATATCATATTTACCCTTAGTTACCCTATTTACTATTAACCGCGGTAAAAAAAAGTAAAAAGTTACTATTCACCAAAAATTATTTTCATCTCATTGAACCACATTTTAGTCCTTGATATTAACCGTGTCTATCGGATTTTCAAAATTCTATTCACAGAAGCGGTAAAATTAAGTTTTATGCAAAATTCAGTTTTTTTTAACCTACCACTTAGTAGTTTCACTATTCATCAAAAATTGATGTTTTTCAGAACAATGCCAAAATTTCATCCTAAGCTATAATTCATATTCTGAATTCAAAAATGAAATCTATTTTACCAAATTCATAACATAGAAGTTGTATTAATTAATTTTATAATTAAATCCCGCTGTTAAAATAAATAGCGTGTTTTTAGGAAACAATATATATCAAAAGATTGACACTTGATTATGTCTGGTTTAAATGTGAAATTACAACCAATGACCAAAATTGTATTAAATTGTAAAAATATATTCTAAATATACTTTAAAACCACTCAAATTAATAATTTATCACTATTAATTATTTCGATTAAAAAAGTTGTTTTTAATTATAATTTAGTAATTTTCACTATTCATCAGAATATGAAAGTTATCCGAAAAGTACCAAAATTTCACCTTAGGCTAAATTCGATACTCTGAATCCAAAAATGAAATCCATTTTGAAAAATAAAATTTACAAAATTTCAAAAAGTGGTTATTACTATTCATAACGGTTAGTTTTAATAATATTTTAATAGCATATCGTTGTTTAGTGAAACTCGTTATTGCGTACTATACACGCTATCGAGGAAGGTCGTGATTGCGTGTAATGCAAGGCAAGTCAAGGATGCATGTTGTGAAAGCTCCTTTAGGTGTAGCGTACAACACAAGACATTAATGAAATTAAAAAGAATATTTTTCATAAAATTTCAGGGTGTTACATTCTACCCCCCTTAAAATGAATTTCGCCCTCGAAATTCGTCGGGGTTATAAATGGTTTACTATTCGAATGTTTCTTTAATAGAAACCCACATCGTAAAAAGGAATGTCAAAACCAATCTTTAAAAACAAAAGTATGAAACGTAACGGTTACCCAAATAAACTAATCATTGGGTTTCCACATAGGTGAAAATATGGATATGGAAGAGAAATCTAACCATCATGTTCTGATGGAGAGTGGTAGAGAACATGGCTATGGAAAAGCCAGTAATCACAAATCCATATATTTGTGATGATATAAGGTACCATCTGATTCATCGGGTATAAGATCACTAGGACAACATTTTTGGTTTTCAAGATCATTTCCCCTAAAGTTGAAAATTTGAATTAGAATAAATACTTACTTTATTTTGGTACAATCTCACTGTTGTTCGTGCCTTGAACAATTTCCACTTCATCTCTTAAATAAATGAAGTTGAATTTGTTATTCGTGAAGTGTTAGCAGATCATGTGATAGAATGACAGGTCATTCCATCTGTCTCAAACAAAAGGTTAGCAAAACTTATATACATAAGTCAATCTATAGTGAGATTAATCATATATGGTTCCTAAAATGGACTTATACTTCATATATCATAATGCTTAATATAATAAAACTAGTTTCTACTAAACAGGGACTTCCTGTAGGTCAGTGGTAGGCGATAAAGGCCAGTCGCACTTCGGTTGTGGGTTCGATTCCTACAGCCTTGTCCGAAGCGATGGGCTGTCGCCCGTCCTGCAGGTTGTCCTTTTTCTAAAACTACATTACTATAACATCACATAAATAATATCAAAATAAGTTCTATACTTAAACAATACTAACTTATGGTTAACATAATCCATTACAATCTTTAGGCTTATCTAAAATACTTCGGTCCAAGCTCATAGTAAAAAGAAAATGATTACTTGAAATGTCGTCAACCAAGCATGTGAATACCATCATTTATCCCCCCTATATCTTGTTGGTCACATTCCAAACATTCAAACTCCTTAATCATGTATTCTCTTGAATAGCCATTGAACCTTGGTGAAAACATGAATGCAGTTAAACGTTAACACTTTCCACATACCAAAATCCTCAAAATTCTTTATAATCAAACCATGATATCACTTAGTCCTTATATCAATCATGAGCTCATGAATACTATTAAACATTTCATTTTCTCGTCTTCATTATGCGCATATCATCTTACTTCCAGAAAATATCTCAATAAATTTGAATACCACATCAATAAATATTGCAATACTCAATGATACAACATTATTTTGGAATCCCATTACATAAACATTTAATCATTCCACCACATCGTTGTCATATTCAACATTGCCAATAGTGATCGCATGTGATTTCCCTTTGTCCTTTGCCTTCAGTGGTTGCTCATGTTGATCATCACTAACCCTTGGATTAGGGCAATTATTAGCATAATGCCCCATTTCCTTGCACTTGAAGCATTGAAGTGTTGGCGGTGCGTTCTCTGCAGTGTTTGCTTTATTCAAATCATTAGAAACCCTTTTTACATTACTTCGACACTCAGCTGCTCGATGACCTTCTTTTCCACACTTAAAACATTTTCTAGTCCCTTTAAGACAATCTCCACCATGCTTCTTTCCACACTTTGTGCATAAGGAAACATTCATCTTCTTTTCACCATTATTCTGAGATTTCTCCTTGAACTCCATCTTTCGTTTCTTGTCAAAACCATGAGATGGATATGTAACACCAACTTCCATTTCTACCTTGATAGCACAACGCACAATTTCATCATAGCTACTGAAGTCTCTTATAGCTAATGCCCTTCGAAGACTTGGTTTTAAGCCACTGAAAAATCGATCAACTTTACTTTCAGGTTGGATGATAATTCCAGAAGCATACCTTGCAAGTCTTGTAAAATTCGCTTCGTATATACCAACAGATTCATCATCCTTCTGCTTCAGCTCAAGAAACTCCTTTTCCATCTTTGTTCGAAGAATACGAGGGAAGTACTTACTGAAAAACAAGTTCTTGAACTCGTCCCATTCCATGGACTCAATTTCATCTCTTGGCCTCGTATTCTTGATAAGATTCCACCATTGATCAGCTTCACCTTCCAAACGATATACTGCTAAGATGACTTTATCATGTTCAGAACATTGAAGAACTGAAAATATCTTTTCAGTAGTACTGATCCATTGTTCAGCCACAAGTGGATCAGAAGACCCACTGAAAGAAGGTGGACGTTGCCTCATGAAGGACTCAATAGAATATTGTTCCCTTCTCTGCTCATTTGGAAGTCCAGAATGATTCATAGCTTGTGTAAGTATAGCAATAAGATTTTGCACTCCATCTCCCATAACATTTGTTTGTTCAGGAGGGCAATCATTGCATTGTCCATTGCATTGATCAACACGGTTCCTTCGGGTTCCAGCCATCGTCTAAAACCCAAAAAGAATAGTGTGAGAGGCAAAAATCATGCTAGGGAAAACAACATAATAAAGGGGGAGTACCTTCAATATCCAACATCTTAGGTTTAATTCTATGATCGTTAGCGTAATTCTATTACTATAACCTATACGTATACTTATCCCTAGGGACATCCCTAGACATACCTTAGAAATATCTCTAGGGATCTAACTAACGTTTTCGCTTCCTAGTTTCCAAAGGTTGACTAAACCTTTCCTCTGATACCAACTGTAGAGACCCGTAGCCTGACGTACATGGACATTACATTACATTTGCGGAATACTTAGTACATAACAAAAACACACACACAAGGATCGTAATAGTTTAGTGTCTTTGGAAACTCGGAACGTAATCTTCTAATCGTGGTGAAAGTTTTTCAATATCTCCCATAAAGGTCATCCCTTTTTTTTTACCTAAAACCTTTCTTTATATCCTGGGGAAAAGAAAACGTAAAAGGGTGAGCTCAAATGCTCAGTAAGTGTAAACAAAAGAAATATCAATCACATCATATATATAAGAACATAGCTTTTGGAAATCTTAACCTGCAAAAAACTCATAATATCATAACATGGGATAAATCATAGAAGTGAAATGTAATCCCAATAATCATAACTTAAAACATGAAACTTTTTGGCATACACACATAATCATAGAGAATCATTTCTTTTTAGTGAAGACTCAATGCCAAGACTATCTTAGTGGACAAAGTCCCTTTCTGAATCGAGTAACCCTCGTTTCAGTCCTGTTTCACTGAACCGGTATAACCTACCATTTCAGCCATGTCTATCTCATGAGATATAAAATCTTTACCCAATGCATTGGAGGGAGATATAGGTCCCACCCATCTTATAATGAATCCTTTCTTATGTGTGCCACATAATCATAAATCATACATCATCGCATAACCCATGTAATAAAAATGGGATTCTTAAACAACATGACATCATAAAACAATTCATATAAGATAAAGGAATTCATAAAAATGTTTCCATCAAAACATAATCAAATCCATGTAATAATAGGGATAAAAACAGAACCCTTTTATTATTTTAGATGGAAAATAATTTTGATAAAATACTTGAACTTCATTCTTGAGGAAAATATCCTTTCTTCTTCAAAAACACTTTTCTTTTCTTAACATGTCATACAATTATAACTAAAAGAAGTTGATTAAAAATAAACTTGAAAAACTTGTAAAGGAAGCTTCTTGGGAATAATGTTTTAAAAATCCATTCATGCCGTATAAGTTAAAAAAAAACATTCTTCGTACTTTTGTCGGAAAAGTCAAAAAGTACCTCGTACGAAAAATGATAAAAGATTCCTTTCATATTCTTTACTAAAAACTCACCGAAGGGTAAAAATGGATTTAAACAACTGTAGGTGGATGTAAATAATATTACATATTGATGAAACATGGATTTGGATGATGAAATACACCCCAGTAAATACTTACGAATAAACAATCTCGGATAAAAATGAGATTGTGATATTTCCCTTACCATAGGTCCAATTTGCTTCGTATGTGTCCGAACCTCCTGTATAATTATTTAAATAATGTCATTGACTTATTACAGAATCATATTCATTGTTATGATATCATATATGGTTCACTTATGACATTATATTACCCGTTCTTTTGTAAATTCCATGTTAAAGAAGCGTTTTGGGTAAAATCGTTTCATTTATCGTAGGTGTTTTGACTTGTTGTTCTTGACATCATTATTACATATATCATGATTTACTTACTTCCAGAATATAAAATATGATTTATATATCATATATATTATATATATATATATATAATAGGTAGATAAATAAAATGAAAAACACCGTTCATGGAGACGGTAGTCCGTACGTACGCATGAACGCTGTTTTCCTTTCCTTATTGTCTTGAAATGGAAGTAAGTAGATGACATACATATGTATATATATACATAAATCCAGTAGCTTTATAATGTCATATATTTCATTATTATTTCTTATATATACATTATAATCATTCTTAAATGGTTAACATGGAGAATGAATCTCATCGCGTCGTGGAGACGGTATTCCGTACGTACGCACGAGCGATGATATCATTTCTATAAATATTGAATTGAATTGGAGTGGATTATACAATATATCAGAATCAATATGATGTTGTAATAACTATGTATAGTTATTCTTTACACCATTATACCCATCCATGTAAGGTGGTGGTGGAAAATAGATTACACCACGGCGTGGAGACGGTATTCCGTACGTACGCACGCGCGGTGATTTCTTTTTCCGTAGGATGGATAGATGGTGAAATAGGGTTGTTTCATACTTATAATAACATATCAGTATATGAGTGATACTGATGTTATTACTTCATAATGAAACAACCTAAGAATAAGAAGTTGAAGAAGAAATAAAGATGAAAGAATTGGTAACGGTAATTACCTCTTCTTTGAAGTGCCTCTTTGAGACCTCCTCTTAGGGTACTAGAATTGGTCTTTGAGGAAGACCAGAACCTCTAGGATGTTGCTAGGGAAGTGGAGAAGCGATTTTGGCAGGGGTTGGCCGAGCTTGAGTGCTCAAATTGGTGTGAGGAGGAGGGGGAGGAGGTGTCCTTTTATAGGGGAGGAGAGGGGCACCTTAGGAATATCTCAAAATATTATTTTATATTAAAGTCAAAATCGGTTTATAATGGTTCCAAAGGGTCTTATTTCGAAGCTAAAGTGGGGATGGGTCGAAATCCTATCAACCAATAGAATTTAGACAAGTTTAGGATATTATTTTAACCTTATCAATTAGATTTAACTCTAAGTTAAATAATTTAACATTTACCGTGTCTTTTTGTTTTCTTTCACTATATGGTTAATACACTTACTATAACATGCCAAACGAACCCCAAATTGTTTATTATTAATATATATATCCTTATCTAAGTCATTTGGCCGAACCTTAGATTTTTAGGAATAAAATAACAATTAATAATATAATATTTTATTTAAAAACTATTTTGTGTCAATTTTGACACTATTTGATATATGATTTTTGTGAAAGTCATAACAGAATTAAATGTTCGAACCAAGTTGATTAAATCAACATTAATATATCATAGTAACCTAGAAAATTAGTGGAATTCATAAAAATTTTAAATTACATTTATTTTGGTGTTTATAACATCAATTATGTCAATATTTCATTAATAAGATAATTACTGCATCATCGTTGTGTCATAAATAAATTAAATTATTTGATGTCTAAAAATTACAAATAAAATACCATCATGTAGGAAATATTTTTAGATTTCTAATGAATATTTACAATCGAATTTATCTTATGTATAACCCCATATTAAAAATGATTTACTTATTAAACTTTGATTTTAACTATTTTAACCTTTCTTTAAATAAATTAATAATAAATGTCCTAATCTAATCCAAGTGGGCCTAAATGGTCATATTTTATTCCTAAGTTTGTTTTTGGTCGAATTACACTTGTCCAATAGAATTAGGACATGTGTTAGGGTAATATTAATATCATATTTACCCTTAGTTACCCTATTTACTATTAACCGCGGTAAAAAAAAGTAAAAAGTTACTATTCACCAAAAATTATTTTCATCTCATTGAACCACATTTTAGTCCTTGATATTAACCGTGTCTATCGGATTTTCAAAATTCTATTCACAGAAGCGGTAAAATTACGTTTTATGCAAAATTCAGTTTTTTTTAACCTACCACTTAGTAGTTTCACTATTCATCAAAAAATTGATGTTTTTCAGAACAATGCCAAAATTTCATCCTAAGCTATATTTCATATTCCGAATTCAAAAATGAAATCTATTTTACCAAATTCATAACATAGAAGTTGTATTAATTAATTTTATAATTAAATCCCGCTGTTAAAATAAATAGCGTGTTTTTAGGAAACAATATATATCAAAAGATTGACACTTGATTATGTCTGGTTTAAATGTGAAATTACAACCAATGACCAACATTGTATTAAATTGTAAAAATATATTCTAAATATAATTTAAAACCACTCAAATTAATAATTTATCACTATTAATTATTTCGATTAAAAAATTTGTTTTTAATTATAATTTAGTAATTTTCACTATTCATCAGAATATAAAAGTTATCCGAAAAGTACCAAAATTTCACTTAGGCTAAATTCGATACTCTGAATCCAAAAATGAAATCCATTTTGAAAAATAAAATTTACAAAATTTCAAAAAGTGGTTATTACTATTCATAACGGTTAGTTTTAATAATATTTTAATAGCATATCGTTGTTTAGTGAAACTCGTTATTGCGTACTATACACGCTATCGAGGAAGGTCGTGATTGCGTGTAATGCAAGGCAAGTCAAGGATGCATGTTGTGAAAGCTCCTTTAGGTGTAGCGTACAACACAAGACATTAATGAAATTAAAAAGAATATTTTTCATAAAATTTCAGGGTGATACACTCTTCGTATTATTAGACATGTTTTTCACAATTAATGGTCTATATATTTTGTGGAATTGATTTCCAGTTTTGGAAAAGCATAATGAAAAACAATTTTAGATCCCTGCCATCGATGTTTGCACAATATTAATTTATGTGATCTGTATAAATATGGAAACCATATCCTTGCTAAAAAGTGATCATTAATAATTGGTTATAGATTCCAAATCCATAAATTCTTTGGGATTTTCTCTTAACAATCACATTTATAATAATGTATTGTACATAAAAACCTCACCTATTATATGGGATATGTTTTTAAATATTAATGAAAGATATTCAAAGGATTGGGAGGTCAAGATATAGGTTTTATTGAACAAGTATGATTATTTGAGAATTAATTAAAATGAGAAAATTGATTCCATTTTTGTCTATCAAAATGTTTTAATTAATGATTTATGAAGTCTTTATAGGGACCTCACAGATGAAAATACCATGAATACATTAATGGATGATTCCTTTCTTTTTCAATTAAATATTTTCAGTTCTATATGACAAATATTTAAAAAAATTATATATATATATATATGTTACTTTTCTATAACTCTAATATCCAATGGAAATATAAACAAGGGAAATGTGTCATTAATTAATGAAATTACTCATGTGGTTCTCATTAATTCTATAAGATAATCAAATAGGAATGAAAAATGTATAAGTTGAAGAAGTTTATGACACCATTTCACTTTGGTCCAATAATCATAAAATAAAAAGATAATGATTCAAGTGTAAGATTCCCCTTGCTTTCATTAATTGTGGAATGGTTGGAAATTTTGTATCCAAATATCCCAAGAACCTGAAATGAGATGATAGAGATGATAATAAACAAATTAAGATATTAAAATAAGGTTTAAATGTTTCTAAACACAATTTTTTCAAAAGAAAAGAACTTATGTCTAATGAAGAATATTGGTCTAGAGAATGTGAAGTATAAGGAGTTGAAAATTGGAAAGATGAAGTTTCTTTTTATGGACACTGAAAATAAACCATGAATTTATGATAGTGAAGATGATAATGAAGGAGTTTTTCTACGGGATGATTTTTGTGTAGAACTTGAGCCATCCTAAGAAACAATTTATATATGGAGATAGAATATATTGAACACTAATGTAAATTTTCATCACTCTAAGATATACATGAATCAACAAGAATAAAAATTGATATAATTGATCATAAAATTGAAAACATTAGATCAAGATGCTCATAAAAATGAAGGAAAGAAGATGAACTGAAGCATTAAATTGAAGAACGACCTTGAATCATTGATGGTTTTGATAAAATTATCAATCCAAAAGTGAATAGAATTGATTATATTAATAAACAATATATAAATTGACATAAAAAAATTGAACATAGTGAATTATAATGGACACTTAGAATATTGATAGTAAATTCCGATGCATCATTGTCAAGCTAATACAATGGAATTTCTCAAAAAGAATACATTCATATAAATCATATCATGTGGTTTAATGACAATGATAAATCCATTTTTAAAATAAAACTACTTGAACAAACACCCCAACTGAAGGCTCATCATTGTAACCCTAAAGAGAAAACATAAAATCAGGACAAAAAACATTATAATGCCACTAAATTCATATATTTTTTAAATGGTAATATTGGACAAATGTAATATGTTCTTTCTATTTAAATGTTTTCTATCTGGTATAAACACTAATACAAACGTGAAATTATAATATATACTGTTTATTTTATTTTGATGGATATTTTTTTGTAATGGTTTCAGGTATAAGGTACACAATTATTCTTAATTAATTCATACAATTTCAAAAAAAAATACTCTAAGAGGTTGAAATTAAAATATAGAAATATCATTCAAAATTTTAGATATATAAAAGTGATTTTAAGACTTGTAAGAACATGAAGTGTTGTTAGAGCCACCGATTTTGAAGGAAAAACATTACTAACTTGTGTGATGAAAGGAATTTCATAGAATACAATCTCATGAACTGTGAAAATTTGAGGAGAAACACATATGATCATGCATAAATAAATCTTTGTGGTGTTTAATCATATTAATTTTTACATATTATAATTCTAGAATGAGGTGGGTGTTAAAACATTTTATTCCAAAAAAGAATATTTTAAACAAAATGATTCTTGGAAAAATGATGTTCTCTTGGTTGATGATCTAATTTAAAACCATCTTAGTTTTACTTAATCATGTGAACACAAACATGAGGTATAATTCATCCAAAATACTTGTACTATCAAGGATAAAGATGATCCACTTTATCTCTAGAGAAGAATAACCAAGGGAAGTTTATATGTTGTTGGAGATAAATATTTCTGTATGTTATAAAAATAAGATGAGATCCTGTTAGATCATAATAACGTAGGTATTTGATGAAAGAATCTATGATGAGTTTGGTATAGTGAATTGGAGCTCATTATATTCATCATATCACTTATTATCACACACACATACATGATTAATGTTAAAAAGGGAATATTATTCTAATATCCTTCATGAAAATGTAGAGAGAGGTATCAAGGTTTCTTTAGCTTGTGGACATGGATGTTTGTGGGATAATTTTACCCAATAAAATGGATGGAATAAGGTATTATGGTTTTTTTGTATTTGAATATATAAAAATGACAAGGATCAAGCCTATCACACAAAAGACTGAGGTACAAATATGTATGAATCAATATTATAGAATAGTTGAAAAGATATATTGTGTAGAGATCCCTAAATTTTAAACTTTCAATGGGATAATTTTATAAAAAACAATATTTGTAACATTGTAGAATTCACCATCGAGTTTTGACTATCTAAACACCCCAACAAAATTAGGTAATGGAAAAAATAAATAATATAAAAAAACACGTCTTCAATAAAGATAATTGAAAAGTATCCTATAGAGGGATATTGAATGAATCAATTCTTGAATAGGTACACATAATAGATATAGTGAATCTATGTGAGAACGAAGAGATAAATCCATTTGAAATGTGGTTAAAAAACAAACCTATACTCAAATACATATACGAGTTTGGATGAAAATGCTTTATTCAAAATAAGGAAAAAAGAATAAAACTTTATGAACTAGTAGATAGAGGAATCTTTATTAGATACACATCAAATAGTAAATCTTACTAGTTTTACAAAAGGTGGAATGAAAATATGATTGAATGAAATAATGTTGTGTTGGTTGAAGTTGAATGAACAATAATATCACAGGAGAATATTTTTCATGAAATACAACCAATTTCTAAATCTAAAAGTAATGGAGTTTTATAAGGTTCAAGGGTGTTATAAAGAATAAATATAACTATAACAACGATTTTGATTTTGATGATTTAATAACTATTCTAATAGGTTCATGATGAAAAATAAGAATGGTTGAAATCACTGAGAGAAACATTATTGGAGGATAGAAAACTCTAGTCTATACTAGAATAATGACAGCTTACCAATAGATATCATTATTATCTTTGAAAAAACCAAAATATTTTAATGAGTATGTAAATGATGAGATTTAGGTTGAGGATATGAATGAAGATATATAACATGTAGAGAAAAAGAAATTCATGGGAATTTTTTCTAATACCAAGTGTCAAGAATATCATTATAACCAAGTGGTTGTTCCTAAATTAATTTAATAATGGTGGAAGGGTGATTCAAAAGAATGAACAGATTTTCTGCAAAGTTTATTCCCAAATTGAAGGAATCAATTTCAATGAGATGTAGGCACATGTTTCTTGGATTTAAACTATTTGGTTATTTCTAGTCATGTTAATTTATAATGGGTGTAAAATATATTAAAGTGATGTCAAATATTTCTTTTTGATTGGTTTCCTTTAATATGAGCTATATATTAGGAAAACATTGGGTATCTCATAGATGAAAATGATGTAAAAGTGTGTGACTATATAAAGTTTAATATAGCTTCATGGAGGACTATGTGCATTGAATTATATATATGATCAATTTATAAGGAATGTGAGTTTTCATATATGTGTATTTGATCATAACATGTATATCAATATGTAAAATGGTAAGCATTTAATGGTGACTATCTATATTGAAAATATAATTTTTTGGAGGCTTGGAGGACAACTAATGAATGAATATTTCAAAACTCATGAGGTGAGAATTTTAGACGTCTCTAATTGATGAAATTTCATATTTCATTGGTTTATAGATTCCTCAAAAAAAAATCTGGGATATTTATCTATCAAAAATATACACCAAGTAAGTCATAAGAAGATTCCATATATAGGTCTAAAGACCCATAAAACATCGATTGTGAAAATATTGAAATTATAAAAATATCAGTTGAGAAACAATTTTTATGTGACCATGTATCAAAAAAATATTTGGAATTTAATGGAACTAGATGAGACATATTATTTTCTACTTATCAAGATTCTCATTTTCAAAGTTATCCAATGGATATCCTCATGAAATATACAAAACAAATTCATTTATATATTCATGGATTTTATTTTCTTTTGAATATTCAAATAAAAAATCCCTAAAATTTTTATTTTATCAAAAAAAATATGGTTTGGAAATAATTTGGAATAGATATGATGTTTCCCCTTAAATAACCATTCCAATATAACTATTTAATAAATCTAAAAATATATGATATTTGATGGTCCTAATTGTTTTCAAAACTCTATTATCTTTCCCACTCAATGCTTTATGTAGCTTATTTTCCTTTCCAAGGTGCTATTGTAAGAGGAAATTGTAATCTTTGAGTAGTTATAAGCATTTATGATGACTCATTTTGAGATATTTCTTTTAGAAGATGAATTTAAAACTTTTATCATCCATATATAATTAGAATATTTCTTTAAAATATTAATGAATTCATATCATCAAGCTGTATTATGTAAATGAACTCAATATAATGGTTTAGATAATGTGTCTCATGAATCATTTACTACCATGATTTATATGAATTAACATTATTATATTACATAAGGACATATCTAAAAAATCAATATAATCCCAGAAAAATAGTTCTATTAGTTCCACAAAAATATATGATTTGTAATTAAATCCAAAGTGCATTGCAATATATTCATATTTTTTATACCTCAGATGAATTTTCTTCTCAAAATATGATCCCTATTTACGTGTAATTAATGATTCCTAGAATTATGATTATTCTTTAAAAAATATTATCATTTTTGAAGTTGATCAACTATGTCACCAATGTGGATAATATGATACATTCTCTATATAGTAATGGAATTAGTTTTCCTTTAATCGATAAATAACCATTTTTCCCATTTTTTCCTTACAATGCGGAAAAGGGATTCCCATTTTGAAACTATATTGTGTATAAATACCCTATCAAACAATTCATGTAATTGATTATTCATTTCCACTAATTCTAATATGTACATTCAATAGAGATTATTAGATAATGGGTATTCATTTGAGATGAGATCTATGTAAAACTCAACCACACACTCAAAAGTGTTTATGGGTAGTTAATTAAGAAACACATCAATATATTACTACATAATAGACACATACTCTATTATAAGGATACCTACCAAATTAATAAGTTTAGTATTACCTTCTTCATTAACAATTTCAGTAAATATGGCTCTTTTATATGTATTCAGACATGATTTAGATGACGTTTCCTCCCCTATAAATATAAATGATTCCATATTTCTATCACCGATCATAATATTATTCTCATAGAATTATTTTTTGCATTAAAACTTTAAATCCAATATATTGAAAGGATTAATTCATAGCCATGCATATATAGAATACTCAATTTTAAAAATAGGGTATCTATATTTATCAAAATGGGGAATAACTGGCATATCCAAATTATTGTATGATTTTCATTAGGATTCGTCATTGACAACTAAATTATTAACATGTTAATGAAATATACAATTTCTATATAACCCATGGATGGTATAAAAGAATAAAAATATATAGAATCAAATAATAAATTTTGAAATTTTGGGCTATGATCAAGGTAAATTCAACCACGTATTTAAAACATAATCCTTTTTGGTAGTGATCACATAATCTTGTCCATTCCCCCTTTTCTTATTTTGAGAAAAATTACATTGACACATGAGACATTCATTGGAATATATCCATATCTTCTTAGATATGGATCATTGAACACTATAAGCATCCTTCATTCCCTTAAAACCAAAAAACCTATTTACTTTTTTCCCACACATAAAAAACACTCATTCCCATAAATCATGTTCCAAAACAATAAATAAATAATGTTTACAAGTTGAAAATTCCACTCATCCATTCATTCCTTTTTTCATATAAACATTTCAAGGGTGCTCAACTATTTGGCTCAATAATTATATTCCCTGCAAAACATTACACATTTAGAATTATTTCTTTTTATTTTTGGATTTTGATTGTATATCCTCATGTACATAATAAAACTTAATGAAAAATTCCCTTCCAAGGCTAGTATTTATCCTAATGAGTAAACAATTAATATTACTCCTTATATTATTTATATAATCAATAACATTCATTAATAACCTTGTAGAGTTATCTCCACTATCAAAAATATTTTCCCTCTCCTTTTTCATTTTATTAAGGAATTACATCTCCATATCGTGTTTTTTTACATAAAAAACTTATTTTTAAATTGAAAATAACTCCCTGAAAGTATTCCACACAATAATATTTATTTTATATGACTCCTCAATGTTCTGTATCAACAAACATCAATAAGAAATTTATAATTTAAGATAATAAACTACCACAATAACTTTCACTCTTTTCCTACATTCCAAAGAGACAAAAATATTTTACATGGATTTAATGAATTTCATAGCTACTAATTAATAGGTATTACCATTAAATGATAGATTTTATTATTGTATGATGTGGTTTAACATTGTTGTACTATGATGGGGTTCATCTCTATATTAATCTTAATTTCCATTCCCATGAGATAAATCCTTAAAAATATTTCATAAAATGATAAAATTTCCAATATTTTCACTATGTTACATTCTCAACCAATATAATATACTGAATCAGTTCATCAAATTATGAAAATAAAATTAGCGTATATGATTCTAAATCTTTTCTAACAATTATCATAAATTTAAAATTTATGTGTATCATATATTAGAATCATATTCTTTGAATCTTTAGAAATATCATAAAATCATAAAAATATTTCTAAATAATTCATAATGGTTAATAAAGAGTTTTTGAATCAACTAAATCATATCCCATAGTATTTTCTGGATAGGAATGTTATCATAGGCCCACTCATCACGTACCAATAAAGATTGAGTTAAAAACCAATATTATTCTTTTAGAACTATTACAACTAGGTGAGTTTATTCCAAAACTGTGTCCACATGAATGTATCTAGATAATGATGTATTTTATTGGAAAATAACACAATATCTATGTTATAAAAATATTATGATATTTTCTGATAAACAAATTTTTCCTCAGAGTATGTTATATGGCCATGTTCTCTAATCTAGGCTTTCCAAAATATAGTTTCTAAGGATTATACTAAACAACTTTGATATTAATTGTACCACCCGGAACACAGTGACCTAAAGTAGGTAGTAAATTTACTATATTGTAACAACATATATGTGTTTAAATACTAAAGGATAAAATATTTTAGTAGTCTTAAAACATAGGTTATATACACGAATCTAAAATTAAAATTGAAAACATTAATTATAATATAAAATTCTTGTGAAAACATTTATATTTATTTTACTATATACATAAATTTATCAAGGTCTCTCTTATTTTTTGCGTATTAAATGGGAAAAAATAATGGGTCTGATTAAACAATTTGTAAAGGAATTCATACACCAAAAGCCATCATATAATAAATAAAGCATCAATAATATGGATGATATAAATTATAATAAAATATGACATATAATTAATACCATAAAAATGACACTAAATCCGTTAATGACATAGAAGCATAAATAATCATATGGATAACAATTAATTGTTTTATAATGATAATATACATAATGTTAGACATCATAATCTCATCACCAAAGCCTCATTCCCAGCCTTCATTTATAAATAGGTATGTCATACACCAAATAAAAAAATTATATAGTCTCATAAGATCAATTGATTCATTGAGGGGATATATTAGGAACCGATTGTAACATATGACATCTCATTAATTCATCATGTGAATGAAAAGAATAAGAATTCAACATATAATCAACATAGGAATTGTTTTCAAAAAAACTTCATATGAAATATTCTTATATTCCTCATTTATTAAATAGTAAAAAAAACAACCAAATCTATATACAGTAATATAGAAATTGGATTCATTATATTTTATCCCCAGTAATTAATAAGATGCTAAAAAAGATGCTGACAAAAATAAAAATAATTTCAAATTTTCAATGAAATATGTTTTGAGGAAAATACCATTTTAATTTTGAAATTACTAATATTAAAATCCAAAACTGTCATGAATATTGCAGAGAGAAATTTATTTTAATGGAATTGTGGAAATAATTAATGGATAATAGAGAAAAATTATATCCATCACAATAGAAACATTTGTTCATATACTAAGCCTTAAAATAAATATTATCTTCACACATTCATTAAAAAGTTCCTTATTTGAAAAAAAAACAAGGCGATTATTTTTAAAACAATTTATATAAACTAAAAAATTAGAAAAAATCAATTTAATAAATCAATTTTGAAAATTAAAAACATTCATGAATTTTTTTTAATGAATATGTGTACGTAGAAAAATTATTCTTGATCTAATAGAAAAATAATTCTGTAATTCAATAAAAATATTTCAAAAAATTTGGGTACATAGAGAGAGGGAAAAAGGAAAAGTTATAATTTGAAGAAATAAAAAAATGAGAATAAAATTGATGGGTTTTAAGATGGAAAATAAATTTATTCCCCCAATAAGAAACCTAAGAATAAATAATCTTAAATAAGGATGGTATTTTGAAATAAACCTTTTCATCTAGTCTGAATTTTTTGGTAAGTTATCTTGACATATTTTATAATAAATTTAAATTTATTATAATATAATAAAAGAATAGTATTCATAATTATAATCCCATAAATGTTTTACTTATAATATAATATCACTCATTCATTATTAATCTTTCATTATCATTATCAATTTAGGTGTTTTCTATTGTTTTCATGTATATTTCAATTCAATAGTTATGGTTATTTCATTTTGATTAGGGATTAATCATGTCAAAAATTTGAATCATGATATAAATATTATATTATAATTTATATATATTACATAATCAATTAATGGTGATTCTAAAAAATTCATCACATTTCTTCGTGGATGTGGTAGTCTATACATATGAACAAGCTACATTATCATTTTTTAATGGTAGGAAAGGTAAGGAGGTAAATAATATATTATAATTACACAATCATACTTATTTTATTAATATATAATATATTAATTATTTATATCTTTATTACTATATATGAAGATTGTAGATGAAAAATGAATTCCATAAATGTGTTGAGACAGTAGGTTGTATATATGTCTGCCTGAAGTTCTCCTTTTCCATAGAATAATCATACTCTTTATTACACACTTAAACAAGACTTATTAAATAAACATTCACTTAATAAAACTATGAGGATTGATAGGTCTAGTTTATTGGGAAATTAGGGACATTACATGACAACTTAAAACATGAAATATACATCTTTATTGAAAACATCTTTTACATGACCACACACATTCCTTCTTACTTAGCATTGCATGGGATAACCTGAGGACATGAATAAAAAAGGGTGAGATATAAAGCACCGTAAGGGAGTAAAAAAGGCATAAAATAAATATTATAGTACATTTAATGCAGTTTTCATATCAATGGATCATAAAATAAACATGGATATAAAGGCATGATATAGAATGATTATCATAACATGGAAATGGGGTAACAACACTTTACATGATATTAGAATGATCCAAGGCCCATTGCACATGGAGCATGTGTAAACACACATTTAACTTGATTATAATTAGTAAACCCTCATTGAACTTGATTTATCAGGATACTAATCTTTACCCAATGCTTTGAAGTACTATCAGGGTGCACCCTTCTTAATCATTCCATTCCATGCATAAGTGTGCCACATAGATCATACAACATTGAATCATTCAACATCATAATTTATTTCATGATAAATTAATGTATAATAAATACATGAAACACTTTAATCAATATGTAAATGTGCGTAAATGTGAATACTCTTGATAGAGAAATGGGCATGGTATTCACTACACAATGAATTTGGCTTGGAAAATTGTAGTCTAATTTTGGTATCATTATGACATGATATTAGAATTCATAAAAATTTTTAATGAGAGAGTAAAGGGTATATCATCATATATACATGAAATGAATAGTAATGGGGTCATATATATAAATTTACCAATATAGGTAATGGAATTTTTATGGATAATATAAAATAATTACTTGAATGTAAATGAGAAAAGAGAAATTCCTTACAGAATTTCATCATGGTAACAGGTGTACATGGGGGGAATTAATGAGACATAAATAGGTATTTAATAATTCAATCATAATTAAGGTAGTATGGGGGATGTTAGAATACCCCAACATTTTCAATTGAAAATAAAAGGGCATAACAACAAAATGAAATATGAACAAAAATGGGAAATGACAAAATTCCTTACAGAATTGTGGCACAGTAACAGGTGTACATGGGAGGAATTGATGAGAGGTAAGGTGGTATACCATAATTCAAACATAATAAGGGAATTATTTTTAGGTTATAAATCATACCCCAACATTTTTAATTAAAAATACAAGGATATAGAAACATAAATATACTTTGAAAAAAATGATAGAGGAAGAAATCCCTTACATGGAAGTGTGATCCAATGGCTTAAGGGAGGCTTTATAAGAAATTATTGGGAGCATAGGGCGCCATGGGAGGAAACTAGAGAGAGTATGTATGATTTTGGTTGAGCTCCCAAGGCTTTGAGTGAAGAGTAAGATGGATCTGCGGTGGGATTATATAAGAAAAGAGAGGTAATTCCTTATTATTTATGTTTTGGACACTACACATTAAAATAATAAAAACCACAAACCATCACAGGGTTTTGTCAAATGGTTTTTTTCAAAAAGGGAGTGGAAAAATTATTGTATATGTCCAATGTCCTAAATTTATAAAATATTAGGCTTTCTTTTGTGGAGGTGAGTCACACTCTCAAGGAAGTCATTTTAAAAAGTTAAAATGTTTTATAAGTCTTGGATGGTCCACTAAGGAACCATAAAATTAATAAAACAAATCAAAAATAACATTATTTTAAATATAAAACATATATTGGATGAAAAAAACATTTATATTATTTTATTACATCACTATTGGGTCATTAATATGTCATAAAACACATTATATATTTAAACAGTAATTAATTTTTACACAAAAAATTGATTGTCTCGGAAAATTATGAAAATTTCACCATTGGATAATTTCAACATCCTAATTCCAAAAAAATATTAATTTTATCTTAATAATTTTCTATATATTTGAATTTTTACTTTTAAAATAAAATCCAACATTTTTCGAAAATTCATGGGTTTTGAAAAAATTGATTTAAAACCTTAATGAGAATTACAATTGTACTAATAAAAATTATTTGATCATTTATATTTAATTAAAAATATATTATTAATAATTTATTAAAATATTATTCAATTCATAAATCCATTAATTTATCAAAATAGGTTTCTTAATTGAATATTAAAAATATACCATTTGTGCTTTAAAATATATTTACAAGGTAACAATAATAAAATGAATGTATATTATTTAATATATTCAATAATATTTCACATAATAATAGTGCTAAGGTATTGTTACATAACCCCTTATAACACCCGTATAATACCTTAGGGTAAGGTGTGTAATGGCGACCGACTCTTGGGGTTACTCAGATAATATCGCTCGGGTGGTAATATCTTTCAACTTCCACATCTCTCATAGATAGTTACATTCAATCTTAGCATGTTGAAGCTCAGATTGGACTCGATCAAGAGAAAATCCCAATAACACCACCTCCTTTCTGTGCTCCAACAATTGGGATTTGTATAGATCAATTCTATATAATGAGGTCATTGCTTCCTTTTTTTGAGTAAATTGGATTTGTTAAATCCCTATATTTATACTAATAATGTGATAACTATTAAATAGATATGTTAACAATAGTAACAATTCTGAATGGTATTTTTAAATTAAAAAACATAAAACCAATTATGTTCATATGTTTTATAACCTTTTTACATAATAAGACATTTAATTTTATCAAGAGTAATTTTCATTAATGAATGTTTAGGTCGTTACAATCTTCCCCCTTAAGAAATTTTACCCTCAAAATTTTATTTTCCCACAATAAAACAGATGTGGGTGACTCTATTAATCACTTCCTCATATTTCCACATAGCCTCTTCAAACTTTTGTTTTCTCCAAAATACTTTGATGAGGGTCATTGTCTTATTTCGTTGAACTTTTTCACTATGATCTAAGATTTCCATCGTCATCTCTTAATAGGAGATTTCATTCTCTAATGGTACCAATTATGGATTGAGTATATGTGATAGGTTAGGTACGTACATCTTCAAGAGTGATACATGGAATATATCATATACTTGAGAGAGGTTTGGTGGGAGTGTTAGTCGATAGGCCGATGTTCCAATGAGATCAATGATCTCAAAAGGGCCGATGTACCTTGGACTGAGATTTCTCTTCTATCAAAATCTCATAACTCTATTCCACGGTGATATGTAGAAGAATTCCATGTCTCTGACATCAAAATTTAGGTCTCATTGATGATTATCAACATATCTGTTTTGTTCACTCTGAAGAGATTTAATGTGTTGTTTGATAGTCTTAACCATATCCACCATTTCGTCAATAATTTCTGGTCCTAGGAATTTTCACTCCCCAAATTCATCCCAACATGCTAGTGTTATGCACCTCTTCCCATAAAGGGATTCATAAGGAGCTATTTGGATTATTGAGTGGAAACTATTGTTGTAAGAGAACTGAACCAGAGGAAGATGTTGATCCCATGATGTTTTTATGTCAATTAAGCATGCTCTCATCATGTCCCCAAGTTTCTAGATAGTCTACTCATATTAGCAATCTATTTCAGGATGATAATTCACACTGAATTTCAGCTCAGTATTAAGAGCACATTTAATACACTTCGAGAACATTTAGGTGAATCTTGGATCTCGATCGAATATAATAGATAGTGGTTCTCCGAGAATCCTTACCACTTATCTGATATATATATGTTCCAGTTGATCTAATGAGAAATCCTCTCGAATTTCAATGAAGTGTGAAATATGTTTAAGATGATCTATAACAACCCAGATAGAATTATTTCATTTGGATTTATTCAGAATTCTGGTGAGAAAGTCCATATTGATTTTCTCCCATTTCCATGCTGGTATGGGTACTAGTTGCATCATCCCCTTATACTTATTCCTCTGAGCCTTCACATGCCGACATACCAGACACATTGATGTATACTAAGCAATATCCTTCTTCATGTTATCCCACCAATAATGCTCTTGGATATCTCAATACATCATTGTGTTTCTGGTGAAAATGTAGAAATTTGAACTTTATGCATCATCCAAAAGATATTTCTTTAACTATGGATTTTATGGAACACATATTATTGAACGAAGTCTCACAATTCCTTATTTATTAACTTGAACTTTAAGAATTTCTCTTTTCTGATGGTTTACACTTTCCTATAAATTCCTACATTATCCTTTTAAGCATCCATTAAACCTTCTAAAAGAGACATTTGATCAATCATTGGTGAAAGGATTGATGGTGTTTACTTTTTTATGATTACCATGTCTATATTCATCAAATATATGAAGATTGGATTCTTTTCAATTCTCATCAATGAAATAATTGTTGTGTCCTTTCTACTATGATTATCAACCACTTTGTTCACTTTCCTAGGGTTGTAATGGATTGAGCAGTCATAGTCTTTGACCAGATCTAAACAAATACATTGGTTCATATTCAACTCTTTTTGTTAGAATATATACCTGAAAATTTTGTGATCTGTGTATATTTGACACTACTCCCCAAAGAGTTAATGTCACCAATTTTTTAAATAGAATATTACCACAACCAACTTCATATCATGTGTTGGGTGGCTTTTCTCCTGAACATTCAATTTCATTGAATCATAGGCTGTGAATTTTTCATTTTTCATCAAAACACAACCCATTCCCTTCTTCGAAGCATCACTAAATACCACAAAAAGTTCTCCACTAATGGGTAATGTGAGAATAGGTGTAGTGATAAGCCTCTGTTTTAACTCCTTGAATCTCTCATCACATTCATCAATCTAAGAAAAATTTACTCCTTTCTGAGTTAGGATGGTAAGAGTGTCGGAAAATCATGAGAAATTTCTCAAACATTGGCGATAATATCCATTTAACCCTAGGAAGTTACAGATATCCATTACCGATGTTGGCCTCATCCATCCCTCAATTGTAGCTGTCTTGGAAGGATCCACAAATATCTCATTTCGTATGATGATATAACCCAAGAATGAGACCTCCACCAACCAGAACTCACAATTTCTATACTTTTCATAAAGCTTCTCCTTTTTCAAGGTCTCTAGTATTCTGATTAGATGCTCCTCAGGATATTCCTTGGTTTTTAAGTATAACACAATGTCTTCTATAAATACTACCATGATTTTGTCGAGGTAATCTCTATATAATCTCTTCATCACGTCCATAATGATTTATGGGGATTTAGTGATTCTGAAAGGAATTAATATGAATTCATAGTTCCTGTATCTTGTAAGAAAAGAAGTCTTGGGGATATCCTCCTTCTTCACACTTACATGATAATATCCCGACTGCAGATCCACCTTGGGAACGTATTGTGCTCCATGTAGCTGATCGAACAAGTCATCAATTCATGGAAGAGGATACTTGTTCTTTATCATGATTTTTTTGAGCTCACGATAATCGATGCAAAGGTGTATTGACCCATCCTTCTTCATGTTAAAGAGGACCGGTTCACCCTATGGTGAAGCACTTGGTCTTATAAACCATTTATCCAAATTCTCATGTAGTTGTTTCTTCAACTCCTTATGATCCACAAAATCCATTCAATATAGAGTCTTGTAAATTTCCAATTCCACAACAACAAGATCAACTAAGAATTCAACATCTCTTCTAGGAGAAAGACCAAGAAATTCCTCAGGAAACACTTCAGTGAATTACCTCACAATAGGAATGTCTTCAAGGATTGTTTATTCCTTAGACTCAATTATATGAGCAAGATACGCATGCTCATTAAGTAGTAATATCCACGTTTGAGATGATGGTTCTAAGAAAGATTCATACTCCTCCTTGCATGTGTACAAAATTGAAGGTTGATTCGCCACATGGAGAGTGATTTCCCTCTCACAACAATTTATGTTTCTTTTATATCAGGAAATAGAATCCATTCCAAGACTAGAAGCAAATTACAATAGTGGGAGTATGAAGAGGTTCTCTAAGAAGTTAAATACACAAATTGTGTCTAGAGAGGATTCAGCTTCATGGGTTTCAATGATTTACCCATTTTCCGTCCTCACCAAAATCTTTACTTCCGTGATTTGTGGTGGTGTTGGGATTATTCTACAAAAATTTTGAGATATAATAGAATGCATAGAACTATAATCATAAAGTACGTTTTCTATTCTTGAATGAATAACTAGAGTACCTGTCACCACTTCATTTTTAGGGTTCACTTCGGTGATAGTTATTGAAAAATCTCTCCCTTCCTGCATTGGAGGTTGTTGGTTGCCTCCAAAAACCCATGGCTTAGGGAGCTGGTTTGCAAAGTGACCTGGTTCTTTGAAGTTGAAGTAATGAACAATGCATTGAGGGTTAAATGGATAATTCCTATCCTCTGTCACAGCTGTGGGTTCTTCTTGTCAACAGTTAATGGCTAGGTTCCCTTCTCTTTCAAACCTAAATCATTTCCTCATCCACTTCAGGCAATTTCTGGGGTGCTTCTTTCAGCACCTTTGGAAAGTGGGGTACTATATTTTCTTAGAATTATTAGATTTATCCATCGAACACCCAGAATTGAATTCCACTTAACGCTTCTTAGCATTGCATGGGATTACCTGAGGACATTAATAATAAAAAGGTGAGAAATAAAGACCATTAAGGAAGTAAACAAGGAATAACATAGATATTATAGTACATGTTAGGCAATAGGCATATCAATGGAGCATAAAAGAAACATGAACCTAAAGGCATGATCTAGCATGATTATCATAACATGGAAATGTCGAAACAACGCTTAACTCGATATTAGCAAGATCCAAGGCCCATTGCACACAGAGAATGATTAAAACCACATTGAACTTAAATTATCATGATTAAAACTCATTTTCACTTTATGTATCATGATAAAAAACATTACCCAATAAATTGGAGAGCTATCAGGGCTTACCCTTCTTAATCATTTCATTTCATGCATTAGTGTGCCACATGTATCATACAATATGGAATCATTCAACATCATCATTTATTCCATGATAAAGTAATGTGGAAAACATACTTGAAAAAATATAATCAAAATGTAAATGTTTGTAAAGGTGAATACTCTTGATAGAGAAATGGTTATGGTATTCACTACAAAATGGCTTTGGCTTGGAAAATCAATTTGTAATTTCAGTAGCGTAATGGCATGACAAAAGAATTCATAAAAATGGTTGATGAGAGAAAAAGGGGTATATAAACATATTTACGTGAAATTTAAAGAAAGTTTTCATATGGATACATTCCCAAACATAGGTAATGGAATTTAGATGCATAATATAAAATAATTTCTTGAATTTTATTAAGAAGAGAGAAATTTCTTATAGAATCTTGCATGGTAATGGGTGTACATGGGATGCATTAACCAAAGAGAAAGGGAGTTATCATCATTAAAACATAAGGAGGGAAGTATGGGGGAGGTTCAAAATCAAACCCAAAAATTTTTAATTGAAAATAAAAGGGCATAACAACATAAGGAAATTTGGACAAAAATTAGAAAGGAACAAATTCCTTACGAAATTTCTTCATAGTAATGAGTGTATATGGGAGGAATTTATGATATATAAAGGGTAATATCATCATTAAAATATAAGGAGGGTAGTATAGGTGAGGTGAAAACCCACAACACCAAATTTTTAATTTAAAATAAAAGGGTCTAGAAACATAAAGAAACTTGGACAAAAATGAGAGAGGAAGAAATCCCTTACTTGGAAGGTGAGCCAAAGGCTTGGGAGAGGCTTGAGAGGGGCTTATTGGGAGCCTGGGTGCCTTGGTAGGATACTATAGAGATGATGCACTAGTTTTGTTCTAGATCCAAAGGCTTTTAGTTAAGATTGTATGGGAGCATGGGTGGGTTTACATAGGAAAAGAGTTCGAATTCTTTGTTATTTAGATTTTGGACAATACACATTAAACTAATCAGAAACACAAACCATCCCATGGTTTTTTATTATGATTTTTGTTAAAGTGGAGTGGAAAAAAATATTTTATAAGTCCAATGTCCAATATTCTTAAAATATTAGGCTTGCTTATGTGGAGGTGAGTCACACTCTCAAGAAAATCATATTAAAAGTTAAAACAATTTATAAGTCTTGGAGGGTCCACATAGGCACCGTAGATTTAATAACAAAAAATCTAAAATCACAGTATTTTTATTTTATAACATATATTGGATGAAAAACTCATTTATAGTATTATATTACATCACTATAGGGTCATTAATATTTCATTAAACACATTATATATTTAAATAGAATTTAATTTTTACCCAAAAAGATGATTATATTAGAAAATTATGAAAAATTCCCCATTTGATAATTTCAACATCCTGACTCCAAAAATAAAATTCATTTTATCTGAATAATTTTCTCAATATGTGAATTTTTAATTTTAATATAAAAACTGACATTTATTTAAAATTCATGGGTTTTGACAAAAAACGCTTTCAAACATTAATAAAATTTACAATTGTATTCCTAAAAATAATATGATCACCTATATTTAATAAAAATAATTTATTAACAAAAATTTATTATAATATTATGTAATTCAAAAAACCATTAATTAATCAAAATTGATTTCTAAATTGAATTTTATCTAAAAATAATATTTGTGTTTCAAAATCCATTTAAAAAGTAACAATAATAAAAGGAATGTATATTCATTATTGTATTAAAAAATAATTCACATAATAATAGTGATAAGGTCTTGTTACATAACCTTGTATAACAACCACTTAAAACCTGATGTTAAGGTGTATAATAGTGACATACTTTTAGGGAGGCTCGGATAACATCACTTAGGTGTTAATCTCTATCAACTTACACTTCTCCCGTAGGCGGTTCCATTCAAACTTAACGTGTTAAATATTGACTTGGGATCAGTCAAGTGCAAATCCCAGTGACACCACATTTTTTATGAGCTCCAAAAAAATGGGGTTCGTATGGTGCAAATCTACTAGTTAAGTCCATCGCTTCCTTTGTCAGAGAAAATTGGATTTGTTAAATCCCTATATTTGGACTAATCATGTGATCACTATTCAACACCGATTTAGCAATGGTAATAATTAGTAACAATATTTTGAAATCCAAAAACCTAAATCCAAGTATGTTCATAAGTTATATAACCATTTTACATAATAAGACATTTAATTAGTTCAATATGAATTTTCATTAGTGAAGGTTTAGGTCGTTACATTCCATGGGTTGAAAAATAAATGGAAAATGTTTTCAAATAATCATAATAGCATATAAGTATGTATATAATACATAAATAATTATTTTAGTGTAGATAAAATAGATTTATTTGAATATTAACAATATATATTCTTTGAATGGGTGGGGTAAGATAATTAATTGTTCCTTGAGCGTTCTGCTTTGGATTAGAAATTAAGACTTCGTATGATAAAACTAGTATAAGTAGAGATTCTAAAGAAAAATGGGAGAATAATAGGAATGTTTTTTTTTCAGGATTTGGTTGGTCTAGATGGCATAATGTTATTGAATAAAGGTTTATAATTGGTTCCTTTTTATAAGTGAGGGGAGACACACACAAGAAAGTACTTAAATGATTTAAATAATGTAAAGTCATTTTATTTTTAAAGTGAAATTTTTTTATTGGAATAAAAATATAAAAAATATAGGGATTAATAATTTTCAAAAAAATATTTATATAATTTTAAGTAGTATATTTTCACTTGTTTCTTAGTTTAACACCCCTTGTAAATTCGTCTTAAATCTACTCATGGTAACAATTGTTTTCTATTTTAAATACACATTATGACCAAAAAATAAGTTTAACTTATTACCAGATATTAATTATGTTAATTAAAAATATTAAATATTTTTTCTAACATTTTGTTTCTAGGATGGGTAAAATTTTATTTTAGTTTAATTGCGAAAAATACTATGATCACAATTTTTAGAAAAATGATTTTTTGTATAAATACAATTTTATAGAAAAAACATAGTATAATTTTGATTCTAATGGAATTAGTTGGATTATGATATATCAAAGGAAATTATTTTAATTTATATCTAAATATAATATAAGAGGAATATTTTATATACATCATTACAAGATATGAAATAAACTAATTTAAATTGGAACAAAAACAATACTTAGATTTACAAAATGTCAATATTATATTTCTATATTTAGAATTATATTTTTATTTGAATTTTATTACTTTTTTAATGTGTACATGGTTTATAAATTTTTTTCATAAATATTCATGTTATTTTTATATAATTATAACAAAATATAACATATTTATTTTGTGAAATATATTTTGTCACTACTCACTCTAAAATACCCTAATTCTAAAAAAAATCAAAAAATTTACACTAAGATAAATTTGACATTATTATTCCAATAGTGAAATTAATTTCCAAAAATTAAATTTATTTATTTTTTATTAATTGAATTAATCTATGCGAATGAGACAATTTTTAATTTTTAAAGAAAGTATTATATATAATAATTGAATCTCAAGTGTTATATCATGCACCAGTAGGGTTGTCTAATTCTATTAAAAATAATCACAAGTTTCTAAAATACATATAGACACTTCATTATAAGACAAATATATTTATAACTCATTTTTTTAGAATGTGATTATATACATTATACATGGGATATATTTCCTTAATGATGAGACATAGTAGACGTCTTGTACTTATAAAAGGTTCAGTAGCACAACCAATATTTATCATCTTTATCTTTTATAAAATTTATTCTTTGAAATAAATATAAATTATTTAATAAATTTTGTTACACAAAATAAATAGAATAGATTTCATACCCTGCAATAACATTTTTATCATACCTTGTAGGAAACATCGAGTCCATTTGATAACCTATGATTCCTGTAAGGATTAGTCTTACCGAAAAAAATACTATTAATATTTTTTAATAATCATAATAGTGGTCACCTATCCATTCTAATTGAAGAAATTAATGTGATTAAATAAATTATGAAATCATATTTTAAACATCTTTATAAAATTAATTAATTTGTTAAAAATTAATTATAAATGAAAATTAATATTTATTAAATATAAAAATATGTGTTTTATGAAAACTATTTTTATCAACAAAATAGTGATTCTAAATTGAATTCATCATTATTAGTGAAAGGTATTAATGAAATTTATATGATATATATTTAATCAATTTTTTCAGATTCATCAAAAGGTTTGATGGATTCATGAATACAATTAATCCAATTTTAAGTATAAAACCTTTGTATATTTTTAAAATGTAGTTTTACATCTTTTTAATGGTGCACTGATTTTGTGTATAATTTTTTAAATATTTATAATTTAATTTTTAAAAAATAAAATTAATTTTTTAAATAATAATATAAGACTTTAATTTTTTTAAATTATCGATATTTCTCTGAGAACATTCATATTTTTATGAATAGTTAATGACACCAAATTTTTATTGGACACTGCTTTTTCATATGAATAATTTATAGTGTTAAATTATATTTTCAACTATATTTAATTTATAAGTAAATTTATTTTATATTATTTATTCCATTTTAGGTAATTTTAATTTTTTTTAGTGATTTTAGAAAAAAAATCCTAGAAATCATCTGTACATTTTCACTTTAAAACCTCGCTTTATCATCCAGTATGTGGGATTAATTTAAATTAATTTCTACAAAAAATGTCACTAGAATTTGGTAAAATGGATTAGATAATTGGAATAATAATTATTAATTATTCTTAATAAGTTTAATATATTTGTTTACAAAAAATATTAGTGAAATTAATTATAATTAATTCCAGCAATTAAGGTAAAAATAAGTTACCTTGGTGTTTAAACATTAATATTATGCGGCCAAATTACCTAGAAACTTATCAAAAACCCATTTTATATACATTATTAGACCATATATCATTTTTAATATAATATGTATCATTATTTGAGGCACACTATGTAAATTAAACCTCACAATAGTATTTAGCTTTTATATTTACAAGAATGACACTCCCCCTCCAATATTAGATTTCACTCACACTCCCCCATTTATTCAAAAATATAATTCCCTTTGGATCATTAATTCCCTGAAAAAAATAATCTCCCAAAATATATCGCCACATCATATAGTCCTTACTTTGGGTATAAATCCATATAAGGAATCAATTTGGTGCATAACAAAATAAGTTACCCCAAAAAGAGGTAACATTCTTCAAAATATATTTTTGTCTTATTTCTTCCTCCACATATTCAATTATTCTTATTACATGCATAAATAATTAAAATTTTACAATAAATATACTTATATATTTTTATGTAAATGTTTAGAGCTATAAATACACACAATTCTAAGAAATGGTTAACAAAATTACCATTCATGTGTACGGTAGACTGCCTTCTCACGAAACAATGCCATTCGTTTTTTCATTACCACCTATCATAGATGGTAATTACAATGGAAACACCTTTTTATATACAATATGTGATATTTATGATATTGATGTTGTCTTAATACTTATTTAGTTTTTATATAATATATACTTTCATGCTTTATATTTTGTGTAAATACAATAACTTCGTTTATGGACATGTGAACCACCACCACCTCAATGGGATGTGATAAATTCCCACATTACATAGAATATAATAAGAATGAGTTTAATTAAAAATATGTGACATAAATAAAATTTATATTTTATTCACTAAGTATTTACATTTCTTTATATATAATATATCATTTTTTATTACCCTTTCACACACTGAATAAGTTATAACTTCATTCGTGGATGTGTGGACTACCTCCTCCTAGATGATAAGTGATTCCTTTTATGTTATAATCCTTTTTTTATTAAATCCCCATTTTTAAGGGTAAGTGGGAACCAACAGAACCATTCCTCCACAGACACAACCTCATAACACCCATTACAGAGACAAATTTCAAAATAAAAAACCAACCATGCACAGTACCTTAACGTCTGTTGCAACCTATTTCAAAATTCAAAACATACCAACATCCAAAAAAATCCGCATAGACTCAACAATACTGCCACTGAAACAACCATTTAAAAATTTGAAAATAAAAAAGTAGTAAACCATCAGAATTAATTCCTTTTACATCACTAGAATTATATATATTTATATATTACTAAATAATATGGTATCTATGATATAATTATAATTCTAAAATATATATGTTTTATTTTTCTTCATTCCTTTACAATCAATCAAAAATTAGGATTTTACTCATGCGTATGTACAACCTATCATCTCCATAATTGCAATATTTGTTCATTTTTCATAACCATCATTCATGATTGGTTTTAAAAGAATAAATTGTGTATAAATATGTTAATTATTTCATGAATAATATTATATATATTCTTTATTAATGCCCCCTTTTTACCATAGCTGACCCCCCAAAGTCGTTTTTGACATATAAACCGAATATAGTCAAAACATCATACATAAAAAAATTTATTAATAAATTTTATATAATGTTTTAATTAGTTATATAATAATAATAATAATCTTTGAAAAATTTATAAATAAAGTATATATTTAACATAATTTTATTATTCATAAATATAGTGGTCAATCATGGAAAATTGGACACACGGTAAATGATTCTTATCTAACTTTTACTTTCATGAGGCATACATCGTGATCATAAATTATTTCATTTGTTTGGTGTATATAGTGACCATTTTTATATATTATATAATGAATTATTTTATCTAAATGGTTTTAAAATGTATCATTTTACACTTACTATGTTTGGTATTTTCTATTAAAATGTTACCACAGCTAAACGGGGGTTCCTCTCAATTTACATTCCATTGAGACACAATTGTTAGTATGAACCTAGTTACTTTTATATAGTGTATCTAGTGCCCTATATATTTTGGTATCATGAGTCTCATTTATTTGATGATATTCAATATTTTAATTTATTTTATACTTTTATGGATCTCATGATTCAATTGTTACTCACATAATAAGTGACTTCATCTCAATCTCCTTTCATTGAGGAATATCATGATGTTATAATCCTTTGTAATTTTATAATGTGTATATACAGAACTTATAACATGTTATATAATGAATTTATATATTATAATATTATCCCATTTTTTTAATTTTATTCCTTACTTTTTTTAGTTAAAGTGTTTCTCATGTGGTAAGGGATTTTATAACTCAATATGTATTAATTAGCTTAAATTCTATGTCATTGGTTATGTTATTCCATGTATATGTGTGAAATGTCATATGATTTTATTATTAGGTATTCCATATTTTATTTTTTGTATTTAAATTTTCCACACATAATTATAACATTTATTTATTGTCACTCTAATGCTACAATCTTGGTAATGAATCATCTCATCTCTGTTTTATTTCGGTGAGATATATTCCACATTCACCATGTTGTTTTATTCTGTGGTGTATATAAAACCCATGAATGTGTTTTATGATTCTTAAAATTAAATTTATTGGGTTTTACATATCCTTTTGATGATATATATTTCAGGGGGTTTATGATTTTAAATTTTCCAAAGCAGTGTAGGATTTGTTCACATTGTTCTTATTTAGTGATGTCTGTTAAGTTATAAAACTATCATATTTGATGATTTTATATACTAATAATTTTATATTTTGTATCATGAATCTAAATATAATCATGATATTATAAGTTTAAATTATTTTTATTCCATTCAAGGGATTAATTATCCATGTTTTTTAAAGTGGTATGGGATGATTTGGAATGTTTAATGATTATTTTCCTCAAGAATGTTTTAATAGTATTTTAGGGTCATTTACATTCATCAAATTCAAAAACCCTTATTGTTACTTATCCTCAACTAGGGATATTTTGTATTGATATCATCTTCATTATTTCTTTGAATTTATTATGTTTTTTTAAATAGATTGTAATGTGACCTATTTCTTTTCCACTATTTGACTATGTCTTAATGAGATTTTATAAAACCTATTCCCATATCATGCAATGATTATATCCTAAACATATTATTATTGAACCCATTTCTATTCAATAGGTTAATCATGTTTCAAATATATTTTTTTAACCCATTTATTTTCTATGCATAAATCTATTTTTAAATATGTTGTTTTGAAACACATTTCTTTCCATGGGTTACATATTTTTTGAAGAGATTTCTATTTAATTAATTTATTTTCCATCGGTTAAAAAGGTTTCAAAAATATTTTTTTGAATCCCATTTTTTTCCATGGGATATTCATATCTCAAAAATATTGTTTTGGAACCCATTTCTTTTCAATGGGTTAATCAGGTATCAAAAAGATTGTAGTGGAACATATTTCTTTTTAATGTGTTATTCATGTTCTGGAAATAGTAAAGGTCATGTCTATGAGTTTTGATTAATTGTCTATGAATTCAGTTCATAGATGTTATAAATTATGGGTGCACCCAGTTGGTATGGGGTTATCCCATTATATCGTATACAATGGGTTCTCCCAGAAAGTGGTATAATAAATTGGTCACTTTAGAGATGAAAGTTTTCAATATCAGTTATTCCATTTTTTAAGTGTCCTATAAGGTTTAAATGATATGATTTTCTAAGATACCTATATTTTTTATCATGGTTTCTTATGGGAATATAATGATTCTAATAATAATGATTGATATCACATGGCTCAATAATATTGATTTTTTGACTCTTTCCTTTTCAATGTTTTCATATTTTAGGGTGTAGGTATTGATGGGTATGAGTTATTTTATGATTCCCTCATGCACATACTTATGTCATCATATCCTTATGCACTATTATTCTCAATGATGAAATTTAGTTATTTATTATTATGTTTACAGCTACTGAGAATATGATCTCAACATTTTTATTTTTCATTTCCCTTGAGTTTTAAATAATTTTTTTGAGTTATTTATGCCTATAAATTATTTAAAAAGGATGTTGTTGATGAAATATTATGAAATAAGAAAATTTGGGTTAAATGGGATAAATATAAATTTGAAAACTTATGTGTCCAAGTTCATATGAGTTGTTTATATAATAGTTTTTCCTATTTCTATAATACTCTAAACTAAAATATTCCTAGATTTTGTACATGATCTACGTTTTCCTTTTGCTGTTGTGTTGTTCAGATGAAAATTTTTTGCCAAAATTATCAGCGTCTTAGTCAAAAATGTAAAATTATAGATTTTTTATAGGATATGGGAGGTTGGGTTATGGTATGTTATATAATAAGTAAGATATAACTTTAATTAACTCTAAAAGTTTAATAATTAAAATTTACTTAGGGAATTACATCACGAATTTACCAAATCTAATAAATAATTTACATGGTTACACTGCTATGAATACATAATGCCTCACTTTTGATTCCAAGTATTTTCTTCAATTATATTCATATCTCTTTTGTTTTATTTGTGCGGGATTGATATGATGTTTAATAGTATTAAATTTTAATGTTATATCCTAAAAATGTTTTGGTCCTTCTAATATTCGGTATAAACATCCATCCCAATAAGTTTTAGTTAGAAATTTATTCCAAAAATAATTCCAAATAAGGTTCTCTTTGGGTTCTCAAATAAAAACTATAATCATATAAAAATTATATTATATATAGATATTGATACCATAATCCTTGTAAATCAAGAAAACATAATCTAACTATGTCTTATAATGTACAAATAGTTATATATAATGTACATCTATTTTGGGATGATAGGAGGTTATTAAATTCACATTAGTGTTTTTAGATACTTTTGATGATTCTTCAAGAATATAAATGTGTACTGAGGGTCCCAAACAGATACAATGAATAGAGGTGTACTACAAAGCATCATTATTTCATTAATATTATGTCGAGAATGTTTCTTAAAGGGTATGCCTTCCATTAATGCTAATAAATGTGAAAAATGGTTAATATAATGATGATGTCCCATTCATCAACATTCTTCCTTAGAGTTTCCAAAAGTACAGTCAATAATTCCACCGAAACATTATCCCACTACTATATAGGAATAGGTAGAGGTTGAATTATTCAATTAATATGTTCTATTTTTCCTTTACTTATTACATTACTATGAATATAGATATGTAATCTACAATTTCCCACTTAATACCACCCCCTTGAGAAATTATCTACTGAACCCCTATACATCTTTGTGTGATAAGGGTGCATAGAAAAATTTAATCTATATTTTTATTATAATATCCCCTATTCAATTCAGGTATTTATGGAACACATAACCTCTTTAAAAACACCAACACCTTTTATTTATAGATTATTTTTTTCAATTTCCCATTATTCACATATTTTATCCTCCTTTTTAGATCCTTATCATCGGATTAGGGAATATCCATCTTTTTCATTGATGATTGTTTAGAGATTTCTTATTAAAGTAATGGTGGATAAAATTTCCTAAAAAACACTATATAATATTCACTATATTTTTGAATATATAATCTTTATTAATCGTCTTTATGGATAATGTCCATGTTCCCTCCCACACAATGCTTCAACCACATTTTTTCATTTTTAGTGTATTATTGTATCGAACAATAATATTCCTTGAGTGGATCCAACAATATTGTGTCCACATATTGAGATATTTATATGTGAAAATATAATACGACATTTTTTTCTCTCTATATATGTCTCATAATTTTCCATATTGAAATTTCTTCAATATCTACAATAAAAATATTTCTATGACTGACTCAATGTCATGATTATGATAGTTTGTTCATGGATGTTCAATTTTCATGATGAATAAGAAAAAAATATAATTATGTATAACAACAGATGATATTTTTTTCTTTAATGAATCAATATAAATTAAAAATCATTAATTTTTTGAAATTAAATTCTATATCAGTGAATTAATCAAAAATTAGTTTTTACCATCATAACATTCATCAAATTTTATAGACAATGTGAATTTTACCCCTTCACATGTCAAATTAGATAAATAGATGTCTAATCAGGGATTATTTTGATAAAACCACTGATAGTAACCAACCAAAGTAATATGAAATTCTCTCTCTATTATTTATAAGGTTTTTGGATATTCATTGAATAAATTTTTCTTCAAATGATCAAAATAGATTCCTAAATTGGATACATCATAACACAAAAAATAAACATAATAGAAACAAACTTTATACATACTAAATTTACAACATGACTCCATTGTTTTATGGTGTAATGTATTATTGTCATATGTTACTAATTCTCTTATTTTATTTTTGGTTATATAAAGATTACATCAATTAATAACCCCACAAAGGTATCATGATAATACCTAAAAATTATGTCTAATGACATGAAGTTTCACTATATAGTTACTGTAAATAAATAATATGTTAATATATAAATATATTTTTATATATTTAATGGTGAACATAAAATAAACCATGATATTTTCAATATAATTTTATTTTTATATAATTTCAATTATATTTGAGGGCATAAAAAAGAAGTAACAAAATTATGAAATCCATAATGGAAACAAATAACATTGTGTAATAAAATTACTCTTTATAAATCTCATTTTTTTCAAGCATGAAAAGAATGTAGCTTTTTAAAGGTATTCTCTATATGAATCCCGAGACAAACATTAATAAATATTGTATGAGTGAAATCGTATGTGAGATAACTTTAAGCATGTTGAAATTTCCATGAGATCTGTGTTAGTGGAATCACCAACTTTTACAACACCGAGGGAATTCCTTATACTATGATATTGTGTGGAAAATCATTAGAGGCTGTATAAATAAAAAACAGGGAGATATAATTTTATAATTATTAATGTAATAGGTTATTTATCCCAAATATTTTTCATAATTCAAATTTTGTCTTTCAAATAAAGAGGATTTTAAAAAAAATATAGTAATATTTATATATAATAATTAGAAAATAAATTTATAAATTTTAGATTTTAAATTTTATAAAATAAATTTAATTTGTTTGTTTTGAATTTAAAATTTATCTTAGTATAAATTTTAAAAATTTTGAGAAAGAATTAGATTATATAAATAGGGAAAAAATACTGATATTAAAAAACCCATCACTTTTATGACATTAACATTATAAATAAATGATTTAAATGTTTTTTTAAATAATTTTATATTAAATATATAAATTAATATGTGAAATAATTCATTTAAAATTGCAATGTCGTGTTTAGAAAACACATGTATATCATTTTGAAAACATAAGAAATAATTTACTCTAAAAGATTATTTATTTTCTTATGTTAACAAAAATTAGTTTAAATCACATGTATAAATTAAATATAACATGATATATTTCATTTTTTAGATCAACATGTTCATATTATATAATAATTTTAATTTTTCTTATAAAATGATAATTAAAAACAGTAAATTCAATGACCATGATAATGGTAATAATGTTTTTTTCAATGAATTTGTTTAATAATATTTAATAATTTTTTTAAAATTAAATAAATCAATATATTCTAGAATTATAAATTAATATAATAGTTAATATTATATTTAATTAAATTAAAGTTCATTCAATTTTTAATCAATAATATATAAGATTGAGAACAATTAATTGTGAAAATAACATTCTTCTATAAAATAGTTCTTCAGTAGATAAACATTTTTTATTTTAATGTTAACATGATATGAACTTTAAATTTAATTAGAATTAGTATAGATTAAATTTCGGTTCCTAAAAACCAAATGTTTTAATATTTTTTGTTTTATGTGTTTAGAAAAACATTATTTATTTAGGTAGAAACTAGTTACCCTAGTAAAAAATTTAATGAAAGAAAATTAAGAACAAAAGACTTCAAAAATGATTAAAACATGTGAGAGAATTGATAGATGAGGATTACATGAAACAAGAACCCACTAAACCCAATTTTATTTATCTTTTGGATATTTTTACCATATAATAGTGTAATAATATAATTTAAAATTGAAGGTGTCTTAAAAAATACGCAATTTTCAACACTAATAAAAGGAGTCAATTTAACCTCTTCGTTTCACACACATTCTATATAATTAGTTCTATAAATTTTTAAAATTTTATCTTTCTAGAATCCTCTCTAAAATTAATAATCCTATAGTGATACTTATTTATCCAAATCCAATAATTTTCTAATATTTCTCTTAGGAGATTGTTCAAGGTAATAAAGTGAGTATTACTTTTTATTTACATTTACTTCTTAATGTTTCCTTCCAATCCATATTGGTATAATGAAATAAGCATCATCATTATAATAATGGGTTTTTATATTAATGGAAAATACATTATTTTCTACTTTCTATCCATATTAAAAAATTTAATCATGTGTTTTACAGATAATTACCTCCATAAAGTAATATTTTTTGTTTTTCATATATGTTTTAATTATTTATCCAAACCAATTAAAATATTAATAAAAAACATAGAAAATTAAAAAAATCATTTTTTCTTCTATAATGATTTTATATATTTCCTTAACATTAATCACTCTATATTTTATGTCTATTGTAACATTAATACTAATATTATTATATGTTAATAATTTTTAATTTTTAATTTATTATTTTTATTTTTTTTTATGTATTTAAATTATTATTGTAATATCATATTCGATTGTAATAATTACTGAAATTACCCAACACCAATTCAAATTACACATGAACATAATAAAAATCAATATAATAAATAAATACATTTTGATAATAAATTGGATATATTAAATAAAATTTAGATATTAAGTTTCAAAATAAGGTTTATAATAATATCAATCTTCTATTGATGATTTTTTGTGCATGTACAAAATTAATGATGAGCATGGAAAGGGTGATGTACTAACTCAATTTCCTTTCATTGGGTTGTAACAATTCTTATTAAACACTATTTCCCATAAATGACTTGTTATACTAGTTGAATAATTATATTTTATTAAATTTTATTTTTTTGGAATTTAAAATTCTTCCTTATAGCTTCATTATATAATTATTCTTACATAAAATATTTTGTGACTTTTAAGAGTTTCTTGTATCAATATTAAATTCCTTAAGATATTTTTCATACTTTATTCCATGCATTCATTGGAATAGTGTATCCACTGCCGATTAATATTTTTTTGCCATAATTATATTATATAAAATAATATAAAATCATATAATGCAATATCTCTCTATCATGGAGTTTTTATTTAGAGACATCAAAATTCATAAAGGATTTAATCTCTATCACCCTTCATTGAACAATGTTTCTATATCATGAACTATTATAATTTTTATGGTGTAAATTATTCTCCTTGAATTCTAATATCTTAAATTATGTTAGATCATGTATACATAACTTCCATTCATGCCCTTATTTTATTTGGACATTGAGTGGTATCTTCCCAAAAATATAAGTGGTTTTCAAAACCCAACCTACTTTCTAATTTTATAATGATTCACATTGAGCTTCAACTTTAATTATATATTTTATTCCACATTTTTACCTTTGGGAATTACTTTTTGATCAAAATAATTTTTATTGATGAATTCCTATCCTTCATGAAAAGGAAACTATATTAATAATACTTCCAATACTCTAAAATAATTTTTTACCATCCATGTTAATGATTTCCACCTTTAAACATTTTTTTCCCATAATATTCAGAATACTGAAAAAAAATTATTTCTTATTTCATTCATAATTATACATACCCCATTTCTGAATGATTTTATTGTATTTTTCTCAATACTTTTTAATAACGTTATAAAAAAGGCGGTTTCATTCAATCAGAATCAATAGTTTTCCTTACACTACACACATCCTCAATATAATCCTTTATCTAACATTAACATTCCAATTATTGATTCTTATTTATAACATAAATTTTTATAATGTATTTTACTTCACCTTTCTTAAAATTTCATATGAAAGTAATCCATAACATCATATGTTACGGTAATGTTATATTTTTTCAAAAAACAATTCTTTATTTTTTCTGCACAATATTGCATTTTGGTTTTTATGGAATTAGTATCATGAGTTTTTTATTTCATGAATTACAATATTATTTACATCATTGTATTTTTTTTCAAAATTAAACTCATGTTATCAAATTAAAAAAAATTAAATTTCATATGTGGTATTGTTAGATCCTTTTTTTCATGAATGTTTTATCATCTATGGAATCATCTTTCTAATATTATATTTTTACTTTGGATATTTTCTTATATTATCCATACACCATATTTGTTTGGATAATATATAGTCATGATTTGTATAAGTGAAAATGAATCCAATTATCCCTGTGTTAATATTCTTTTTACGAAATTATGAGTGTTTTTATATTCAACACTTATGCGTCTTTAATATGATATTATGGGTGGGCCTAAAATTATATATCCCTAGAATACATTAGGTATTGATTTATATATAATTATATTTTATGTATTGGAATAGGGAGTGAGCCAAATACACTAACATAATTTTCCCACAACATAATGATGGTATTGGGAGTGAACCTTATCACATATTAATGTTGTCATGTATTATGTTCTAGTCACAATTATAGTATTCCAGGACCATTTAATATTTAATTCATTATGATAACTCATCATTATATAATTCTTGTATCATGATACATGTTTTATTGGGTATGAATTATATTTTTTATATTCATTTTTCTTACTTAAATGCACATACCCATAGGTTTATCTTATACACACTGATGATATTTTCTGTGGTCACTTATGCTTATCATTACTATGAATTTGATATCACCTATTCCTTTATTTCATTTAATTTAGGAATTAATGCAATGTATTATGTTATCTATTTCTAGAATACTATATTTTTTTGAAAGGTTATGGGAGATATTGAAGAGTGGTTATGGATAAAGTGGTCTCTTATGTAGTAGAAAAATGACTATTAGTTTGGAATGTCTTTGGATTTATTTGCTAATGTTTTGTCTAATTTATCTAAAATCAAAAAGAAACTTTTAATTGGGTATATATTTAATTGGAAAATTTCTTTATGTAATTTAATTTGATGGGAACATACATGAGGCATCATAGTTGGATTCATAATAGGGTTTAGATAACTTTATATGATCGGATGTTAGTTGAAGTTAATTTAATGGATGATAATCTTGGATTGATAATAAATTACAAGGTATATATAATAAATTAGGTTTATTAAGGTAATATGAAATAATTTTAGGATTATTATGAGATATAATTATTGACAAAACTATGGATTGATCTAAGAATATGATAAGATATTTAATGTTGTTTTGTGTTTTGAGTTATTGGTTTTCCTCGAAATGATATCCTTACCTCATTACTATAAGTTGATATAGGATATATCATTGATTTACCTATGGGTAATAATAAAATAATTTTTTTATTGACTAATATCTTGATCATCATATTATTCTTGAAAAAGTGTCCTAATATCCCATCTTTTTTGACACTCTTAGGGAATATGCTTTTCATAATCATATGATCTTTGAAAACCACTATGAAGAACTGATTGACCTGTTATTTCAAGGTATTGGGTTATGTATTATTTTTAAAATAATGTTGACGTAACCTAGGTTGAATCAACAGTGATATATCTAGATTATATTTTGATACAGGTCAAATTAAATTAACTATTGGTTAATATGATAGTATTATAATGTATGACATAATGTTGTTAAATTTCCCAATAGTTATATATTTTTATAATCTATAGTTTTTATTTCTTCACCACTCAATTTAACATATTTTGGTTTCATTAATAGATATATCTGAATTAACCATGTTTATGATGGAAAATGCTATGATTATATCAATGAGAAAACCATATGGATAGGAGAAGGAGTGTGACACCTGTAGATTATTCCAAAATAGATATAAAAAATATGATTAATAATGTGAACATATTTGTAGTCCCAAAAATGGAAAAAAAAGGGATTTGTTGAGTTCATGGATGTTAATATGACAGGAATAATTAATAAGATAATATTCAATTACCTACATGACATAAATTACAAAATAAATACGGAAAAAATGACATTAAAGAGATGGGTAGATGATACAACTGTGGATATTAAGGCCACATAAATCAAAAATTTGGGGGGAAGAGAGAAGATAAAAAATATTTTTTAAAATTTTAAATAAATAAGAAACTCTAAAAATTAGTTCCTAAATCTAAGGGATAATGAAGAAAATATTCACTAATAACTGATTTTACTATGGGAAAAACAAAAAACATTACAAAAAAACTATTCACATAGAATGTTATTTTCACTCTATATTTGAGTATCTATTATGTCATGTAATTTTTATCCTATTGGGTATTTAATTATATATAATAATAGGCAGTATTTATAACACTTGAATATTTAATAAATTTTTAAAATAATTTTAATTTCCTCAATATCTTATGTTACGCACAATAACGAGTTTTTAAAGAACCACGATAAATTATTAATATTAATATCTGAAAAAGAATTTTATAATGAAGACATTAAACATAGTGGTGTGAATATGAGAAACCAATTTTAAAATATTAATTAGAATGGTTTTATTTTAATAAAACATCTTGATAAAATAGTACATAAATGTTTATTAAATTATTTATCAGATTCAAAAAAATTATTTTGTCAAAAAATGATTACAGTGCATTTTGTAAAAAATTATATAGAATTATTTTTTCTTCTTTTAGATAATTTAGTTTAAGAAAAAAAATATTTTTGAAAAATACATACCAAAAGTGTTTTACATTAATGTTTTTAATTATATTAAAAGATAAAAAATTTAGTGAATAATGAAAAATACCGGTTTTTATTATGAATAGTCAATTCAGTTAATGAATTTAAAAACTTCCAAAATTTTATAATAGGGTTTTGAAAGTAAAATAATTTTCCTTTTATTATTATAAATCCAATTCAGTTCAATAATTTCAATTTTGTGAAGAGTTTTGATATGAAACCATTTTAAAAATTTGAACATTTTCTTATTGAGAAACTGCTTTCAAATCTCATATACATGTTTAATTTAAAAATATATTGTGTGAATTCTTCGATTATAATTCTAAAAATATTATTCCGTATTTGGAATCACAATATTAATTATTATATAATATGTTCAAAATAATTTTTTATCATAATGAATTGTAAAAACAATAAAAATTAATTACTTTGGTTAAGGTTAAAAGGGGTTACAAGGGGTCATAAAAAATGATCAGGTGTTAAATTTCCTAGAATCAAGTCAAAACCCCATTTTTGTCGCTATTTTGACCATATAACCTATTAATTTTGGTAATTTTGGATGTTTATCAACTTTAGATGTGGAAAATGTGGCTAAAATTTATTATTTTTAAAATAATCCATTTGTAACATCTCCCATATTTATAAAAGGCTACCCCCATCCTCTCCTATTAACACATCCACAGATCTTTTGTTCAAAAAATACCAACCAACATACATTATTTATTTTCCTAAACTCTTCCTTGTGGATTTTCTTTATTAAAACCTATTAATAAGGTTTTATATGTAAACCTATATAGGAACTTCTAAGAAGAGATAAATTTCATAAACTTTCATTTTTGTAAATGAAACTGTAGATTATTTTTGCGAAAGACTACTCCCTCAATAACAGATGTAAAGTTCTTCCATCACCACCTATCATGGCTAGATAAAATAATGGGTTTAATAGTCATATATTATATCTCTGATTTTATTAAAAATTTTAATCATAATACCACATATAACATCCCACCTTATTTCTCATTAGAAAATAATAACATCGCTTGTGTGTATAGATGACTACCACCAAATGAACCTGTGTGATGTGTTTTTCATTTATATTTTACATAGATGGAAATAATTATATATTAAATAAATATATATGATATTTAGAAAATATATATATAATTATTTAATTATTATATCACATATACCCTCTTACTTTCAATTTCCTGGGGGATATGATAACATTGTTCGTGTGTACGGCGGACTACCACCTTGTGAAGATATGTGATTCATTTTTCACTAACCCTTTGAAAGAAATTCCATAAGGGTAAATTTAATGAACATAAATGATATATATGATATAAAAAATCTTCATTAGGGGTAATTTATTATTTACCTTTTTCAGTTCATCGATTGAAAAAATTGAAACAACTTTCGTGTTTATATGTGACCTACCATCTCCATGAACATTGTATCCCATGTTTTATCTATAAATTTTATAGATTAATCTAAATATATTAACAATTAGTATATATGATATTTATATCCAAGGAAAATGTTTTATATGTTGTTTCAATGATTAAAATAAGATGACCAAAAATAACAAATGAAAACATTAATGAAAAAATCATTTATTACCTAAAACATGATTTTAACAAGGAATTTTTAATAAAATGGTAATGAAAGGTCATAACTAAATCATATATTCTATGAAATATGTAATAATGGGTCTATAATAGATTTACAATAAACCTAAATTAATATACATGAGTTTCAAACCTTTACAATGGAAGGAGATACTTAATGAAAGAGATTTTTATCACAAATTTCCTTATTTGGGACTTACATTATTTTATTCACCTATATTATTTTACGAGGTGTATATACAACCTGTTTTAAATATAGGATAAGGAATATATATATTATAAATATATTTTAGGATTCATTTAATATTATTATTTCATGGGGCTTATGATTAAAATTTATTGTAGTGGTAAGGGTTTTATGATACTATCTAATTATCTATTAGGATTGTTTAGGTATATGATTGAAATGATAAAATATTATGAAATATATCTCAAGAAACTCTTTAATTTTATATTCCAATGTTTATTTAAATAAAATAAATTTTTTACTTTCATTTTACTTTATTTATGTTCCCAAGTGTTCATAATGATTTTTTTAAAGAAAACCATCTTCATTTATCTATTCAATGAAATCCTTTTATCTTCCATTCCATGCCTGGTAAAATTATTTTCAAAATTGATATAACATTATCCAAAATATTTATGAAATAAATTTTACCTTTGGTTGACTTTTACAAATAAATTTAAAATAAACCTTCATTAAATTTTCTAAAAAAGGCCCATTTGGATTTTTCCAATAATGCGAAAGGGATCTTTTTTTTAAAGTGTGCTCCTTCAAAAATGTTTTCAACCATCATTACCACTATCTTTATTACATATTCCTCAATAGGATTCCAAGGATACTTTAATATAAAATTTTTTCTAGAATATTATTATTAATTTCTAGTCTTATAAAGGTTATTTTCAAAGATATGTCATTTTTCCCAAGAAATATTTTAAATTATTTTTAAATTTTAATTTATATGTTTCAATGGTTGTTTTCAAAGTGAATGATTTTTAAAATGGTTTATATTTAAAAAAATCAAATAGGAATGGATATTTTAAAAAATTTGTGTTTTAAATAATTATTATGGATTATTTTCTATGATTCTATGGTTATTTTAAATGTAATTATTTTTGAAAATGTTTTATGTTTTAAAAAGTGTTTTCCATTTGTAAATGACATTTTTATCTAGAAATGTTTAAATTCATATTTCCAAATAATTTTCTATCTATGATGAAATCCTTTTATGTAAATTCAAATTCACCTGGGATATGATCCATAGACAAGAATATTATTATTTATCTAAATATTTTGTACTTATGATGATTTTTAAGAATTTTGTTTCTCTTGCGTAGGTTATACCATAGTAAAATGATTATGAAAGTAGATTCTTTTTCCATGGGTTATGGTTTTATGAAATGGTGAAATGGTTATGAAACCAATTTATTTTATGTAGTTACTATAATGATAAAATGTTTATGAAACCCATTTATATTCATGGGTTATAATATTCTGAATTGTTTATAATCTTTTGGAATCCGTATGTATTATTTTCATTATATAATGTGTGCGGACTACGTCTTCTTATAATTAATTGGGTAAATATTAATGTTTTATGAGATCAAAGGGTGAATGGGATGTTATCCCAAGCCCATAATTGTGTACAATTGTTGTCATCCGATGCCTGAAAGAGTGTACATGTGAATTTATCCCAAAACCAAATGAGGTACATGGTGGTTCCTCCCAAGAATAACATTTTATGAATATATTTTTTGGATATACTTGACATAATATCTTACCTTTTATGTGACTTCCAAAAATATATCTTATATGAAAATGTTATGTTTTTATGGATCATATTCATTGATTCCCTTATGATTCATGTATTATGTACATCCATGATTTATTTTATGAATCGTTTTCATGACTATGGTATGTAGGAATATTTTTAAAATGTAATTCTATTTTTATTAATCCGTTATACTTTGTTTATATGGATATTTCCCTTGTTTACCCTTATTGAGAATCTATGATTACACTTTTCTATGTGTTTATTCCCTAGAATACGAAGAAATGTATTATTTATTATATGTCTAATAAGGGTGTAAGTTATAAAGAACTCAGTTGGAGATGGTGTACCATACTTGTGGACTAGTTATTTATGTATCTATGTTTCAAAAGGAACTTGTCCTAAATGATTTTAGCTTCAAATATTATATTATGTAATTAATATTAATCTTCATAGATGTACTATTTATGTATGAGATGTTTGAGTAGTTATAGTTGGTATTGGGAAAATGATTAGTTAACTATTGGAAACTAGGATATTAAAACATTAGTGAAATTCCTAAGGGTATATCATTGTTTAAGCTGAAGGATAAGTAATTTTATATGAAAATGGGAAGGAATTTTTTTGAAGGGTAGATTGAGGGGTTTTAAGAAATTATATCTTTATTAAGAAACTACAAGTTGAGGTGGTTCTAGAATAATTATACCCAAAGGTAGTAACTATAAAAAGGGAGGATTGAGTTGGAAATGATCATCACCATGTGAATGGTAACCTTCCATTCTGAACATCTAGTATGATTCTATCATGGGAAATGCCTTAGAAATTCTCAAACACCTTACAAACCAACTTGATGGATTTGAATAATGACCAGTAGTGGCATACTTTAAATATAAGGTTTAGTAGTTTGAACAGAATGTTTCATGATTTAGACTTCCTGTAATTGACTAAGACATCATATAATTTATTTTTCATTATTATGAAATTTCCACTGTGATTATAGTTACTCAGAGAATCATTTTTTGTTTCAATCAATATCTTCAAGCAGAATGAATTCTGTTAACGATGAATGTAATGGAAAATTTGGTGAATATGACTAAAATAATAGGATGATAATGAGGAATAATGTTTTTCTTATTATTCTTAATCATCTATTGTGATATATGATTAAATATGTCAACAAATATTATATTCATGTGGCATAAAAGTAGAGGAAAATGTACTTTTATTAAAGTTAATATAGTAATGAATATATATCAATGAAGATTCAGTTTTCTATATCTCATGACTGTATAAAGAAACACATAAAATAATATCTCAAATTGAGGAGAATATGTTTTATATTTGGACAAGAAGGTCATAAAGGGATTAATTTTTGATGAGTTCAATTTAAAATATGTGGGAAACATGGGAATTATCTAAGTTAATGCCTTGATCAAAGAGTTAAATTCATGAAAAATTAAGGACCTATTCTATTTCAATCATTATTATAGAATTATTTAAGTTTTTATCTATTTTTATTCAATTAATATGTGGTGGATTCATTTTTAAAAATTTTATTTGGGTTTTAAGAATCATAAAACATCTAAGTATTATGTTAATTTTTGAATCATATATGTCTCTGTGTATGTATAAATTATGATATATGGATAACATCACAGGTTTATAATTTTATGTTTTATTATATTTTCAATTTATTAAATGTCCATTTTTAGGTTTTGATGATATGGGTGTTTATCAATATTATATATAATATGGGAGACATTTAATGAAATACAACCCTTTTTTTTGTATATGTGTTATTGGAAAAAAAATATCTAATTATGAATGACATTAAATTCTGTGGGACTGTGAGTAAAGGAATTGGTAAAATTTAGGGTTTATATTATCATTTATTTTTAAATAAATATGGGATATTTCAATTTGGTAATTATATTAACATAGATTGGAAAATGGATGACCCACAAGTCGGGCGACAACCTGTCACATCTAACAAGGTCATGGGGATTGAACTCCCCAACCGTAGGATGAAAAGGGTATAGAGATTACCAATGTACTAGGTGAAATATTATTTCCATTATTACAACATAAAGAGAGATATGTTCAGTTATATATCCTAGTACATGGTATGTAATAAATTTAAGTCTGAGTGTGGAATTTTTAAGAGGATTTTACAACCATTATCCATACAAAAATTATCAAGGAATTTTCAATTAGGCTCCCAAATCATATAAAGGATATAATGTTATATTGGTTTAGGTTGATCAACTTACAATGTTATCACACTTCATCATTATTTGAGAATATTTCTCCCCAAATTATATTTTCAAGCTATATATTATGGAAGTTTTAAGGTTGCAGGGAGTACCACATTCCATTTTTTTCTATTGTGTATTTGTGGTTTACCTCCATGTTCTAGTGATTTATTCAATATGATATACATACAGAAATTATTTTTAGAACTACTTATCATCCTCATAAATATGGTTAGTCCAAGAAAATAATTAAAACCCTACTTGATATGTTGTGCTATTGTTCTTTGTATTTTAGATGAATTTTCATGCAACAATATATTTCACTCGAGAATTCATATAGATCCTTATGAATCCCTATAGGGAAATAATTGTTGAAATAAAATTAACTAGAATGAAGTTGGATAAACAACTTTATTAGAACATGAGATAGATGGTTAAATGGCATAGATGGCTGGAGCAATTTAATAACACATAAGGTCTGAAAAAAATTAGAATAAAATGATTTCTAATAATAGCTATTGTGATTTGTAATTTGATATTAGTGATAATGTTTTCATAATATTTTCTCCATAGAATATGGTTATGTGATTCTAGAATTATGGGAATTTAAAAACAACATATATCATTTTTGTTTGAAATTTTTATCGTATTGGGATAATATCTTTTCATTTTACACTTTTACTGAACTCTTGTCTGGTTCACGATGTGTTCCTTATATCTCTCATGTGGAAGTACATAAATATTCTATAAAAATTACTATACTTGGAGGTCATAAAAATGGAGCACATAATTTTTATCACCTCGATCCCAATTTCCCAAAGTTGGTTCATTATTTTAATATATTAGAATGATTATATGTAATCGAATCCTAAAGGACCGATCAATTTAGTAGACTTGGAAAATAGTTTACATACATGAACTTTACATTATAATTTCTAACAAAAAATACAATATATATAATCCTTGGATAACTCCATTATTACCCTATATTAACCTTACATATCAATTACAAAACACTTCTTAGCATCCTGGGAAAACAAAACATAAGAAAAGGGTGATCTTATATGCCCAGTAAGGATAAAAAATATAGCATAAGCTTTCATAAATAGGAATAAACATTTAAGGAAATATTTATAATAAAAATATAATCCTTTAAAACATAAACAAAAACATAATACATGAAGAATAAATAAACCATTTCCATATAAACTTGAACAAGGATATTGTACTAGTCGAATAATCACATGTAATAACTAACCTTATAATGATGTAATACATAATGAAGGACATATTAAACACACCGTCAAGGCTTCAGCCAAGACACCATACAAAATTGGATAAAACCAAAACATAGTTGTCTCATGAGACCAACTGATGCATCGAGGGGCTATAGTGGGCCCCACCTGACAATTACATATTCCAATGCATTCCAATCATGAATGCGGTAAAACATAACTGATATAAACATTCAACTTAAAACTATCATATGAAATGTCAATGCTTAAACCATATGATATGAAAGACATAAAAATAGCGCATCCATAATCAAACATATCCTAAAACCATCAATACAAAATGGAAGATTGAATCATTGTATTTTTTCCGTAATTAAGAATAAAATCCAAGAAAGGATATTAACATTGATGAATGTGATCTACCACAATCATTAAAACTCTTTTAGAAATATCCCTTTTTTACTTTTAAATAACATGAAATCCTCTATAATTATAAAAGAAAATATTTCCTTTGAAAATAACCTAGTAAGATTTCATGAAAAGCTTCAAAATTTTATGGCTTCATAATGGTGTAAAATAGCATCTCGCGCCATATAAGTTAAAAAACATTCTTTCTCTAATTTGTCGACAATGGCATATAGTACATCATTTTAAAAATGATAGAAATATTTCTTTTAATACATTTTCTAATAATTAAAAAATGGGTATAAATGACATTCAACAATAGTCTAGTAATATTAGTATTATTTTGAAATACATGTATATGAAACATGGGTGTGGATGATAAATATTTCCTACTAGATATTTATTTATAAACAATCTTTGATAATAATGAGATTGGAAATTTTACCCTTAAAAAATTTAAGAGTATCATTTTAAAAAAATAAAATCAATGAACATAAAAAAAACATTATATTTTTATAATCCATTTATATCCACATAATTAGTTTTGTAAAATAATATCATGAATATTGAAAAGGAGAAAGGATAAATTCTTTAAACATTCAAAGAGTCCCATACCACTTTCAACATTTAAATAATAAACCCAATTTCTTCAAAATTAATCTCTAAATACCATGATGATAAAATTATTCATGATATAAAATAAAATATGGGTAGTATAAATAACACACACCTAAAATAAGTGGTGGACATGTCTTATATCTCACATAAATTAAATGTGAGATAGAATTCCATAACCTTAAGTTTGATACTCTCCATAAATGTCTGAAACTAATGTATAATGGTTTTTAACAAATTAATAACTTCTACCAAAATAATAATAATATTTATTATATCATAAATTATTCATTTATAAATTTATATTACCTATTTATTATTAATTTCTATGTTAAAGAAACATTTCGGGTAATAATCACTTTCTTTATCAAACGTGCTTTGACTTATTTTTAATGATCGTATAAATTATATCATGATTTAATTACATCCAAAATTTATAACATGATTTATATATAATATATATTCAGTATATAAATATATGTAATAGATCAATATATGAAATGGAATATAGCTTTCATGGTGACAGTAGGTCATTAGTATGCATGAAAATTGTTTTCATTTTCTTATCGTTTTGAATTGAAGTACGTGAATGATATATATTAATATATATTTATTTTATTAAAGTAGTTTTATTATTTATTTTATTTCATACTATATAATATATATATTTATAATCATTCTTTTTATGGTAAACGTGGAAGATGAATCTCATCACGTCATGGAGTTGGTTAGCTGCATGTATGCAGGAGCGACGATATCATTTCCTTAATAGTTAAATTATATTGAATTCAATGGAATATTAATTTTAAATAAAATATATCTTGTTATGTCTATTATTTAAATAATTTATATTAATCTTTTTACCCATATAAATAATGTGTACTAGAAAAATAGTTTACATCACAACTTGGAGATGGTAAGCTGTACATACGTGTCTATGGTGACATTATTATTCGTGGGAAGGGTAAAAGAAGAAATATGGTTTTCCAAAAATTATAATAACATCTCATCACGTATAATTTAGTAGATTTATTATTTTAGTGTTAAATAAATAGAAACATGAAGTTGAAGAAGAAAATAACTTATAAAGAAGTGATAAAATAATTACCTTTTTCCGGGTGTCTCATTTTGATTAGCACAAAAGGACTCTGTCGTATGGATTAATTCCCAATTTGTGGAATCTAGGATGAAGTGATAGAATTTGGGAGAAAAAATTGGTAGGTGTTTTACAAAAAAAAGGTCTTTGGAGGTGTGAATTAAAGATAAAGAGAAGTTATCTTTTATATGAGAGGTGAGGTTCACTTTTGGAAGATCATAAAATATTTATTTATTATAAATTTATTATCAGATTTAGAAATATCCAAAATAAATTATTTCAAGGATAAGATTCATATGGGTTAATATCCCCATATCAAATGATATTTAGACAAGTTTACTTCATGGAAATAACCGTATCGTTTGGGTATAACCCTTAGTTAAACAGTTTTACTCTTACCGTGTCTTCATATATTTTTACACTATAGGGTTAATATAGATACTATAAAATTACAAGAGAAAATAAATTTGATCGTTTATTAAAATTTTATCACTATCTTAGTTATTTGGAAAAATATTAGATTTTTAATCATTTTATATCATTGAATATAATATTATTTTATTTAAAAATTTCATTTATGTCAATTTGGACACTCTATAATACATGATTTTTATTAAAGTCATAAAAACTATATTATTTTTCAAAAAAATGTATTAAACCAATCCTAATATGTAATATTAATCCAAAAAAATTATTTATAGTGTTTAATATTTAAATAATATTTATTTTAATATTTATAATATCATTTATTTGATCCCTTTGTTAATACCTCGATTACTGTATCATCATTTTGTCATAATTAAATTTAATTACATAATTCCTAAAAAATAAAAATAAATAATAACCATGGTGTTGGAAATATTTTTAGATTCAAAATGAATATTTATAGTTTAAGATATCACTTATATAACCCCATATTAAAATTGTTTTAGCAAGAAGAGTCATGTTTATGATATTTTCACCTTTACCAAAAATTAAATGTTATAAATGTCATAATCACACCCAAGTAGCTTAAAAAGGCCAATAGTTCTACTTAAGGATTTTCTTGATATTAAATGACTCTTATAATATGGTTAAGAAAAGTGTAATAGTAATTTTATATTATTATAATTGTTTACATTTAATTACCATATTCACCTTTAACCGTGGTAAATAAAATTCAAATTTACAATTCACAATTTATCATTTTGATCTTATTAGACCAATAATTTCATCTTGATTACAACCATGTGAGTCGTATTTTCAAAATTCAATTCACATAAGTAGTAAAATTATGTTTGTTGCTAATCTTCTAATAGGGCCATAAGGTAGTTAAAAATATGTTAATTTTTTTTAATGATTTTTATATCTAATTATATTGAAAAATGATTCCAATAACCTACATTGGCTTAATATATGTATTATTTCTCTATAATGGCTTTAAAATAAATTTATAAAAAATAATTATTTAAATGAAAAGGTCGTTTATTAAAAATAATGCAGTATTTTTCACTATTCATCAAAAATTGAATGTTTTTAGAAAAATTCGAAAAATTTACCCTATGTTAATATTGACAATCCAAATTCAATTATGATGTCTATTATAAAAAATTATTTTTTTATTAGTGTCTAAAATTAATCTTATTATAGTTCCCAAAAGGACATGAAATGTAGTTCCTTTAAGGAAATAATATTTCTAAATATATAACTATTTTACTGAGACTTATACCCTTCATTATAAATATATTTTATTTATATGAAAATGTTATAAATAACATTTTAAAATTATTTATTTCAATTTATATTACAATATTTAATGGATATTTTAAAAATATATCATCTATATATTTACTAAATAAGTCCTTTTTCCACCACGTGTCACCTTCTCGGCATCTCCCATTGCTACCGCCTTTCATTCAGTCTATTTTCTTACTACTCTGTCAGGCTCCCTATCGAGTGTTTCATCTCCCTAATCTAAAATTTTCACTACTGCTCCATTTTTTCGCCTTAAACTTCATCAGTGTTCCTAATGTAGGGTTTTCAATGCTTCTCTAGTTTTCAGCTTCCTTGTAGTCCCTAAATTTTCTTCCACGACCTTTTACCCCATCAACTACCCCTATCTCCCTTGATTATCCTCCTGAAAACCCGTGACCCCTACCTATCCATTATATTGGGCTCCCGAATCCTCTCCCTCCAAACCCGAAGCCCCCTTTCTCTTTGGTGTCTACTCCTACAGTTCCCACTACCATTTCACTTTTCCTTGTGCATCCCATCCCACAATCTACCACCGATATAATCCCCTCTTACATACCATGCAGTTTGCATCAACACCCCCAAAAGAATTATATATTCCTAAACTACAGCTCACGCGGTTAGGCCACCATCTATAATAATGCAGAGCCTCTATGATTCATCATTTTCCAATGGTATGGGCCTGAATTTATTTTTCACTTGGGAAACCGCCTATAGATTTCTTGGTAAGGTTTTGTCTTTCCTATTGTTTCATTAACACATTTTAATCATTTTATGTCTGTCTTTTATGTGTTTGTTAGTCATTTCCTTATCGGTGTTTTCTTAAATGGATATTCATTTCCCCATTGTAGGAGTTATTTTTTTTATTTCTTTTACAAGGACCTGATGTCCCAACCTAAGAACATTTTCACTAATATGGGTAACTATTTCTTTCATGGTTTCACTGTCATGTATATTACATTTTTCGGATATCTATGGTTTTTTTTTCTTATGTTGTCATTGCAGCCTCCTTTTAATAAATCTAACTTATTTTAAGATGGAAGACTTTTGAACCCCGACACTGATGATTCCTCCATTTAATATCTTTATGCATACTTCTACAAGGCATCTTTTTCGGCAATTTTTTTATTATAAAAATCAATATTCATTACATTTTTCATTAGCTCATTGATACTTTTAAATTTGGTGTATTGTTTCTAGTTTTTTTCGGGTTCATAATGTTTGTTGTGGCATTGATAGAATGGGTTATCAGTAGATGATAATGCTACCACTTAGTCAATGAAGGTTTTCAATGAAAGAAAAAAAACCTTCTATTGGTAGATTTATCTGATTTTAGAAGTTATATGGTACGCCCCTGATATAATTATGATTTTTTTCAATCGAATGATGCATGCTTACTTTTAAATAATGCTAAATTGTATCCATTCAAGTAATGTAGTTGAAATGTTTCTTTCTCTATTAGCAAGAATAAGTAGAGCACTCCTAGATTTCATTCTTCCAGTACTTTGTTAAGAAATCTATATATTTACTAAAGAAGGATTTTTTCCACCATGTGTCACCTTCTGAGCCTCTCCTATTGCTACCGCCTTTCATTCGGTCTATTTTTTCACCACTCCTTTGGGCTCCCCATTGGGATTTTCATCTCTCCAATCTAACATTTTCACTGATCCTCCATTTTTTCGCCTTTCTCTTCAACGGTGTTCCCAATGTAGGGTTTTCTCTACTTCTTCATTTTTCAACTTCCTTCCTCATAGTCTTTATATTTTCCTCCATGACCTTTTCCCCTATCAGCCACCCCTCTATCCCTCAATTCTCCTCTTGCAAACCTGTGACCCCTCCATATCCAATATCTAGGGTTCCGGAATCCCCTCCCTCCTAACCTGAATCCCCCTTTCTCTTTGGAATCTACTCATACGATTCTAACTACTATCTCCCTTACCATTGTTCTTCCATTCCTTAAATCCACCACTTATATCTTCCCCACCTATATAACATGAAATATGTTTCAACACCCACAAAAGACTCATATATTCCTCGAATATAGCTCACGCGGTTATGACACCATCTATAATAATGGAGAGCCTCCATGATTCATCTTTTCCAATGGTATGGGCTTGAATTTATTTTTTGCTCAGGAAACCATCTAAAGATTGCTTGGTGAGGGTTTTTCCTTCCTGTTGTTTCATTAGCACATTTTCTTCATCTGATTTCTATCCATTGTGTGTTTCTCAATCATTTCATTATTAGAGTTTTCTTAAAGAGATATTCATTTCCACATTGATGGAGTTATTTATTTATTTCTTTTACAAGGAGTAGATGTCCCGACCTAATAACATTTTCACTGATATGGGTAACTATTTCATTCATGATTTCATTGTATTTTCTATTGTGTTATTTTGGATTTAAATGGTTTTATTTTTCTTATGTTGTCATTGCATCCTCCTTTTCATAAATCTAGCTACTTTTACGGAGGACTTTTGAACCCCAACACAGATGATTTATCTATTCGAGATCTTTATGCATACTTCTACAAGGAATTTTTTTTCAATACTTTTTATTATAAAAATAAACCTTCATTACGTTTTTCCTTAGCTGATTGATAATTTTAAATTTTGAATACTGTTTCTGGTTTTGTTCGGGTTTATAATGTTTGTTGCTGCATTGATAGAATGGGTTATCACTGGTTGATAATGCTACCACTAAATCTATAAAGGTTTTCAATGAAAGAAAAAACATTATATTGGTAGATTAATCTGGTTTTAGAAGTGATATGGTATGCCCCTGATATAATGAAGTTTTTTTCAACAGAATGATGCATGTTTAATTTCAAATGATTATAAATTTTATCCATTCATGTAAACTATTAGAAAAGTTTCTTTCTCTACCAGAATGAAGAATTAGAGTGTTTCTGGTTTTCTTTCATCCAGTACTTAGTTAAGAAATTATCCAAAGGTCAATGTGGTCCATGTTATGCAGTCAATGTAAAATGTTTAAGGAGATTTGTCTGAATCAGGTTTTTAATTTCACCAAACACAAATACAATTTACCCTATTTTGATTTTTTGTTTTTATGATTTCCAAGTGTTTCCTTATTAGGAATACATAGATATTTCTATAATTCTTATTGATGTTTTATCCAATTGTTCATAAATAGTGTTTTTATAGATTTAGTATACATATTATTTTATTGCATATTAAAATGTTTCCATATTAATTAAATATAGTGTGTATTCAAAATTTTAAATATTATAGTATCTACATGTAAACATATTTGATGACTGTGTAGGTGCTCAACTCCTATATTATTACTTCTTATTCCACCACTATAACTCATCACAACTAAAAAACCATTTATAATAGCTTTATTTTCATTAGATGTTTTAATATTGCTTAGTAATCACTTCATATCTAAATCAAATTAGTTAAATTTACTACTACTAAATCTGACATAACATGTTTTAATGTAGTGGATCATTTTTTTATAGTAGTGGATCTTGTATTTTTTTTATTAGTGGATCATGTATTTTATTTCAGTAATGAATTATTTTTCGAGTAGTGGAACCAATTTCTCTTTGAGCACGTGGGTCATGCATTTTGTTTGGGTAGTGGATCACGTAATTCATTAGAAAAACGAATCATATGTTTCATTAAATCAGCAGATCATGTGTTTTATTAGATCAATTGATAAATTTTAAAAGTAGCGGACCATGTATTTTAGAGCAGTGGATAATTTAATCTCATTTAACAGTGTATCATGTATTTAATTTCAACATTGGATTTGTAAGAGCACTAAAAAATTAATTTTATTTGAGCAGTGGATCCTTAATTTTCAATTGTAACTTGATTGGGGATATATTCAACATCATGGAACAGACCAGTTGTGATGGAAGGCATGAGATGTGGAACAATTTCTATTGTATATGCCATTACTTTCATCTAACTCTACTACATATCAATTGTCAATCATGTATTTCAAAACGGTACCATGTACTTTTACAAAAAATAATAATCAAACATCAGATCTGAGGGATTTATATTTCATGATTTTAATTTGTTATATTTCCCATTAAAAATTATAGTAGATTATTCCATTATATTCATATTATCTATAGATTATTATATTAGGGATGTTGGAAATTAAATGCATAGTTATTTACAAAATATCTGGATCTCAATTCCCATACCACTTGATTATTAAAATCAATTTTGTAGTAGTGTGGATGAACCTCTATTAGAAATACATCATTTTTGTTTGCAGGCCATATGAGATATAGCTGGATAATTTTTCAAATAAATCACACAACTAGGTTTATGTGTGCTATTCCCAACTCATGGTGCCATCATTTGGGACAATATGATGATGCAAACCATGAAATTAAATATTCAGGTAATGGTGTAGATAATTTGAGGTATGATATCTGTATTCTTTATATTATTAATAGTAAATGTTAATATAGTTCTGATTCATCATGTTTTTATTGTATCATTAATTTGGGATTTAGAGGTACCTATATATTCCATTTATTTCCTCAATTTATTAAAGATTCATATTGGGGGTGATCATCTTCTCAACTGCATCTTCCTTATGTATGCATTTACTATAGGGAAATACTTCTTCTATATGTGTTCAACAAGCATTATTATGTTCCTGCATCTTTTCATGTAGTGATTTGGAGGTTTTGAAGCATATTTCAGTTGAACCCTATCTTACTACCTCTATATGTGTTCAACTACATTACTCTCTTCCAACATCTATATGTGCTCAACTGTATTTTCTTTATTTTTTATGATTCTATAAACCTGCACCCTATGCAACAAGATGATTCTGTAAACATACACCCTAGGGATGGCACGATCTGTAACATATATATTGATATAAGAGTTTTACATAACGACTGGTATACCTAACGATTGGTATATATATTAATATTTTTTTTAGGGAATATGATGGTTCAAATAATTTGTGCTATGATATATGTATTATTTATATTATTAATTGTACATATGAATATAGTTCTGAGCAATCCTTTTCTTGTCAACTATTTTAGATCAGTAGACAATTTTTTATATTAGTAGATCTTTTATTTTCATTCATTAGTGGATCATGTTTTTTATTTCATTAATAAATAATTTTTTAGAATAGTGGAACATGTTTTGTCTTCAAGAATGTGGGCCATTCATTTTTTTGGGTAGTGGATCATGTAATTCATTAGAGAAGTGGACCATTTGTTTTATTAGATCAGTGGACCATGTGTTTTATTATACGAATTGGTCATTTTTAAAAGTAGCAGATCATGTATTTTAGAGTAGGGGATCATGTACTCTCTTTGATATATTCAGGTAATTTTGCATATAATTTGAGGTATGATATGGGTATTCTTTATATTATCAACTTTACATATGAATATAGTTCTGAGTAATCTTTTTTTATTGTATCATTCATTTGGGAGTAAGAGGCACCAATATATTCCCTTTCTTGTCTCCATTTATTAAATATTCAAATGGGGGTGATCATCTTCTCAACTAAAAATTCTTTGTCTATGTGTTTACTATATGAAAATACTTATTTGACATGTGTTAAAAAAGCATTAATGTATTCCTGTTTCTTTTTATGTAGGGATCTAGAGGTTTTGAAGCAGATTTCTGTTGCACCCTTATTAACTCTTTGTGTGTTTTACTACAATACTTTCTTCTTTCCTCTATATGTGTTCAACTACATTTTATTTATTTTTTATGATTCGGTAAACCTGAATCCTGGGAAATATGATGATTCTTTAAACATATACCCGGGGGATGGCATGAGAAGAAACATATATATGGACATAAAAGTTCTACTAAATGATTGGTATACCTAATGATTGGTATATATATTAATATATTTGGTTTGTTTTGATGGGAATCTGGTTGTGTAGATAATTTGAGTTATGATATGTGTATTATTTATATTACCAATTGTACATAAGAATATAGTTCTGAGTCATCCTTTTCTTATTATATTATTTATTTGGGTTTCATATATACTTGTACATTATATTTATTGTCTCCATTTATTAACAAATCATATTGGGGGTGATTATCTTCTCAACTACATTTTCATGGTATGTGATTTTACTATAGGGAAATACTAGTTCTATATTTGGTAAAAAATAATTATTGTATTCCTTCCTATTTTAATGAAAGTATTAGGATGTTTTGAAGCAGATTTCAATTGCACCCTATCTTACAACCTCTATATGTGTTCAATTGCATTACTGTTTTCATGCCTCATTATGTGTACAACTGAATTTGCTTAATTTTTGATGATTCTGAAAACATCCACCCTTTGAAATATGATGATTCTATAAACATGAACCCTAGGTATAGCATGATAAATAACATATATATATACAAATGAGTTTTACTTAATGATTGGTATACCTAAAAATTGGAATATATATTAATATATATGATTTGTTTTGTAGGAAATCAGTAGATGATGCTATTTTGAATAGAGGAAATGACATCCTTTTTAATATAAAAACACACACCAATATTCTGGTATTATGTAAATTCTTCTATTCTGTAAATTCCATATTTTTTTGACATAGGAAATTCCATCCTTTCAGGTAGTGGGACGAGGGGGGAGGGATCATTAATGTTTCGTTACGTTTATGGATTTATTTGGGTTTTTCATGTTATTATTATGTGTTATGTGTTCCCTTCACTACAATGCTTCATATGGATGTCCCATGTATCCTCTCTATGGACTCTCCATGTCGTTGGTTGTCCTTGCATGTTTTCCATATTTCCCTTATGTAGTTTCATCTGTTCTGGGTTTCTGATCTTATATGAAAACTATGAGTTAGGGTTAATCGATGGTTTTCCCATGTACAGGTAGAGTCTCTAACAATGTAACAATATACTGGGGGGATAGACACTCTTATAAAGTTGGAACTGGGTGAGAATAAAATGTGTATAACTGATTATGGATTATTTGTTTTGGATTATCTAATTCTACACTCTGGTGGTGATGAAATGTTCTTTTTTTAATTTTCTACATGTTTATGGTGTGTTTTTCTATAGGGTTATTCTCTTTGAGTTTCATAATCACAATGCTTGATCCTGTGCTTTTATTGTTTTGATATGCGTATACCATGGAGATTGGACATGCCTATGTCATCAGACACCTTTCTATCCCAACATCGGGGGCCTGACAGCTTCCAGTTTCACTTTAGTGGCAACCCATGTAGATTTCCCCTTTCTGTTTAAGTTTTAGGTTTTGTTCTCGGTATATCCTTTCATAATTATTTACTTATTTCCACTTAAAAGTGTATCATTTATTAAAAAAAATAGTTGGATAGAATCATTTTTCTGGTGTTAATCGAATTAATATCATTGTAAAATAGTATTCTCATATTTAAAATTAGCATTGATTTTATAGCACTGTGCGAATGTATGGGTGAGTACTAGTTTAAATAATTATAACCCTAAAGTGTTGTTTTTTAGAAACTCAATCATAGTTGTTACCCAAGCCATGTCTGTGCGGCATGCAACACATGCTATTGAAGATAAGGTACCATGAAATGTTGGGGTGGTAATGTATTTCATGAGGAATAAATGGTGGAGATTTTATATAATACATATAAATTAAAACAAAAAAATACCACTCAGCTTGTCAATGTTTTCTAGAAAAACCACTAGCTTGAGAAATCTGCATGGGAAACTGAGGATGTAATAATGAAAAAATATCCTCATTTTTTTAAACCAAAGTGATAAATTTTGAAGGATAAGTTCATATTATACAGGGTTTAATATAGAAATATAATATTTTTAGAAATAATATATATATATATATATAATTGTCTTTGATATATTTCATTACATGAAACAACGAGTTTTTAATGAACCAATATATATGTAATTACTAAGATTTTCATGATTCTTTGGATCATTTTTTATCAGATAAAATAATTTTTTTCATGTTAAACATACCATACTTATTAGGGAAGGATCAAATATAATCATGGGCTTGTTCGAATCCTAGAGTTCCAAAGATTTTACAAACAGGATGGGCTTCCTGATTAGCACAAGATTAGTGGTAACTATGGGACTCAACATCATGAGGTACCCATTGCAATAAAGAGTCCTTTCAATTTTTATGAAACTATGTGATCCTGGGTGTATGAATTTGTGGGATTTTAGAACATTGTGATAGAGTCTATTCTCACGTCTTGTGCATGGTTCGGAAAACTATGTGCCTATCCCATGTGGGGCCCCACTTATACTGAGCCTGGTGCATGGTGTATCCAAATGTGGGGTCAAACTATAAGAACTAGTAATTTTTTGGATAAAAACCATTTCCCTTATTTTGTTTTAGTGCACCCTCCCTCATATCTGTTCTTAACCAATGTAAAGAACACATAAATATATCTCTTGAAGGAAATTCTCCCCATCCTTTTTGTTTTATTGATAAATTATTCATCCAAAATCCAAATAGTCTTCTATCAGAAGCAATGGATAGTTATAAGTAATATCGTCAATTCACTTGCTTTAGTTCATAGTTGATTTTCACATATCATTCACTTTTTAGTTTCATGCTCATAAGCACTATTTTATAGGTTGTTGGACAATTAATCAATTTTCTTTCTTTCTATATCAAATATGAATCTAATATTGGACAAGGAGTCATCTACAGGCCTAAGGTAGGCACTTTAGTTATTTTCCCTGAATTTTTAGGTGATCATATACCTTTTTTTTTGTTATGTGTCAGGACATTAATTTCCATTCATCAAATTAAAATGGGAATTTTTTTCAATTTAAGGTAATATAAATGTTATTATACTCCTGTTGACCATTTTAAATTGTTTGAGGATGTTCCCTTATTGTTCACCGTGCTTTTGGGTGTGCCAACATAAATTTCCATCTTTAATATAAAGGTCAATGAATTCGACCACCAATTATATGGTTTGGATTGACTCTAAAATTTATATTCCATTATTAGTAAACTTAAATGTCTTATTCTAATGGATTGGAAGTGGATGCAAAGGACATGCCTGATGATATATAATTATTAAAGGGAATCGTATATATTTTGAATCCTGTGATTGGTTGGGCATGATGAGTTAGAATTTTTTATATATAATGAAATTATGTTATTATTGGTATTCAATTGATATTGCCTAATGAATGATGGCTGTGGGACTTTTTTATCTTGATGATTCATGCTCCCATACACACTGGGTGTTAGGAATGGCATCTCACATCGTTATAATTTTATTTGGGGGATGGGAATGATGATCCACATTTTTTCATATTATGTGTTAGGAATGGAAACTCATCCAAAAATCTAAAATGAAGGGAATGATTTATTACTTTCATAATGAGATTTGGGTCTTTTACCATTGATGGGGACTATAGATCATTATATTAGTTATATATTCTTGAGTTACGTCCTGGGTCCAGCTGACACCAAGAATCCATGTATATGCCTACTAATGACTTCATGTACTTAGTACATGTATATTTATATATTATATAACAATATATATATATATTATTGCATATATATTTATAGTTATCATATGAGACACACTACAACCTTTGGAGAAGAATGTAGAGTCATCCTAGTGTCTAATACAAACATGACCTGGCTAGTATTTATTCTTTATAATTGTTTATATTTTCTTTACATGCCCACTTCTATTGATTTTACACAGGATTGATTATTTAAAGGGAGTTTTGGTGATGGTCTACAAATTTTATATGATATTCTACTCATACCACCATTGGTACCCATGTATACATTATTTCTGAAGGTACGAATAAGAGAAATGACCCTACTACAGATGATTGATTTGGTTTACTTATAGCTTGGATCATGGGATAAATGGATCAAGTGTATTCTTGTGATTTTATAGGATAACTCTTTTAGACTTTTTGAATTTTTTAATACCATGTTGTATATACATGTCCCTTATATCCCATGATTCCTTTATATTGTATATCACCATTCCATGAAATCATCATGTATGTGCCTTAAATTATGTTATTTTTATTAATTGTATTTTTGTTTGGTCATTTATGCTATAGAAGTTGATAATCATATATGTTTCCTCTATGCAAAGAATTATATTATGCTTAAAATTTTTTCTACTTATTTCTTATATTTTTTTGACACTATGATTGGATGGTATACTATAATCATAATACCACCTTAGACCCTCTCAGTTAGTTTTAAGCCTTTAGTGTATGAGAAGGTTTACTTGAGTCCAAGTGACCCACTGACTCAGGGTACAAGTTAAGAAGATTTGTTAGGTCGAATAGGCTAGATACCCTGAGAGAGGGTGAACTTGGGTATGAAAAATTACAACAACTTCCCATTTTGATCTTATTTTTTTCTAGACAAAACACTCTCATCTCTCTCCTTATCATTGTAGAGTATCAAATAATCTTAAAGTGCGCACATAACACATCAATTTTACTTGGTTCACCCTCACTAGGCTATGTCCAAGGAGAATACATCGACGATGTGATGATGTACCAAATCCCCAATAAGCGCACATCTGTTTACAAGTTTGATGTGGACTTACTATCCCTCCTGGTTTATGACCACTCACAATTTTATAACTCACTGTTCTCTCAACTGAATTGAGATCACTACTTCTTCAGAAGCTCCACTCACAGTTTATAGACCTATAGGTCTCTTCATTATCACTAATTAATACATACTCCACTATATGTAGATGCTCTATTTAAGTCCAAATTTCATCCACTAATGAATAACCCTTTTCCCCTTACCACTGTGAAACAAACTTTGGGAGATACCTTCGCAAAGTACCCTTCTTCGCAAAGATCGCAATTTCATGAAGACCAAACAAGCCTTAGGAAAGTCCCTACCTCTTCATAGTGTTTACAACTTCTTAGAGCTCACTCCTTTGCAAATAACACACCTTCGTAAATCTCAATCCTTCTCAAAGCTACTTCCTTTGAGAATCTCACTAAGCCAATTAAGAACACATCTCTTTCACAAAGCTAGATTAACCTCCATGAAGCTCCTTCTTTCCCGAAGGAAACTGCCTCTACGAACCTCCTTTTCTTTTGCGAACCGCCCTGCTCCACAAATCTACTTCACAATTCGAGAGCTTAAGGTTTTTCATTTGATATCTATACTTCTCTCGAGGGGGTTGAGGTCTATTTATAGGAAATTCCATCAACCCATGAACCATTAGCATATAGTTAGTGCCCCATCAGTTCAAATCACAAATCTCTGATATGTCCACCGAAAATCTCTCTATATCGTGAATTCCCTGAACAAGAACACCATTGACAATTCCTAGAAGGAAGAAGGGGAAAAAGAAGTTATTTCATTCTTTTCCTCGAATAATCAAAGAGGAAATATAAAGTTCAAAGGGAAACTTCCACATTCTTGGTTTATATGTGGAAAATTTGGTAATCTTAAACTAAGGTACCCCAAGAAGATTCAATAATATGAAGATAATGAAATCAAAATTCCAAAGATGAAGTATTCATCTTATGGGAATGGAATGAAATAGTTCAATGGAATTTTGTTTAAGAATAAGAATATCCTTTCACAAGAATTTTACCATTAATATGAGTCTATGGTTGAGGAGGTTGAAGAGATAGATAACTGCAATGATCCTAGAGAAAATCCTATTGTGGCTATTGTCCGTAGTACTCAGAAAAAGGAATAAATAGAAATTGTTGAATAAGAAGAAGAATATGAAGGAAGAGTTGATTTGAAAGCTGAGGTAGAGGTTTCTGTTAAAGATATAGACAATTAGAGAGGAATAACAAAGAAATCCAACAATGTAGTTCGTGAAAAAAACTCTATATGCAACAGCATGAAGAAGATAGTTCTAAGTTGATGGAAGAAATTGAGAAACTCAAGTCATAAGCACCAGAGGACTTAGAATCGGTTAGTGAGTATAAAATAAAGATTGAATAACCAAAAAGGGAGATCGATGAATTAAATAACAAAATGAAAGATAAAATCAAGTGTATCGATGAACTTGAAGGGGAAGTTTTCAGTCTGCGAAAAAAGTTTATAGACTAAGAATAACATAGAATTCACAACTCATTATCTGGAAAGTAGGTCCTTAAAAATACTAAAAAGATGAAATCTGAGCTTGGTTGTTTAGTAGGAATGAAGCATCAATCTAGTTCAGATGGTATGGCTAATTTGGGGCTCAGTCAGAAATAGAAATCCATCAATGTTGAAGTCATACCAGAAGCCTGTGTTCCAGCAATAAAATTCAATGTGGGTAAAAAGAAGAATCATAAAATTCAAGGAACTGAAGGAACTAATATAATTAGAGAAGTGACACACAAGAATAATACTTACATCTGGTGTTATTGCTATGGAAGGATGGGACACTCACAAAAGCTCAATTTTATAGCCATAAGATACCAAAGGGAAAAAAGAAAAAAGGTGGAGTCAAAACAAGGAATAAATCTCTAGAAAATATTTCAAAGGAAAATGTGTTTGGCGCTAAGGATTTTGGCACATGGCTATATACAGTACATCCACCATATAGAGGAATGTGAAAAAGTAGAATCAAAATGTTCGTAAGTAGCAGATCAATGATCCAACATGTGAGTTGAATATGAAAAATAGATTTGTAGCTTTGTAAGATGAATCTATCCCATCATACTCTGAGAACGATTAGAGTCCTCAATCTATACTGATTGTGAAGAAAAAAATACAGACCAAGAAAAAGAGAGTAGATAAGGCAATGGTTGTTGAAATTTCCCTTAAATCATCAGACTCTTATGGTGTGTGCATCCATGAAAGTGGTCATACGTCTCACATGACAGGCAACAAGGATCTGATTAGATGTAAATAATATTACAAAGAATAAGTTTTTAAGTTAGGAAACTACGAAGTCCTGAAGTCATTTGGATCGGGAAAGTCCAGATTTGGGGGAAAAGAAATAAGATGTGCTGATGTTTTGGTTGTAGAAGGTCTTATTCACAATTTTCTCAGTGTCAGTCAACTGTGTGACTCAGTGCATTCTATACAGTTTACCAAGAAGGCATGTGTCGTCAAGGGAAGAGGTGGTACTGTGATACTACATGGAAAAAGAAAAAGGGTAATCTATACTTGGTTAGTGGAGAAAAAGATATGTTCTTTTTATCTAGAGAGGAATAAAACAAGTTGTGGCTTATATGACATGGTCATATATGTCAGTCATCCCATGAAGATTTGGTAAAGAGTGATGCAGCTAGAGACCTCCCTAGGATATCACGATATCGTACCCACACATGTGATGCATGCCAACAAGGTAATAACATCAGAAAGACATATAAGGAAAAGTAAAAGAAGTCAACAAGTGTGCTTGAATTGGTACAAGCTGATGTTTGTGGGCCTATCACACCAAGAGCAATTGAAGGAAAGAGGTACTATGTTATTTACATTGATTACAATAACTGAATGGCATGGGATTTGTAAATTTTCATAATTTTGATGTGTTCAACTTCTTAAGATAGTACCAGAGTGAGTGAAAAAAGATTCTTGAATAGAAAATTATAATGTTTCGTAATGAAAATGCTACGTAATTCCCCAAAAATAAGGTGGAAGAAAATCTCAAGAAACATAGGATTTGTCATCATGTTTTCTCAGTGAGAACACCCTAACAAAATTTAGTGGTTAAAGGGAGGAATCAGATCATCCACAATATGTCCATAATGATTCTTATAGTGAAATACATACCAGAGAAGATCTGGAATTAAGCATTATTAACATCGGTCTACATTTCTAACAATGCCCTATTGTGTCTAAAGGAAGGAAAGACTCCATATGAGACATGGTATGTAAATAATCCAAGAGTGAAATAAATTCAAATCATTGGGAGTAATTTCTTCATTCTCAACAAGTAAAAACATATTAAATTTGAGTCACATCAAGATGAGAGGATATTCCTTGGAAAATCTGGAAAAAAGAATACACATTCTTTAACAAAAGGCTAGGAAAAGTAATTAAGAGTAATTATGTCACTAGAGTGGAGAATGAAGAGAGCACTCAATAGCACATGGAACAATTTATTGATGAAAACGATGAAGAGGAAAGTAACACAGGAGGAGTAGAAGTTTTCAATGCTGATTTAGAAGAAGTTACATATTATGATCATGAAGAAGTAAAATTTTTATCTACACAAAATCCAAGAAGTCGAGCTGAAATTGAAAGGAAAAAATATCATTGGTGATCAGTCAGCTCCAGTTTAGACATTAGGAATGAAATATCTATAGCATGCATATTTTTTATCTTAGGTAGAGCCTAAATTAATTGCTGATGCAGCTGAAGATGAAAACTACCCTCGGGATATGAAGGAAGAGCTGGAGTATATTGAGAAGAATCAGATATAGGAGATTGTCTCGATGCCAAAAGATAAACATTTCCTCAGGACTAAATGGGTCTATCACAACAAGATGAATCAATATGGCATAGTGATTCGAATGAAAGCACAAATAGTGTGCAAAGGATACTCCCTGATAGAGGGAATAGATTTTGATGAGACATTTGCACCAGTTGCAAGGCCAGAGACAATCAAATTATTGCTATCTATTGTTGTGTAACAGAAGTTCAAAGTCTTCTAAATGGATGTGAAATCGGAATTCATGAATGGGGTTCTAGAGGAAGAAGTGTATGTCAAGCAGATAGAGGGTTTTCTCATCCATGAGGATGTGAACAAGGTTTGTCGATAGAAGAAGTCATTCTAAGGGATGAAACAAGCAGTAAGTGCATGGTACTCATGGCTTGATCAGTTTTTAAAGAATCTTGGTTTACAGTGTTAGGAGATGATTAAAAACTCAATTTCAATAGTAATATTAATCAAAGGATGATAGTTATAGTTTATGTAGATGACATAATATATGAAGGATTAGATTAATCTCAGTGTTTATAGTTTTTCAAATTCATGAAATGTAAGTTCGAAATGACAATAATTGGAGATCTGACATTTTTCCTTAGTTTACAAGTGTCACAAGGAGGGAATGGTACTTCTATTTATCAATCCAAATATGCTAAGGAGGACATGAGAATATTTGGAATTGAATATTACAAGGATATGAACACTCTGGTTGTTACCCAGATGAAATTATCAAAAAATGGTAATGGAATGTAGTTAGTATCATAGAGTAATGGCAGATTATTAATAGTTTGCTATACTTGACAGTGATGAGACCTGATATTGTTTTCTCCACATTACAAGAAGCACAATAGCAAAGTAATCACAAGTAATTCTACATGATTTCAGTGAAAATAATACTTCATTATATCATGGTCAGGGTGGATTTTGGATTGATATATAGTGACAATTCTTGGTCAGAGTTATTGTGATATAATGATGTAGATTGGGCTGATTCAACGGATGATAGGGAATAAACTTCAGGAGGTACACTCTATCATGGTGGTTTGTGTATTTCTTGGTTGAGAAATATGCTAGATTCCATTTCATTGGGCACCACATAATCTGAGTATATTGCGGCCACTCAAGCATTCACACAGTTACTGTGGATAAAGCAACGGCCTGATGATATGGGAGTTAATGTGATGTCTCCAATCAGAATCCTGTGCGATAACTCACGTTCTATAAATCTTAGTAAAAATATTCTCCATAACTAAAGTACAACACACTTTGAGATAAATTATAATTTTATCAAGCTGAAATTTGAGAAGAGAATTGTGATGTTGGAGTATGTGCCTACAGAATTACAAGTTACAGAAATTCTGATAAAGGCCAAACCCAAGGATGTTTTTTAGAGGCATCAATTGGACTTATGAGTTTAGTCAACTCCCCATACTTGAAAAAGTGTGACTGTGCCCCCCCCCCCCCCCACCCTCCCCAAGGGATTGTGTTTTTTTATCTAATGTGATAATATATGTTCTTTCCAATGTCTATGACCACAGAGTAGTGACCTTTGCATTAGTTGATAAAGGGAGAGTAATAGTGACACCCCACGGGGGAGAAACTGTGGCTAATGAAGGGACATAATGTCTTAGTCAAAGACATGGGGAGAACCTGGTAGGTTCTGCAATGAGATAGGGGAGAGCAATGACATATGGAGAGAGTATTAAATTCTACGATTCATGATGTGATTGATCAAGGATTACATATAATGATAGTTGTAATTCATTGTGAAATTAGTTTATTAGTATCTATATTGTATCAACAATTAGTATTCTAAAATGAAGTTATTGATTGATAAACTTTTCATCTACTCTTGTTTCTCATGCCGAGCATTTTTCATGTGGGCTTATAGTGTGTAGGCAGTGAATATTTGGTTGCTATCTAAATCATAAGAGGCGAATGATGGAAGTTGATATATAGAGATTTAGTGAGATATCACAGTTCATAAATTCATTTTGAGAAGTGTTGTCAACAAACCCAAATGGGGAGGTTGTTGGGAAAAAATCCCTGAAGGTAAAATTGCAACATTTGTTTTGGTTGTGTTTGTTGACAATGTGGGTTCCAATGTTGAATTTTAAAGTTCCAGGGATGTTTTTGAAAATCCATATTGACAAAGAACCATGAAAAAGGAATGGAAGATCTGGAGGTGGTATAAAAAGAGTAAATACAAGGTGGCACTGTTTTCCCTTGTTTTCCAACATTTTGGGGTCCAAAATATGGATTTTGGTGAGAATTGATAAATGTGGATATTCATGAAGATATCATCAAAATATGGAAAAGGACTGAGTTTCTCAAAGGTGGGGTTCCTGATTTGGATTTCGTAAATACATAAAGAAAGTTGAGAGTGTTCATCATGATTATAATGAGCTTCGCAAATAGTGGAGTTAAAGAGCCTAGTGGCGACAAAGGGCATTGTGAGTGGAGCTTCATGGAGAAGGCATGAATGGATTTATGGAATTCTCCTCAATTATGACGAGCTCTGCAATCTGAAAATTTCTATAGTGGTTCGTGATATAGAGAGGTTTTTAGTGGAATCTCGATGCTTCATGATTTGAGATAACGTGGTGCTGACTATGTGTTGAAGGTTCGAGGGTTAGTGGAAACATCTATAAATAGACCTTGACCCCCTTGAGAGAAGTTGAGATATCAAATGAAAAACCTTAAACTCTCGAATTACGAAGGATATTCTTGGATTAGGGAGGTTTATGAATGAAAAAAGGATCACAGAGGCAGTTTTCTTCAAGGAAGGAGCTTCACGGTGGCTAATATAGATCTTTGAAAGATGTGAGTTCTGCATTTCATAAGTGGGCTTCGTGAAGGATGTATCTTTTCGAAGGCTTGAGCTTTTTGAAGGCATGTGATCTACAAATTATTGAGCTCTTCAAAGTTGTGGGCTTCATGAAGAGTTCGAGACATCACGAAGGCTTGTATGAGCTTCGTGAAATTGGAAGCCTTACGAAGTAGGGTGCTTTGCAAAGGTATTTCACACAGGTTGTAGTCCAAGGGGGATGGGACCCCATGAAATCCTCCAACATAATGTAAAAAAATGGAATGAGGGGTGTTCTCAGTAAGTTATGGTCCCTGTTGTAATAAGTCATATACATCTAATGCGGGTATACAGTGAAGTCTAACCTACCCTCTAAGACATTCCTCTCTTGATTTTTAGTGATGTGGTTAAAAATCTATTTGATATTGGTTACTGAATCCAATGTTTGTGAGAGGATTAGATTAGTTTCCATATCATAAATGATAATATATGGGATACAAATAAGGTTTTTAGACCCTAACATGGTGAGGTTACATGGGTGTTTATTGCGCATGCATACAAGGAAGGCCCCCTTCTTACTTTTTTGAACCGTTTCAAGTACTTTGGGGTTGGAATGTAGAACATTTTTCTTCTTACACTATTTTGAGAGAAATCATTGTTCCTGGAACTGGTTTCAACTATTCTTTTAGTTTGATTCTATCATCTAACCCCTGTCTATGATGTATGGTGAATCCTTGAAGAAATTAAATATATTGAAAGATTTAAATTTCCTCAATATGGTTATTCACCCATTTTTATTTTTTATGATAATGTAGAATATAAAGATTGTGTGTGATCATACATGATTTATTTCAGGGATGTTGTGTTAAAAGATCAAATTAATTTTGAACTAACCCTTGAATCCTATCTTGTTTACACATTTAAATGTCAATTTAACTGCTTGCAACAACCAACCATGTCTCCTACCATTAATGTTCTATTATAGAATCTCCAAATTGTGGGCTAAAAACATTTGGGACTCATGGATGTTGAGGTTACTCAAGTGGTAATTAAAATACCTCTATATAGTGCATCCATTGAGTTGAAAACTTGGTATGTCAAAGCCTAGATCATTATGTACCCTCATGGGATGTTGAAAATAAGTGTTCCATAATTAAATGGTGTAATAAATTATGGATGGGGGAAATGGTATAAAGGATCACCCCAGTCTGAATATTTTAATTGGCGAGAACTCAAAATCTCCCAAGAGACCCTGGGAATGGGTTATTCTATCAATCTAGATTAAAAGGGTTGGCCTGATTTAGGGTGATCCGAGATGGTCTAGCCACCATCATTAATGGTAAATATAAGATCTAGTTTTCCATCATTTGGAAATGAAATAGATAACTTAGAATCCAATTAAATAGAAAAGTATCGATTCTACTTCATATAAGGCCAGATCTTCTTCCATTTATGAGATAATAGAGTCATTTAAATTTTTTCTAGACAAGACTTTTGATGCCAATGACTTTTGATCATTCCTCCACATCGGCCTATGGATTCCATAGATTAGATATTTCCAATCCCTACAAACCCTCCACTTTTAGTCTTACCCTTTTGAGGTAGTAATACACATTCTTCTGTTTAAGAAGCTCTTTTTTCAACTTATGGTCGAATCACAACTATGAAGAGAGTCAAGGTATTGAAGGATCAGGGAACCACTAAACGGTTTGAGGAATAGTCTAATGATGATTGGGATGACTTCATTGATCCTCAAGATGTATGTTTTCTCATATCCTTTTTCTTTTTTTTCTCTTCTTTTATTTATTTTGAATAAAATATTTTTATGATGGAATTGGTGACCTTGACATGCATCAGGTGGTAGAAGAATCATACAAGATCATGTTCCTGAAATATGCCTAGATACGCACCCCTATAAGTGATTAGGGATTAACCCCTGAATTTTGGGATCCATATTTTGGGTAGAGTATGATATAATAGAAGTTTACAAGAAAGTATTTTTGATTTCCACCTCTAGTACATGTATTTGAGGATGCAAGTTCTAGCCTTCCTCCATCAAATGTGATGTGATGAAGGAGAATAATGAAATTAAAAAGGAATATTTTTATTAATTTTATTCTTTAATATTGTAATATTTTCTTGATTTATCCAGAATAAATGTATGATCAATCTTGTGGGTTATAGGATCCAATCCCCTCTCCTCTCTCAATGAGATTAGAGATTACTATTTTAGAACCGAGGAAGACATTCTAAATGAAAAATAGATTACTATTGGTGAGTACATACCTTTAATAGGATAATTATCAAGGCATGGAAAGTCATTTATTCCTATAAATGTGGATAGAGAGGATAATCCAAGTAATTTCAAATGCGCACTGTATGATGTCATGTACCAATCACTATCTTCTATTTTTTATGATACCGAAATGATTTATACACACTGGAGGCCCATGTTCCCACCATCATCAGTCCTATAACTTATCATTAAGGGGTTGGAATAGACTGCATACCATTTGACGATGTTGTTGACGCCAATATTGAAATGGTGGGTCCCAAATGGGGTTTTCTTACTAAAAGGACAATGGATGATGCTGATGGAGTAACTAATTTGTGTGTTGATTCCAACACCTTAGATACCCTTAATGGTGAGAATTCTAAAAGATTTTATATATTATATAATGAAAAAATGAAATAAATTTATCTATATATCGATATTCATGGCTCCCTTGAAGATTTTGCGGACATTAATAAGGATATTTATATACACGATTTTCCTTATTTAGTGTTTCTTCCCATATTTAACATTCATATATCCAATGTATTTAATAAATGATCATGAATAGTGATGATTTTACAATAAAAAAACATTCCATTATACTCCACGACTAGAGGTTTGATGTATATCCTATGCCTTTTATTGGGGGAATGACAGACGAGGGCCTCGACGTGGGGGATTCTTGAGAGCCCTCCATCATGGGCCCTGAGAATCATGGGACAATTTTCCATAGTATGAAATCCCAGATCGAAACATTGAGTCCGGGGATGATAGTGAATAATCCAACTAATCATTTGATCAATCAATGGGTGAATACCATAAAATTCATCGATCCCCTTTTATATTTTTTTTCTTTTCTATATTCTAATGTTGATAACTATTTATATTCATCCTTCAGATCCATCAGTTGCAGTAGTTGAACCCAAAGGAGAGGACTCTACCCCAAATCAACATACTATATTAGTTGATGGTGAAATCAAACCAAGAAGGATATTTTAAGTCACTTTCATAAGAAAAATTATTCTGAAGTTCACCACTCCTCCTGATACTACCTTCATGCAATCTAGGAGGATCATGATAAACTCTAGATAGTTCGCTAGTTCAAATGGCATGTTATCATGGAGTTAATCTCAAGGAATACTTTGATAAATCTAATATAAATAATACATAATCTCTATATAATGATTATAATGTTTTTTTATGGTGGATTTAACTATCGTATTACCCACATTACCTTTTTGGAGAACATTCCTTAGTGGGAGAATGATCACGAGTGGAATTTGGTTTATCAATGAGAAAATGTTTACCAAAACTGATGATATCATAGATATATTATCATTGGAGGAGATCAAAAATTCTAACAAATTGGTGGAGTTCATGGAATAGGTTTAAAATAAATAAATTAAAAACCCAGACCTCAAACAAAATATGGACACTTCTAGAGGAGTTCTCGTACAACATCATCATTTTCTGGGAGGGTTTACAGTTGATGGGAATACTTCCATTGTGTCTGTACTGGAGGAACTATAGCTATATAAGGAAGATAAATCTACCTATAATTTCCCTATTCAATAGGTTTTCAATGATTCTTGAGAAACCATTAATCCCCTAACGAGTTATGTTGATCGTATTTTTTAAAATTTGATAGAGAGGCTCCAATTTGTGGATTCTCCTCAGATTTTTTCTCTATGAATAAAAATTATTTTTATTCCAATAATTTATGTTTTTATAAATATTTTCCTATGTATATACAACATATCACTAATGTTTTCTTGTTTATATAAATGTTCTCATCTTAATGTATTGTAAGAACAATAATAGAAATGAGAGGGTTCTATGGTTTTTTTCCTAGTTCTTGAGACATAGAGATAATAGTTCAAATTTTTCTATGCTCATATTAAAGACCCCATAAAAATTTTATCATATTTATCATCGAGATAATTTTTCCCTAATATATGAAGAAGTCTTAGTGGTAGAGACTTGAATTTTTCTAAAACCACTCGATATAATTTTCAACCAAACTAATTTTTGTGCCTTTTTTATTTCATTATTCTAAAAAAATTCCTAATCAATATAGATTTAAAGTATAGTGATCTAAATATAAACTCTTGGCCAAGGTGGTATTTTGCGGGTTTTCAACATAGTGATCACTATGTCTCCTTCTGTTAGAATCTTAGAATCTTGACATATGGACAAACACAACTGCTGTTTTAGGTCAAATAGATTTGACCATGTGTTATGGGTTGATGGCCCAAGAAGGGACTGATGTTCGAAATTATTCCAATATTCATTAGATCCCCAAAGGGGGATTTTAAGTCGTTATTTTTTATTTTTAGTTCTAAGGCATTATATGAGATGTCTATGATGGGATCAACTACGTGCCATGTATAAAAATCAGCTCCAATCAATATATTGTTGGGTGTTATCTAGATAGATAAGGTTTCTTTTGAGGAATAATGTTCCTATAGTTGACATGACTATTGGGGGATACTTATGAAAATAAATAATTGGGTGTATCGATGAATTTTCAAAAAAAAATTGTCCTCTTGAATAAAGAATTAAATTACCAATGGATAGGGAGTTTGGGAGGATCTCAATTTATCAAGACCATGAAGGTTGATTTGTGAAAGTACAGTGTTTGGGAATATAAGAACACAGAAACATTTTCTACTGTAGTAATTAGACATTTAATGGAGGATATAGGTACCACTACATGTTTTTATGGAAAGAGTATCTAGTCTCATTCAATTATTTTGGGTGATGTAGTGGATGACTAACACCAATAGAAAAGGATCCTACCCAAATTGGATTGAAGAATTATATTGTTTCATGTCATGAAAATAGGATGTTAACCATGTAGATTATTATCTTATGAAAAAGACATAGAGTACTATAATTTATGGTCATTTATCTATGACTGAGAGATTAGAGATTTTCTATTTTATGATGACATGATTAAGAATGTTCCATCATTTTTAGGTGTGATGAGGGAAATATGTAAGTTATTATCTAGGTGAATGTGGATCTGGAAAGTGTTAATTGAAACGAATGAAAGGCATTATCAAAAAACATGTTCAAAAATTAGTTTCCAACATAAATTCACAAGGGATTATGAGATATTGAAGGTTCTCTTAAGGAATAATGAGCCTTTGGTTTATATCCCTTTTTGGGGGAACATTTGAAAATCTAGGCTGGGATGTATCAATGTATATTCAAAACAATGGTTTCCATAGGAATGGGAAATTATATCAATGATGGAATGGGAAGTCACATAGAGATTAAATTTTCTCCAAATATTGTGTGTGATTTATGGAAGGAAGGTGCCTAAATATGAAATGATGATTTCATGTAAAAATCAACCAAGATTAGGGAGAAATTTTTCTTATAATGGTCTGAACCATAAGTAAGAAGATATATTTTTATTATATATTTTGGATTTTCTTAATACATATGATATCACTGTATCTATTTATCTTAATGTAATGAGAAATTAGAAACATTTAGTTAGAGGGGAGATTCCCCCGCACTAATCGAAGTCTTTTGTGGAGAAGTGGAACTTTTTGAATACTGGCATATAAGAGGGGTAAAAAAATTATAATAGACCCTCTTATATAGATCTGGTTTGTTCATAGGATAATGGGATAATTTTTAAATTGTGGTTATACTAGGATGTAGGATCTGGGTATCAATACAAATCTTTTCATATTGAGAATTAATCAATATACAGTTCATGGAATTATTTCATGGAAGAGATGTTATATATGAATTTAACATCAAATGGTATGGGATTTTGGTTTGACTTTTAATGTCTTGAATCTATGACCATTAACCCCAACATGAATTGATACATCAAGATAATGTGGGGAATATTTTACCAAAACTTCTATTCCCACATCAGTTAATCATGGTGTGAGAATCTAGGAGTGGAAAAGGTTTCACCCACCACATAGAGGTGATTAGAAAAAAGAAAATGGGGATTCTTATCATGTGGTGGAAGGAACATGATGTAGGATTATGGAATTTACAGGTATCTTATTGGATTTAGAATAATGATATACATATTTTTGGTAAACCATTAAGTTTAACATCACGTGACAAGGATGAAGGTTACTCGATATAAAAAATAAGGAAAAGGCCCCTCAAACACTATCTAGGCATTCAAGGAATCATGATATGAGAGGTATCCCATGTTTTTGAAATGAGCCTTACTAAGATGGATTCTCATTGCATACTATGTTTATTATATAGAGAAAGACTACATTTTAACATTTTGTATTGAAGATGTTCTCATATATTTTAATGTCATGTTCCTCAGAAGACATAGTTTCCTTTGGTTTTAAGTCGTACAACTAGGACTATGCATCCTAGAAATGATGAGTTATATATGGTTTACTGGGAAAATGGTGTTCTGGAATAATTCATAATTGTAGAAGTTGATTGAGAACCATGATCATGGGGGTTCTCAAATTTGGAAAAGTTTTTTGGTATAAGTATGTAAGGAGTGACCAGATATCATGTTTGAAAAGATGTTTCTAGCATGATGTTTTTGGTAATATGAAGATAGAATAGGTTTCTCATGGGAATAAAGGTTCCTTTAGTCAAAAAGACATTTTTGGAAGGTTTATTCAAATCCATAAGGAGGTGTATCAATATACATTAAAAAATATGTCCTCAATAATTGGAAATTCTATCACTAATGGATGGAAAATATTTTGTGGACATATGAACTTTCCTAGGGAAAGGAGTATGATGTCTATAAGGTACGTATTTTATAATAAAGGGACCATTTAGAGTAGAATTGGCCATGATGTTTCATGTTCCATTAAAATATATTGAACATATATAAGGAAGTTGATGTTTTTTGTTTCCATTAAGGGTTGTTGAATATGGGAACCCAAATTAAGAACTTCTACATGGAATGTGGTCATATGTAAAAAGAATGGGACAAATTTTTGTTATTGTTCTGGTTATGCCTTAATTAAGGAGCTTGGGTGTCACTATGTATCCTACATGTATATTAATAATACCACATTTAGTTCCCACTATTTAATATTTACCACAAATGAAAGGAATTGTGTGGAGTCTACTACATCAGTCATTGTTTGTGTACAGATTTTGGGTAATTTCTATTACTTTGTGGGTTAACCCATGACCTAGGGTCTCGGAATAACCACATGTCTAATTGGGCTGGGAATCAATTCAGAATTATTTCTAGAACAAAGGTTTGGTTGGATACCATCATAAAGTGTTATGATCTTCTTTGGAAGGGGCCAAAATACTATACAGTTGTACATCATGTAATAAGGATTTGAACCATGCAGTTTTGCATATATGTAAAGGAATTTTTCATACAGTTTAATATTATATTAATATAATGATAGTCTATATAGTTTACAATCTTACATCTTGGAATATGGTTTATTTTTGTTTTAGGTTATTTGAAAATGACGATATGTTATTTTATTTAAGGTAATTCCTCAAATAGAATTGTTGTTTCTTTTAAATAATTTCATCCATGGACCATACATAATGAATAAAAAAAGTATTTCTTGAGAAAAAATTCAATGGGTGGGGTCTTAACAAGCTCTCCATCCACATATATCAATGAATAATCTTTACATAGCCGAATTTTATTGAATAAGGACCCTACCACTTTTTTTAAAAAAAATAGTGGTTTCTTCCATGGTATCAATACGGTCTAAAGGATCAGTACTACTACACTATAGAGAAATTATTGAAATATAACTTTCTTATTAAAATCTAATATTATTCAATTTTAGTGGACCTCCAACTGATGTAATGTATACAGTCATTCATCATCAAATCCCTCTAATTATCGAATAATTTTGGGATTCCCCATCTATAGATAACATATTATAGATATAAATTAAATGTGATGGAAATTGGTCCTCAATGGGAAAGACTGTTTTTATCCTGTATACAAGTGAATACGGGGTCTCTTGTGTGGTGGTGTGGGTTAAATTTTAGTAAGCCTATAAGGTTTTTAGGAGATTTTCTAGAAAAAACATATTATATTTTTCCACTACCTTTTGGTGAGTTTTTTATGAGGACTTTTTGAAATCCTATATCTATACATTATCCACATATTGATAGTGAGATGAATGGTTGGATTTGATATTATACACCTGATGTATCTTCTCCAACTCATAAAACATAAATTTGTATGATAGTAAATCTATATCATATAAGCAACACAAAATCTATTGTTGATATTGTCTATCAGAAATATTATAATTATTTTGTTCACAAATTCACTGAATGTTATTTATTCATCAAATTTAGTGATGATTTTATTAGTATATAGGATGTATATGATTTTTTTTGTACATAGATGGAGGATATGCCCTAAATAAGAAAATAACCTTATGAAAAATGGATAGGATTGTTTGTCGGTGTGTTGAAACATTGAGGATTGATGGATAATGTTGATGTGAAATGGAACGAATAGGACTTTTGGTTAATTTCATACAATCTAGCTTCATTTAATAAAAGTAGTCTCCAAGCCTTCATATTTGATGAGAAATATTATACCCTAACTTGTGGGAACTATAGGCTCCCATATATACTATCTTCATGTCAAAATCAGTTTGTTCTCCATAAATGAACCTAAAAAAAATCCATCACATACCATTTATAGTGGACATTATGGATATGTGGGCCATCATAAATAGTTATCTTGGTTTCTCTTCATCGAGTTTTATCTTTTCTATATTTTGACAATGAAATCACTCCATTTTGATGTTAATACACAATTAGAATTGTCTAACTAATTACAGGACCATTTTGTTCAAGTTTGGAATAATCCAAATTCACGTACTCCATGTTGAGACAAGATAAAGGTGAAACAATTCACCTATGAGTATTCCTAATGACCATTTCATCTAGATATAGGATAACCAAAGCCATATTATCATTTTTTAATCCATCTACATGAGAATTTTGTGGCAATTTAAATTTATTAAATGACATCTATGAGTGAAATTAATCCATTAGTCCATGTACATTGTCAATATGGGGGATTATCTCTTTCTTTCTAGTAGCATACTCATCGTTGATCTTCTTGATTACCATCTCAGAATCACATTTAACTTCGATTGGTCCATATGGATTTTAAGTGATAGATATAAAACTATGATGAGGGAATTATATTATTTGGAAAATTTATTATAGACATATTAAAATAGGAATAATGAAATATTTTTTTTTCTTAAGAGATGATAAAAACTCCAAGCTTGACTTTGGTGAGATTGGGGTCTACTATTATCTTCCTATTGGGCTTCTAGATGCTCTGCCAAAATACATTTCCCATTTTTCGGGAATCATAAATAGAGAAGATCTCCTCATAAGGATATTCAGTATTAAATGATTTTGTTTCTATATATGGATATTCCACAATGAAGTCTTCCAACCCCTAGCTTTTACCACTTTCTGAGGGTTTAACTAAATATGAAACTACTGTAAGATAACTATCCACTATGAAAAAAAAATCCATTAATTTTTTTTGGATAAAGATGTCTTCGAGTGAGATGTAATGATATTAAAAATGGACCACATGGTGATACATGTAGTGACTCATCTTTTAAAACATAAATATTAACACTAGATTACTCTTCTCAATATCTGTATAGTGATTCTCAGTATCGAGCATTGTTCAACTGAGATAATAATTTCTATTTTCATTAATTGAATTATTATTTTGTGTAATTAAATTACCCAATGATCATTCCAGGAATGTCACAGAAAATCTGAGTATCTTACTTTCAATAGATGACATTAACGCTAGTGGACTCAAAATATATTTCTTCATACTATCAAATGATTCTAAACAGTAATCAATCCACTAATATAGGACCCATTTTTTCATCAACCTGGTGAAAGGAAAAAAATTTCCCATGAGGTCTTATATATAAAAATAATAATAATTAATTAATCTATAAAATCCCTTAATCTCTTTAATATATCTAGGAGATGAAAAATATAGGATATCCTATTTCTTCTCGAGATCTAATTATATTCAATGATGGTGTACCATGATGATGAAAACCCTTCCCAAGGTAAAACCTAAAGATCAGTTCATGGGGTTCATAATATCAATATTTTGTCATAATTTTTTGAAAATGGTCGTAGGATCATCTAGGTGGTTAGAATATTGATGATATTTCACCACAATATTGTTGACAAAGTACCAAAAATACTTTCCAAAAGGGTTTGAGTATGTGATTTATAACATATTCAATTGTGGCACTAGAATTCATTCAGCCGAAGGGAATCACCATTCAACAGAATACTCCCCAATGGTATATGATATCCATGGATTATTTATATTTTAAGGCCATTCAGATTTTATTATACCCTTGATAGGTATCCTTCAATGAGAGGACCTAATATCCAACTATAGAATAAATTGGCAGCTTTATTATCGTAATTGGAAAATTTTCATTTCAGGAATATCAGTTTAGATCTCTAATATTCATGAAAACCTTGATTTCCAATTATTAGTAATTTAATATGAAAATATTAACTATAAATTTTGGATACTAAAATTCTTGAATAAAATTTTACTTGATAATATTGCCAACTTGAGCCTTGATTTTTGTGTCATGAGTCAATTGCATCCTTTTGGCTACCTTTTACAACCCTGATGATTTTTTAGAAATCGTATGTGATGAGTTTCCAAATCAGGGTTGAGGCTTGGAATTTTTATATAATTATAGTTATATATATCCTAAAGATACTTCAAAAATGAGTTATATAACTTTTATTATTATGGAGACATGGTTGCGCTAATCAATGTGGTCTTTTGGTCCTCCCTTACACCCATATATATTTTTCAAAGTTCACTAATAGTGGTAGAGAAATATATATCAAATACATGAGGAAAATAACTAATGTTTTACTCCTCTTCCCCTTCCCCTTCCCCCTCTATCTCACTTTTGGGAGATTATGGCGAGGAAGGAAATTTTTCAGAGTTATGAGAGGAGTCATCATTTTGACATCCGGAAGAAAAAGCAGCTTTACTCAATCTGGCTTTTTTTGTGGGTTTTATTTAAATTTTTAAAGGGGATATGAGGGAAAGAGAAAGAGTATCTTCACTCTCCTTGGTGATATGATATAATTTTTTTAACTCATTAAATGAGGCAGTGGACTTTTGATGTTAGGGGATAGAATGGAGAAATTTTCACCAAAACATATATCACTGTTAGAAAGTTAAAAACCCATTTTATAACCTATTGGATCAATAATGAATATTAATTTAATAAAAGTTGTTAAAAATAAACCCAAATTTGAAGAAATTCCTTTAATTTGATTGATGTGTATCATGTATTCTTCACTGAGTCTTTTGAAGGGGTTGTATGGGGTCATTTCCAGACCATTCATGGCATTGATCTGAGAAACACAATTAGTCATGCAATTATTTCTTCCATATAATAGAATCCCATATCAATATATTTTTATTATTATCATTCGAACTAGATTTATCACTTTACAACACCTTAATTTAATAAATAATGTAATATTTGAGGCATTGGTCCTAAGATGAGGGGATTGTCCTGTGATAATAAAACCAAGTCATTCCTTGAAATACAATGAAGGCTATTCCTTTTTGGACAACCTAAAATTACGAGTTTGATATTAGGTCCCCAAACAAAGAATTAATCATGATTCAAATGAAAGGATTAATATTTATTTTATCACATACCGAATACATTAGAGAAAAATGGGACAAGTAAGATTCATTATAACCCAGTAAAAAAGTGTCTGGGTTGGAATTAGGTTTAGTCTTGAGCCATTATAAAGGATATGCATTCTAATATCAACATCATTTATCTTTACAAAAATAGAATAGGGTTTTATGTGTCCTTTTATAATGGCATCTTTATATTATTCAATTAAATAGATAATCATGTCGAATTCTACGAGATCAATATTTTCATGATATATTTCAACATTGGAAAACTTAGATTCAAACTGTTGAGGGCTCAAAATATCCTCTATGAGTTCTTCATGGATGTCTTTATATATATAGTGCATGTGGGATTGATATCCTGGTGGACACTAGGGCCATTTTCTTTAGTATATCCTAATTCTAGGATAAAATTATATTATTATCTATATTAATATTCTATTTCATAAGATTTTTAGGATATAAAGTAATTGATCTTGGATTGTTGGCCCTTATAAGAAGTGAAAAATACACTCCCATTCTTGTGTGTTTAAGACGACTAGGTCTCATAGCTCACTGAGTATGACTAGATAATTATGTCCCTTCTAATCAATCATGTAGGATGCTTAGGTTAGGGTGACACATGAAAAATGTGTTGGAAATTTCCTACTCATTATGGTCCCAATTGAGGGTTGTCCCATGAGTTTTAGTTGTATAGACATTTTGAGTAGGGACATGGTCATGATATTGTGTCTTGTTGCAACTGCATCTTCATTTATAGACTCATATCTTTCATCTAATTCCTATAGTTCCCCAATCAGGTTCTCAAAACTCATGTTTATAGTGATACTCATCATCAATGAATGAATACTTTAATTAAATGTCATTATTATAACCAAAGACAAATTCATCACTTAATTGGGATTCAATCCTATGGGGAAACACTTTTAGTACCATTTGGTGGGGGTACTGCACATTTATTCTTGTTTTGTGGAATTAAATCATAGATATTCAATGATGGTTTTTGGAATCCATACATGCTTGAATTTATAAACTTGAATTTTTCTTCTCTAATTGTGCCACTTCTTGTATGGTTGGTTCTTATAGGACTTCTCATTGATAAGGTTGGTCGTACCACCAAAGGAGAAACTGGGGGCACAATTGGATGATTCAACTACACATTAAGGATAGAGTGTGTTAAATTTTATGTATTCATGTTCATCAAACCATTGAAATTAAATTAACTATTCCACTCACATTCTTCCTTTAGGGTTATAGTTAAAATACATGCCACCTGTTTGGGTTTCCTCCCCAACTACACTTACCTAGAGTCCAATTTTTTCTTCAATATGTATTTTAAAAAAGTCCATGATGTTGTGCCCAAATGTATGGTGGAAAGAGAAATAATTTTATGGATCAATGAGACCAACCTGAACGGGCCTCTTGGGCTTCAAAAAGTTGACAAAGTTATTATCTAAATCCAATATGATGTAGATAGGGACATTATAATCTCAGAGTGCATAGAATTTATTCCCCAATTTCTCAAACTATTTTTTCATCTAACCCTTCCACTCATCTGGAAAAGGATGTAATTGTTTTTTATTCTTAGGCAGGGGTGCCACACAATGTGGTGTGGGATCTGGAGCTTGATCTGTTGTAGGGGATATTTTAAGTGTCACAACACCAACCTCGTATTTCCTTTTACTCTTCTTAGAGATGATGTAAATAAATAAAACATTGGATTTCTTCATAATATAGAATCTTATAATCTCTAAGATACTATGGAATTATCCCAAAAACACTCTTATATATTTTATAGGGATGAGCAGTGTTTGTAACATTCCATGAAGATTCTCCATACATATATATAAGAAATATTCATGGGGAAGATATATGTTTATGGAGTATGTCAACTACCTCAACTGAGAAATAAAATCTAATACTATCTCAGTCTACCATTTGTTTCATTTTGAGAGTTCAATTACTGTTGCTTCTAAATCATTTAATTGAATTCAAATAGAAACTATAGATGGATATCTGGACCTCCTGTGAATGATCGAGATAAAAAAATATTGTACCGTATAAAGGCTTACCCATGTAGTGTTTTTATGAAGCAGCTGATTTTCACCACTTCTTATTATGTTAAGGTTTCCATCATGGAATCCTAAAAGGATTCAAAATTCTTGAAATTTTTCTCTGGGTCCCCTAATCCATTGAAAATTGGAGACATAAGGTTCCCAACGTTTGGTGGGGAGGGGTCAAATCCACCGATTTGTGGTAAGGATTCCTTTCCAACAAATGTTTCGTATTATATTCCCCATATCTTCCAATAAATCTACTAATAGAATCAATTGTATTGATAGGAACTTTTGGGATTTATGGCTAAACACGAGCATCAATCGGGGAAGCAACATGTAGGGCCATCTATGGTGACCTTGCTTATACCCACAATGGGTAGAGAACATTGGATGGTATATAAGGATGTGTTTAACCTATATTTGGTTGTGTACACAATATAAGGGACTCCTAATACTTTTCTATTATGGGATAAAAATAAATTTGTTTGGTGCCCCATGTTGAGTGGATTCAATTTCTCTATTTTATATGATGAGACAAACCCTCATGGTTTATTTATGTCAGTTGGGACTATAATATGAGGCTCTATATTCTGAATATAAATAGTAGGTATTTTTTCATGAAGTAATTTTGTATTAGGATTTATCAACTCCTTTATCTCTTCATAATTTTTAAGAAATTATTCCACATGTGTTTTGGGTTTAACAACTTTGGGAGGTGGCTGAGGTATGTCCTAACCTTTACACTTTTCATTGGTGTATAACATTGAATGATATTGTAGTAGAGCAGTCAATGGAATCTCCAAATTCATATGGAGTCTCTAGTTTGGTTTTTTAAAACCTTCTTTAATTATTTTAGTATAGACCATATTATGAATAGAAACGTCCCCCTCCTATTCCTCTATATCAAACTCATTTTTTATAGTGTCTATAGGGGTGGTTTTAATGATGTTCACTAATTTAGAACTCAATACAGGCATTTCACCAACCTATTTGAGATATTTTATTTGTTTGTACCTACCATGAGTCCTCATCTTCTCCTTCTTTTGTCCTCTAAAGGATATATGAGGAAGGGTGATCTGAAGTGAATCTCTATAATAGTTTATCGTGTGTATTCAAATTGAGGAAAATGGTTCACATGGTAAGATGAGATTGAAAGATAAATATTTTAGGGCTCCCCCTAGATGGAAAATGATATACTTCTTTTGAGGATGGGGATTTAGTAAAAAAGCCACATAGCCTTATGGTATGGGGATATAAATCTTCCATTTTCACAAAATTTTGAGCTTGGTTTGTCGACCTCAAAAGTTGTTTAAAACATTCCATAGCCCTACAAGCTGGGGTTTCTATTAGATTATTTTTTCTACCACAGCCATGGATTCTCTCTTGATTTTTCAGAATTGTATTCAAACATGGGATGAGTTCATTGTAAGATTTTCACTGTAGCCACATAGTTCTAATTATATTATTGAATCCTAATGATTGGATTCCCTTAATCCATAATCTTGCTCAAATGTCTTGGACACATTATAAAGGTGTATTTTTATTCCTTTATCTCTTCTAGCCTGGTGTATTTGATATTCATTCAAGGCCAGGTTTTTCTGATTACACTATCTTTTGAGGGAAGATATCATTTCACAATGATATCCTGAGGTTATTACATTACATGTTGTCACTTTTAGTAGGATTTTATGATTGGGGAGTGAGGTGATATGAAACACTCATTGATCACTCCATCATCTGATATGAACACAAAATGGGGAATTTGTGATTAGCATACAAAACTCTTTTAATTCATTGAGACATGTACACTGAAGGGATCCTTGTTGTTTTCCAAATTTCATGTTACGTTTATCATGGAGGGCCACTAATTCTATTTAAAAGTGTATCCATTATATTACCCAAATATCTATTAGATAAATATCAAAATTTCATTCATTTGTTCTTAGGTAATGATGGGTATTCCATACATTTAGGTGGATGAAGTTAACACAATCTTATAACAATGCCTCTAGAATGCTATTTTGGGGAGTGGATAAACACCAAAACATAACTAAAATATTGTCCTCATCCAACTGACTCCTCCTGAGAAATATATCTTATTTATGTTCAGCAATAGGTTCCTCAACCTGATCAGACCATAGTGGACATTTCATTATAGCTTTAATGAAAATAATTAGATTTTGATAGATATTTCCTCTTTCATATTTGAAGGAAGGAAATCCAATGGTGGTTTAAATAATTATTGTTTCCTTGGGATATCTTCTGATTACTAATGGATTAACATAATAATGATTATTTATTAAGAATGAATAGCCTCATTATCATAAATCACTTATTATTAGAGGGATTTCTCATAGTTAATTCAGTAATGGGAGGACCTCCCTAACAAATGAAGATATACTATGGGGAGTAACTTCATAGAAAATTTCATCATGTTGAGTAATACCATCATGGATTAACATATAAATGCATGGATAATTGTTTCAGTGTGTACCATGGGGAGGACCTCCTGGGGGGACAATAGAAAGGATAGGGCCTCCTTGTTTATTGATATTCTTACCACATAAAGGGTTTCCATGGTGTTCATTAGGATATGGTCTCTCATGATAAAAAATAATATATAAATGATGTAGTCCTTCATGTTAAGATATCTAGGAGGACCTCTGGAACTATTGACAACAAAATTTTGAAGATGGACTTTGAAAATGAAACTAATATTTCAATATTTCAGTAATGGATAAGTAAGATCATGAGATACCATAGATAAATTTCTGAGTTCTTCAAGAAGTCTAGCATTTTTTATATCAGGATTATAGAAGATCTCTTCATTTTCCAATTTCCTTTAGCGAGGCATTTTTATGATCTCCTGTGGATGATTGGGGCTAGTTACTTGGGATAAAAACTTTTATATATGGAACATTATGTGGTTAGATCCCATGTTATTACACGAAATTTAACGCATATTTCTATATTTGTTGTAGGGATATATGTCTTCCCTGGAATGGATACTGGGGTGAAATGATGACCTGCATTTAGAATGGGTAATAGGCATAATATGGTTGGCTATTTATCATAGGATTTTTTTAACAACCCTAATGGATGGAACCAGGGATATGCATCTACTTCAGAGCGACCATCATATTGTGTTGATGAGTAGCCCCAATTGTGTAGAAGGAGATTTTTATTATCCCTCATCCACTTTTATTATAGTTATTATATCCAGGTACTTTTTTCGAATAGGGGAATGAATTTTCTTCTTCTATTTCATTATTCCCCTAATATATTAAGTGAAACAATTTTATAAAATGAAGATATATTCAAATTCCATGGTTGGTGCAGGGGTATGGGCCTAATACTATTCTCCATTTCCTATTAGTATATACCTAATATAATCATGTGTGGTGGAAAAGATATTCCTTTACATTGATTTAGTGTAAGTATATGCCGACTATTTTCCCCAAATGCTACCAGAATTGGCTGGAAAAATTGATAGATATAGGCAGGTGTGTGCCCCTAGTCATGGTTTGTTGTTTTATTTGGTTAGTGGGATTTTCTTGAGGGAATGGATACGTGGTCATATTCCCTGCTGACTGGTCAATGTCCTTGGTGAAATTTCATGAATTACTATATTTTTGTGACATGGGATAGACTCATGAGGATAATTCCCCCATCATATTGAGGGTTTGTTTCCATGCAGTATTGGAAGTGGAAGGTATTAGAATGTAACCTTTGTGGGGAACCCTATATTTCTTGTATGAGGCCATTAGTGACCACCTGATCATCTTCTATAAGATAATAGAGAAACCTAGTGTCATGTTATCGGGATAGTCTCTAAAAAATATTTAAAATGGAAGCACATTCTGTCATATTCTAGCACAAAAATAATTGCTAATTGGATGGATGTTGAGTTTTCATGTTTTAGAGAGATTATTGAGGAGGAAACAGAGAAATGATAGTACCATTAAGGTGGTACTTTTGAATTAGCAAGTTCAAAACCTAATATTGAAGATGTTTGGTTGGAGACATTTTCCTTGATTTAGATGATGACACAACATGGGAAGTATCCAATGCCTCCATTCATGGAATATTGAAGTACATCATTCAATTTATGGGAATTATTATTAAAATTGGCTAGATATATATAAAAAAATGAAAACATGAAAACCCTATTAAAGTGGTATACTAATAAAAAATCACATTTTTAACTGATTTTTATAGATCCATGTTTGGCCCACTTTCATTTTTTTATGAGTGAAAATGTTTCCTGATATGTGTGAGACATAATCATTTGGGTAAAGGATTCATATTGAGTTCACCATTTCTGTTTTTCTTTGGTGAACTACATGGGGTGTGAATGGAATTTTCTTGTGGTTATGGAATGACCATTCACTTCAGAAACATATCTATATTTCCTTTATAGGTGGTTTCTACTAGGTTTTATTCATGGAACTAGAAACAGAAATTGGATCCCTTATACCAAATTTTTCATGAACATGATTTTTGAAGGTAGGTGGTCATTAATATATGGATCCAATGATTCTTACTGACTAACATTGGTTGAGAAGATAAGAGGTTGGGATCATAAATCACTTTTGGGAGAAAAAATCATACACTATGAATCTCTTATTGATTTACATCTTATTTATGAATTCATTATTAATTAACAAATATGAAATGGGTTACCCCTTAATTAATAATAAATTATTATCATGTATTTTATTTAAAATCATATGTATGTATCCAAGGTTCTTCATTGATAGAGAAATTTATATTTTTATATGTTTCTATATTTATGGTTCCCTTTTTTAAATATATTAAAGATTCTTATTTAAATTGTTATCATGTTGTTGTTTTTAAGAAGCATACTAGGGAACTATGGAATTTATTACCATATAGAAAGATGGTAGTTGTTTTGATGTCAAGATCAATCCCAAGAGATGGGATTACAACATATCCTTATAAAAGGAATCAAAACCCACATATTTTTTGGTTCCACTTAATGGATCACATCATACCTTTTAAGTTCATGTAATGCAGAACAAACAATTTTGTTTAGTTTCATGCAGTTAGAGCATCTAGGGAAAATGCTTCTAGTCAAGGGTTGGTGTAGGAATTTTGTATAAGTGGACCAAGGGACTTAGAAGGGATGTATCACCCCAGGATGGATATGTTCCAACTATAAATATGGACCAAAGTGGATTATGTTGAGTTTGGTTTGTGTTGGGTTTGAATATATGGGAGGCTACCTACATATTACATTTTGACAGGAATCAAATCTCACATTGTTCAGAAGGATGGGGATTACACTTATGTAGTAGCCCAATGGTCTTCATAAATAATATAGACCTTTTAAGGTTATATCATAGGGAATATGGAGCTTTGGGAGGATTATAACATTTTCTTGGGGATTAAAAAAAATCGGAGTCCCACATGAATGTTAGCGGATGATCATCCATAAGGATTATATACTGATATACTTTTGTGATTGTGTATATTTCATGATCTTCAATAACCTCTAATTCCACGGGGTGATAAAAAAATAAAAATTGGTTGATCTGGGAAACCACACAATCTCTTTTTTCTAATTGGGATGAGGATGGGGTTACATAAGGTGGGGGAACTCCCTAGAAGAAATACAGGGGGAATACACGAGGATGGATTCCCTGAGGGAAGGCGAGAGGATAATCTATAATAGGACTATCTTCCTATACATTTTACTCATCATCGGCAGGTAGAAAATGGTATAGTAACTTTGGGGGGGAACATAGAGAGAGAATACGATTTTATGTTCCCATCCCATCTCTTGTTTTTATCCTCAAGGTCCTATAATTATATATATGGTTGAGAAACTCATCACCATGGGATTTTATAATCTAGAGAAATCCTTAGATCCCACATATTAAGTAGGATAAATACAAGGCCTCTATTTTCACATGAATGTATAATCAATAGGACACGATGATGTTCTTTATTCTATAATTATACATATCTGGAGGCTTTGGGGGAGGCCTTTTCTGGGTCCCCATTGGATAAAGGGTCTAAGTGAATAGGTTCCCTATCGTTGGTGTCCAGAAAAATGGGCCCAAAGGATGGATCATGTAGGTGAGGCCTTAAGATATTGAAGGTGGATCATGTAGGTGATTACAGGGTGAGATGAAGATCATTCTTCAAAAGTAAACCTAGGTGATATGAAGAGGTATTTCATCAGTTACACATGGGGATGATTAATAGTTATTTGGGTGATATACAACTAGGGAAACAATACATGGGTGAAGCCTTTCTCTAGGTTCCAAGGGTCTCTTTTGGTGTATTTTATAAATTGGCACTCACATTTCAGTATCAATATGGTGACTTTTCCCTACTGCGCATGGAATATGGGAGGTTACTCGTAGAGGTTTTTTTTGTTTAAAACAGTAGGGAAATACCAATTCTACTATACACCTTAATTTGAAATTATTTTAAATCTTAGAGATATACCTAAAATGTTCTAGGGAACTAGAAGAAGGAATAGGGAGAAAAGAGAATCAATGATTCTTATGGTCTTCCAGTTATCTTAGATGAGGAGACCAGGGGTCCTATATATAGAAAAACATAGAATAATGGATGAATTAAGTGGGCCACATAGGTAACCAATGCATGTACTGGTGCATGTTTGACTTGTGTGAATGGTTGGTGGATCTAGTAGGGTTGTGCAGGGTGGGCCTACGAGTTTCTTCTGCTTGCATAGTATAAACCTATGTGATGAAGCAAGGTGTACATGTATAAACCGAGTTGGTGATTCTGATCATGCAGGTTTGACTTGCATAGTGATTATGGCACATAGGTTGTACATTCATAATGATTCTTGTTGTACCATGTGTGAGGTTACATGGGAGAATTCATGTGATCCATGACATCTTTTACAACTCTATTACATGTGGTATTTCACTTTGAAACTTCTCACCCTTATATAAAAAAAGTAGTACTAATAAACATGAACCTTAGGTAATTTTTAAATGAATCAAACATGAGGGTAATGAAGCCCCCTGTAAGTTCATATGATAATGATCATAAATATAAATATATTAAACTACAAATGTGTCAATAATATAGAAATATCCACCTAGGAAAATGTTATAAATGAATGGGTATATGTTTTATATGTTTTAAATGAGGTCATAAGAAATAATCATACAAGTAAAAAAGGAAGTGTTTATTTAACATCCAGAAGGGGACATAAATTCTTCTCAAGGTTTTAATTGATCATTTTAATTGTGGTACGAATGGTCATTATTAAAATCGATGTCCTATGCAGAAGTATCATAAATGATATCAGTAATATCATACATATATCTTTTCATAAATACATAATTTCATTGGAGTTAAATATAGGAAAACTGAAAATGATATATGAAAGGTATAGATTATTTCTTTGCTTAGGTTTTGACATTATTTAATATTAGAAAATTATTCATATTTTTATTTTTTGGAAAGAATTATTAAGGAATAAGATTGAGAATCATGGTAAGTTGATTATAAAGAATGATGAATGATTAAAATGTGACCATATAAGGGATTCAGTAGTTGTTGTATATTTAAGGATGTTCATAATTTTAAAATAATTAACATTTTTTGATAATGGGAGTACATCATAATACTTTTATTGAGTTTTGATTGATGTTTTTTGTGTATGTACACTGTAAGTTTATAATATAAAAAATATACTCATGGATGAACACTATTTTATTTCTTAGAAATGTGTTTAAAGGTATAAATAGTTTTAGGGTTCATATGAACTTTTATTTTGTGGTAATTATATGTTATTACAATTTTTAAGATGAAAAATAAATGTTATGAGATAATCTTTGAGGTTAAAACATTTAATTGATATTGAATATATTAAGGTTATTTTTGTGGTTTTTTATCACACATCTAGTAATTTTATAAGGATTATATTAATATATTTATAAAAAAGGACTACATGTAGTTTGGGTGACAAACCATCCCATTTAGGAAGGTAGTGAGGTTGGAATCCATAACTGAAGGGTGACAATAGTGCATTTCCTTCCACTAGCCTACGTGATTTCATGGATAATAGGAAATTGTTTTTTAGTATTTAAAAAATTTCACAAATAAAATATAAGTTAATTCGAGTAAAATATGTTTTCTTATATCGATAATAAGCATGTTTAATGTGATTCATTATTATATTATTAATGTTTTTTTAGAAATAGTATTCTATTTTTGGAACATTATATTATATAGGTAAACATATTATTACAATATTTTATTTAAGGAATCATGGTTTAATTTTATTTTTCAGTTGAATGTTATTTTAATGTCTCTTTATAGTGATTTGGGTTATTTCAGTAAATGTCTATATTACCATCGAGATTTTATTTCTAGGGAATATACTCTTTATAATGAGACATTAAGAGTGAATGGTGATAGATATAAAATTAATCATGGAAGACTATGGGATCAAATAAATTTTATTTTTATGATTCAATCTTTATCTGGAATATATTTATGAATTTTAAGTATATTTATTTATTGACTGATATCCCTTGAACTATAGGTACTACTATTTTATTTTAAAAACTAGTTTTTTTTCATATAAAGGTGTATTAATTTTTGAAATTTCCTTATCATGTCATAAAGTTTTTGGTATTGGTTAATTTATAAAGATTTTATAATAATATTTTTAACCTTTTTGGGATTATTTGATCCATTATAAACTGAATCTAGTTTTTTAGGAATGAAAAACATCATCTGGAATACTCATCACATGGGGAAAAAGAGTTTGTGGTAGAAATTGATTAAATGATAAAACACTTATTGAAATGTAAATGTATTTCCTTGTATTTTGTTTCCAGGAAGTAAAAGTTTTCCTATCGTTTTGGAAATATATTCTTACAAAAAAAATATTTACATTTATTCTATAGAAATTAATGGTAAATTATCCCATCACCGAATTTTATTTTTTGATTATTAACATTATTCAAACCATGTTCATTTATACTTGAGTTTAGTATTGAAAAATTTTATTTTTAAAAACATACATTTTTCTGAAAAACCAATTTCCATTGTGGTTTTACATATTAATTTTAAATTCATTTATGACACTTATTTGTCATAAAGTTTCTAATAAATGATTTAATATTTGGAATCTGTGGTCCCAAATTTTAAAAAATAGTTACCATTAATTTTATTGAATTTGAATCATAACCTTAGTCATTTTCTTTGCAATGGATAATGTTAAATTTAGTAATTAATGTTTAAATTTGTTTAAGGATTATAAAATATCCCTAACACTTTCCTTAATTTTATTTCATGAGTCCATTCCACTCATGATTATCAAAGATTATTTTACAAAGAATTTTTTTTATTTGGATCTGATTATAACATTATAATACTTTAGTAAATGAAATATAAAAATGAAACATTATTTTTTATTAATATAATGTTTTTAAAATGGGAATAAATAAAGGATATGTCACTAAAAAAGTTATGGTTCGTGGATGTTTATTAATGGAAGTTCTAATAGCCTCTATGAAATAAGTCTTCTTAAAAAAAATATAGGGTGGCTTCATAAAACCACCACAATTTTTTTTATTTTTTTCAATTAGTACCGGTTTCAATTAAAGAATCGTGAAACATTTTAAAAACCATAATCCCTCCCCCTCCCCCACTCCCTTTATTCGAACCCATCCTCATCCCCTACCCCACCTCCCTTGACCTCCTCCCCTCCTCTTCTCGGATAACATCCCAAGCTCACAACACCCCCTCGTCACTTCTCCCCGACAACGACCCCAAGAACGTGACCTAGAGTCTATGGCCCTGAGCCCGCGACCCCTGAACCACACAACCCTCCTTCCCCCTCTCCCCTATCACATCTAATATAGATGTATCACTACAGACATGACCCCCCCCCCCCCCCCCGTGATCCCTCTTCCTGGCTCGGATCCCCTCCAGAGCAACATCACAACCCCCCCAAGGTTGCATCATTCTCACTCTAAATTTATTATTGAGTACCATTATATATATACTCACGGTTAATAAAAAAATATTTTTTATTCATTGTAAATAAATTATATATTTAATTTTGAATTACAATGTGTAATTTGTATTTTTTTAGTTAGTTGTTTGATGTTATAATAATCATTAATTTATATTATGTTATATTAAAATAAATTTTTTATGATATATTTTGGTTATAGAATATAGATCCTTCATATGTTTTTGGTTTTTATTTTATATTAATGAATTTCACTTGGTTTTTTATATTTTAATACCTCCAATTTTTGAAATATTCATAACTGAGGTTGTTTTACATCTCATGACATGTTTGTGGTTGGGTTTGAGGTCACACTTGGTTTCATCCCAAACCCTAAAAATGTATCTCGGGATAAAGACCTTGAAAATGAGAAATTAGACACTTTTTAAATGTTATCAGAATGATTCATTTTTTATACATATGTAAGGAATCATTTAGATTAATAAAATCTATTTAATAATGATATAGTAGTTAAGTATCCATTTTAAATTCATGGTAATAAATTATTGATTATGGTAAGTCAAACATATGACATAGTTTCATTGATTTTATTTGAACTAACATGTTTTTTAATAGAAAAAATTACAGTATGTAGTTTTTTTATTGTGTTTAGAGAATAATTTTTTTTTTCAATTTATTAGAAAATAATAATAGATATTATTCATGTTTATTTTGACATCATGTTTTTTATGTTTATCTCAAATTTAAATGACATCAAATTTGATGTCACTTAAATATAGTTTATTTATATAATTCATGTGACAACATGAAGTCACACTAAACCAATTCGATATTATATTGACATATAGAGTTGAATATTTTGGGTATTCATGAGATATCAAGTTATCCTAATAATGTATAATTTTTATTCATATTTTTAAAGGGGTTCTCTTGATCTTAGTTAGATCATGGGAAATTGTACACACATTGATCAATATAACTAATTTTTCAATGGAATAAAACCTCCTTAGTTTCAACAATAGGGTAGAATACACCATTTTATTTTATTTTATTCAACCCATTCATCTATGTTTATTATAAATAATATTTTATTTGATTCATGTTTTTATGTGATATGTTTGGTGAGAAAAAGTTCATTATTTTAATCAAAACAATTTCATTTATTATTGTTATGAAAGAGTTAATGGTGAATTTGGGTGATCATTAATTTTGATTATACTTGATCAATTAAACATTTATATATTTTTATCTAATTCATTAGGGAGAATAAAATCAAATATATATATAGATAAAAGTTAGATTAATTTAACTCGAAACACACCTTGATATTCTAAGGTTTTGGAAGAATTTTTAGATTATACATTTGAAAAATGATTAGTGGATGGTAGAAAAACCATTACGTGTCATGATTAAAAATTCATTATATTATTTAAAAGAAACAAATTATATGAGCATTTGATATTTAAATAGTTTCCCTATTGATATGTATGTTGTATTTGGCATGGTGAATATAATGTTATGGAATGTCAAAATAATGACAATATTGTCAATGAAATAAAAATTGACAAGGAATAGGAGAATTCAATTTGAAATTTGTTAAATGATATATTTGGTTTTACTAAATACAATGCCCATGATTTCAATAGATCCAAAAAAAACCATCAGTTGATCCTGAAAAGGTTAATCTTTCTCAGAACATCAATGACTAACAAAATAATTTTTACGAATTCATTGAAGAAGGATATCAAGAATTATATGAATGGTGTTTTAAGTATTAATAGTTTCCTTTTATACTTAAATTGTATCATATTAAGTGTCTCTGTGGAATTATTGAAAAATAAATTTCTAGTATTTCATATTTTCTCCATGATTCATTTAGAGAAGCTAAGATCCCTATATCTTTATATGAGATGAAGAAATTATTCACCAAACATGGACTTGATTATACAAAGATACATGAATTCTCTAATTATTGCATGATTTTTAGGGAGAAGTTTCTGATAAAGAATAATGTGAATGATTTTTTTACAAAATGACGAAATTCAATGAAAAATAGTGATAATATAAATCAATGTAACCCCAAGAATAAATAGAAGTTGAAAACTCATGTAAAGGTACTGCGTTACATTCCTATGAAAATATTCTTGAAATGATTATTCATATAATCTAAGACTAAAAACAACATGAAGTGTAATTATTATGATAGTAAAAATGGATTGATGAGACATCCAAAAGATTCAACTTCAAGAAATATATATGATTCTATATATCTGAGTTTTTATTCCTATCCTAATAATATATGTTTGGATTGGATTCTGATGGTTTTATCCCTTTTGGTACTTTAGGAACTAATTATAGCATTTGGATAGTTGTTTTGATCCCCTATAATCAACATCCATGGATGTCTATGAAGAATAATTATTTATTTATTTAGATGATTATTCATGGAATGAAAATTTCTATAAATGATATTGATGTATACCACCAACCTTTAATCAAAGAATTGTTATAATTATGGGATTATGGCATGGAGGTATATAATTCTTCAATGAGGGAACTATTCAAAATAAAGGATTTTTTAATGTATAAAATTAGTGACCTTCCTAGACTAGGAAGTTTATCTAGTTGGAACACTCATACTGGATGGGATTTTCTAGTTTATAATTTTGATTTTAAGCTCAATGGCTACCACATAAAAAACCGTGTTTTATGTTTTATCATCAAATTCTTGATTCTTCACACAAATTCTGGTTTAACAAGACACGATTAAATGGAGATATTAAAATGAGAAATTCAAATAAGGTGTTATAAAAATTCACTGTCATGGGAGCTTTCAAATGATGTGTGGATTTTGGGTCCTTAGGTACATTAGAGAGGATGACCAATGTCGTCCCTTATAGAAATATTAATTAAAAAAACTTATTAATGTTATTTTGAAAGTAAAATAAAATATTATAAACACACTAATTAAATGGATGGGGGTTTTTTATTTTTTAATAAATAGTATTAAGAATTATTTTGGAAGAAGATTTCATTTTTTTGTTTTTGTTTTTGAAATAAAATTTGATTAAAAAGACACAACAATAAGTTTTTTTAGAAAATGTTTTAAAAGGTGTAATTGATCTAACACTTCCTATTAATTTAATTATTAATCATTATAATTTAAATTAAATTCCATTTAATTATCATCCCCTAATTTTTTAACCCTCAAAAACTTGTGGAGTTATCATAACCATGAATATGAAATGAATTAAACACGGGGCTAGCTTTTAAAACATGCAATCGTAGCACCCTACTCTGATTTACATTCTAACTCTAGATTATGGTCAGTGGTATATTAGGGAACATGTCCATTATATAAAATGATGATTAATTGTGTTTAAGTATTATATTTAAACTCTAAAAATTTATCTCATGTACTTCCATTTCACCGGTTATGGTTACACTCTCAAAATTCAAACATTACTCGACCTCGCGTGTTTTTACATGAATCTTTAAATTACTTGATTAGTTTTAATTAAACTAAAAACCCAATTAATAGATACTTTTATTATAATTTAAGTATCTAGTTCATTAAAAATAAATGAATTAATATGTTAATAGGTATACTGATAACTAAAATGAAATACACTTCCTTGTGTGGTGTATTAATTGTAGAAATGTTTTGCATTCGCAATGGTTTAGAAAGGGTATAACCCAATATCATTTCTAATCATAAACTCCATCCCAAATAGGAATATTAAGAGGAAAATAAAATTTAAAATAATAGAATAAATGGAAGAAAAAACTAAGAGTTTATTGAAATCACAACAATATTACAAAGTGTTGATGAAGAAGAAGGCTTCAATGAAGGAATCCTAGCATCAAGATCCCTCCCTCTTGAAATGCCTAGTGAAATTGAATAAAACCAATTCTAATATGCCTTCAATTTTACAATTAATTTTATAACCCCTAAAACTAATTAAAATACATATTTATAGAGTGGAGGCGAGGCTAGGTTACAATTTTTTAAGTGTGCATGTGGAAATCCACCCAAATATTTTAATCCAAATTGTACCGTCTTCTTAACTACAAAAACACATGACTCAAATATCCTTCTAAAATGATTAGCTATGATTAATTTGGTTATCATTATCCTCTCAAAATCTGTGACCATTCCAAGAATGGATGAAGTAGTTATGTCCCAAATACTAAATTTGTGTCCACTTTGATTAGACCATCCCAACATTCACTTTATAGCCCATTTTATCCAACCAATTTCATGCTTTAGCTCAAATATCTGGAATAAACATTGTATCCAATTAATTAAGGAACACTTTTACAAAATATTAAGTTCAAATAATTAAAATAAAAATATTTATGTTTTAAATATTATAGTGAATTTATAAAGTGTTAAACTATAATTTTTATCAAATTTTAAAATGAATGATCTAATCCAAAATATTTTATAAATAAAAATATTGAACACAATTTGATGAAATTTTTTCATTTATTATCAATAAAATATTCAAAAAATAGTATTTTTTATCAACTCCCCCATTGTTACCCTTTTTAACTCTTGGGAAAAACCTTATATCATGTATTCGAAAAAATTGTTACAAGATATGCATGTTAATATTTCTAAATCCAAAATGGAAACATAGGCAAAGTAAGAATCCCATCAAGAGTCAATATCAATAAATTTTAAATTCATTTTCCCATAAATTGTGTGAAAACAAAATCCATTGATCTTCATTAAACAAATCATAGAGAAACAAGTCATAGGTCTACGATGCAACTAATTCCTAATGTGTGTGTGTGTGTCAAGCATTACAAGATCATAATTACACCCTTTATTTTGTATAATCATGTCATGTAAAAAAATTATTTTTTCCTTGTTTAATTCACTAAACTGGTTCTATATTACTTTACAATATAATTTCATGACCCAATCACATAATAATTCCTGAATGTCAAACCCTAAACCCCCAACTTAGATATCCTCATATATTATACATTTCATCACTCCCCTCATTTATTATATTTATTTAGCTTTTTTAATCATCCACTTGGAACAAATATCACACTCATCTATCAACTCATGTTTGATCTCATCACAACACTAATTGTAATAGTTATAAAAAGATCAATGTTTGGGTGGTTTTTTTGACCTACCCAAGAGACAACCCATATTTTTGAATTTTTCTTGTTATTTTTAGGGTGTACAACAATCGGATAACAGGTACACATGCATATGCTAATTCGATACAACAATCTAACTTATCTAAAAATAAACAAATGTATGGATAAACTAATGAATTTTTTACCTAATAAGAATTTACCTTCAATTGAGTAAGAAAATTTTCACAAGTCATGGTTAAGTGATTTTTTTGAGAAATCAATTAAAAAATTTACCATGAACAAATATCACAAATAATGATGTTAAAATCTAAAAGGTTTTATAATTAAACAACCAATCATATCATCGATGACATTAATTTATATAAATATTAACCCATTTATGATAAAATATTTCTCATTCTTATAATGTAACCAATGAATTTTTAAAACATTAATTTTCCAAATATTCCATATCTAAATGGGCATGATACATGATATTTTTTTGTTTTTTTGAAAACTTAACTTAAAAATTAACAGAAAAAACTAAAATCCCACAAATAAAAATCCTAAATATCTACCCCAAACTATTTTCCCCTCCCCCACACTATAAATATTGCATTCTACTCAATTATATGATACATTCATATAAAAGGTAGAATTTTAAATAGACAACTAATATAAAAGTGAATGCTTTAGGAACAACTTGATATTTTCAAATAATGACAGTGTCATATAGGGTGATGAAATCAATTGCATCAGTAGGATGTTCTTAAATTTATTACTTCAAATGTTTCACGTTGACTATAAAGATACTTTATGTGTGCTCTTTTGTGATCTCTACTGCACCATAAGGAAAAACATTAGAAAAAACATAAGGATCTACCCATGTGGAATGAAACTTACCAAGCATTAGCGTCTGTCATGAACTGTAGAGTATGAATTTATCTGATACATGAATTCCCTCTATTGTATAATTATATCATAAAAAACATTAGATTATTCTTTATAGAGAATTGAGTTCTCATATGATGACAATCGAATCTCCACAAGAACTTATATGTTTAGCTTCTATTAGATTCTAGTTTGGGTCAAATCCATGTTTCATTTATTTATTTCCCAATAATCCTGATGCTTGATTTCCATAGAGAGATGACATGATTTCCCAATAACAATCCAAAATGGGCACATAAGAATGGGTTTCTCGTATGATGTCCTATAATCCCAAAGTGAATCTTCCAAGCACTTTCTGTAATCATTTCTATTTGGCTGCATGGTTTTCTCCAAGAAAAATAAAATCACGACTTGAAACCTCATCCTGTCCATTTGTTTGAGGGTGGTATAATGTTGATGTTTTTTGTGTAACCCCATACTTTTGAGGGATGGAATTCAAATTTTGATTGTAGAAGTGTGTCCCCAGGTCACTATTGATGGTCTTTGGTACTCCAAACCTACCAAAATATCTATGTCATGATAAAGTCTACTACAACATGGGAATAATCATTCTTGATGGCCTTAGCCTCCACCAATTTACTAAAATAATCAAGATAAAGAAAAATATAAAAAAATGAACTAAGAAAAGGACCCATAAAATCAAGGCCCTATACATTAAGAATCTCACAAAAATAATATGGGTTGTTTGGGAATCTCATGTCTCCTACAAATTTTCTCAGTGTGTTGGCAATAGTATCATGACTTACAAAACACATGGGAATCAGGGAATAATCTATGAAAATATAATCCAGAGTCTAAGAATTTCCTTGTACTCCGTTTGGTTCCAAATTGTCCTCCATGTGAATGTGTATAGAATAAATGCATAATAGACTGAAAATCTTAATCAGAAACACACCTCTTAAAAACATGATCACTACACATGATCCAAAGGTAGGGATCATCCCAAACATAAAATCATGAATCACTTTTTATCATTTGGACTTTATTTTTCTATAAATCTGTAGGAATTTTAGAGGCAACAAGATAGTTGACTAAATAAGCAAACCAAGGATATGTACCATAGTTGGAATGAATTTAGTCATTGGGGAAAGTGTCCCGAAGTGGTACTTGGTCAAAGGTGTCAGTCTCTAATGTGTGATTAAGAGTAATAATGTGATCCCCGACTAAATTCCTTCACCCCTTATTTTCCTTTATATCAATAATGAATTTCTGAAGACTGAGCATCCATCGAATAAGTCGGGGCATTGCGTCTGGATTCTTCGAAAGATACCTCTGATCTGCATTGTTATAAGAAACTATAAAATTAAAGCCTAATATATATGAACTGAATTTATATAAATCAAATATGATTAAAAGCAACTCCTTTTCCGTGGTTGTGCAGTTTTATTAGGATGAATCCAACGTCCTCAAATCATAGAAAATAACATGTGAACTCCCTCCACCCTTTTGATATGATTGCAACAACTGCAATGTTTGAAGAATCACACATTAGATCAAATAGAATGTCAAACCATAGAGGTTGTATGTTTAGTATAGTGGTCAGACACTATTTCAACTCATCAAAGAAATTTTTTTATGAATCATCAACCAAAAAATCAGAATCCATTTGAAGTAATCACTAGATAGGAAGAGTAATCTAACTAAAATCATTGAAGAAGAACCTGTAAAATCTATAATTCCATAGGAAAGATCTAACATAATGTACAAATGATGTATAGGGTAAGGATGAAATGATATCTACCTTATATCTATCAACATCTATCCCATGTTTTGACACCCCTTTCCCTTAGACAATTCCATTATCCACCATGACATGAAACTTTTTAAAGATTCAGAGTAGATTCTTCTCAATAAAATGACTCAAATCCTTTTCTAAACTATAGAGACAGTCATAAAATAAACACCCATACACTGTAAAATTTTACTAAAATACCTCCATGTAGTTCTCATGAAAATTAGAAAAAACAAATACACACCATGAATATTTTAATGGTATACTGGGCATTACAAAGTCCAAATGGAATACATGTGTAAGAAAATGTGCCAAATGGACAAGTGAATGTTGTCTTATCATGATCCATTGAGGCTATAAAAACCAAAAAATATCCAAAAAATCAATCCAGGATACAATAATGTGTCTTCATTCCTAGTACCTCAAGCATTTGATCAACAAATGGGATGGGCAAATGGTCCTTGTGAGTGGATTGATATAGTTTCCTATAATCAATACACATGCACCAATAGTTTTTCATACTCATTAGAATTAACTCATCTTTATCTTTTTTAACAATAGTACACCACATTTATTAGCCACAACCTAAATTGGACTTACCGACTAAGAATCTGAAAAGGGATAAATTGAACCTGCCTCAAGCAATTTTTCAACTTATTTTTTAACAACTTCCAGAAGAGTTGTATTCAGTCTCCTTTATAGATACCAAACAAGTTTAGTCCTATTATCCAAAATAATCCTAAGCATGAAAATAGAGGGGCTAATACTTGATTTTTTCATCCAAGTTCCACTTTATTTCAAAAAAATTCTCCCCTAAAACATTCAAAATCATTTCCCCATGTTCTGTTAGCAATGATAACATGTAATCTCTTACCACTCAGCCGGTATGAGTACATTATATTTGGTTTCAATGTATTATGTTCTAGTGTAGGGGGTCTTTTATGGATGGAGACATTGAAGGAGTGGAAATATGTGCACATTTAACATCGGTACCAGAATATACACTATTCATATCAGAGAATAATACATCAAATACATCAGCATACTCAATATCCATGTCATAATCAGAATGAGCATGGTGAAAATTAGAATATGAATCCATTCTAAAATAAAATCTACAAGAGGGTTGTGCATTATGAACTAGTTTGTAAGTGATCTTAGAAATTAAACTAGAACCAAAACTCATAATATTCTTAATCATAAGACAATTAAAATCCATGGGGTTTTATCTTGGTGGTCCAAATAGGAGATAAAAAAAAGATGAATGGTCCTCTGTGGGGTTCTTCATGGAGTCCATAACATTAAATATCACAACTTCCTCCCCAAGATCCAGGGAATGTGTACCTTCATGAACATTCATGATATTTGTTTTCAGTTTAGATGATGGGACTACCTATGATAATGGGAGAACAAGAATTTACTTGATCATCCTACATTTTATGCACATATAAATCTACAAGAAATATCATGTCTTGTACCCAAAAAATTACATCCTCAAGAACTCTTGTTGGATATGATGTAGCTCTATTCTCCAATTTCACCACTACTCTCATCATCTTCAACTCGCCAACTTAAAAATAAGAGAATACAATGTGAGGCATCACATTTATGGAAGCTCATAAATCACAAATATAATAATAAAAGTGTAACTCCCCTATGGTGTATGGGATAGTGATTATCCCCAAATCTATGAACATTGTTGGCAATGCTAAAGCAGGTGTAATGAGTGTTGACACGTTTATTCCATTATTGATCCCCTCATTTCACATTATCCATCTTCTATTATAAAAAATATTATTTTAATAATTTTCAATACTTTGGTATTTGTTTTATGGCTTCAAGTAGAGAGATGTTGATCTCCACACACATGAATGTGTCCAAAACCTCTTTTCTGCATTACATCCTCTCCCATATTCAGGGATTTTAAAACCTTATATGGAAATGGAAGGGGTTTAGGGGGAACAAAATTAATATTTTTCTTACTTTATCATTCTCCTTTGATTTATCATTAGCTACTCCTGAATGGAGATTATCTAGAGTTAATATGAATCCCGATGGAATGGTGGGTGGAGAAGTATCATTCATTTTCTTCCCAATTCATAATGTGATGTAAATAACATTATCATTAGCATTTGAAGTTGTTTTGGAATTAATATTTCAATATTTATTACATACCAACTCATGGAGGGTGGTGGCAATCTGGCTCATTTTTTTCTCCAACTCCCTCAACTCAAAACCCTGACTCTTCATCTTGTTTTTTGATTAAGAAAAAATAAATAAAAATATCATCATTTTTAGAATCTACCTTAGGTTGGGTATTCCATTTTTGTTGGAATTTTTATTTTTGGTTTTAAATCCCCTTTGTAGTTTTTGAATGCTTTACTGGTAAGGAGGAGGCAGCTGGACATTTTGTTGGAAAGGGATCCTTTTTTGTTGCCCAGAGTGATACGTCATGTCCGATTGATCCTTCCACCCTTGGTTATATATTCGACAAAATGAATAATACTTCTTCTAGGGATTTGGTTTTTTTATGAAGATATGGTCTCCCAAATAATATTGTTGCTCAATCCTCCATCTATTGTAATTGGGGGGAAAAATTAGTCAGGTGGTATGTTTCAGTGAAAATGTCACAAGGCATTATAAGAGAGGTTTGGGATGTCATTTATGAAAAATTAATATGCCTCACCATAGTGTTAAATTATTCTAACTTAGTATCAATAAAATTATTTTCAATAGTAGAATGACTTACCCGATGTACTCCTCTAACATATGTTGTGCCTCGATCACCAAATTGTTGAGATTTTGGTGCCATCTTTTCGATCAATTCATGTGCATCTACTGGGTTTTTTCATAAATTATCTTCTAGGTATGATATCCACCATTTTCATATCCATAGGTGTGAGTCCTTTATAGATGTATTGGATGAGTATTTTCTTACTGATTTCATGACATAGATAGCTTGTGCATAACTTCTTGAATCACTCCCAGTACTCATACATTAACTCCCCTTGTGCTTGGTTGATCGTTGATATCTCTTTACGAATGGAAGTGGACCTTGATTTTGGAAAAATTTCGAAAATAAAATACATTTCAAATCATTCAAAAATCTTAAGTCTCCAGGTTGTAAATAATATATCCAGTCTTTTGCACCTCTATCAAGAGAAAACGAAAATGCTATTAGTTTGACTTGATCTTCAGATTCATTTTTAGGTTTTAGTTATAGAAAACCATATTATATTATTTAAAATTTTATTTTATATCTTCACCAGATAATCCATGAATATTTGTATGTATGTCAATTAATCAAGATTTCAGTTCAAATTCAAATTTCATATTTTGTTAAGAATACAATTTTGTTGACAATTAATATCCAGTGCAGCCAATTATCGAACGGTTTTATTAAGATTTTTATTATTTATATGCATTAGTTTTTTACGTCGAATTAATAAGTGTTTTCAATTTAAATGTTCATAGAGTTTAGTAATACTGAATTTGTGTAAATTTCGACCTTTCCTGTAGACCAAGATTGTCTGATTCATGCCATAAACTGCACTCAATCTCAAGGGCTAGATCAAAGAGATCATCAGTATTGGATAGTTTCATAAATCATATAAATTAATTATATTAGACTATAATATCATGATAATAATTTTCAATTTATGGTCTAAAATAGAATAAAAGAGATAGGAAATAAAGAGAAACAAACAAAAAAATTGAGAGATAGGGGAAGGAATAAACAAGAGAAAAAAAAGGATAAAAAAAGTAAAAAAAATTAACTCTAATTAGATGAATAAAATAATTAAATCCCCAAAAATGAATCCAATTTGAAATGATCTATTGTGGGCATGTTCAAATGATATGTGGATTTAGGGTACTTAGGTGCAGTAGAGTGGCTGACGAAGGTCGTCTCTCAATAAGGCTGTAATTAAAACAACTTATTAAAGGTATTTTACAAAACAAAAATATAGTACAAATAGAATAATTTGAAGTATGGGGATTCTTTATCATATAATAAATAAGAACAAAAAGTATTCTAGAATAATATTTCATATTTTTTTATTTTTGGAATGAAATTTGATAAAAATGACACAACAAGAAGTATTTTTTTCGAAAATATTTTAAAAGTCATAATCAATCTAAATATTCATCTTCATTTACTTATTAATGATTGTCATTTAAATTAATATCCACTTAATTATGATCCCATAATTTTCTGACCCTCAAAACCTATGAAAATTAACATAACCAAAATGGTGAAATGAATTAAGCCTGAGGTTAGTTTTGAAGCATACAATCGTTGCACCCTACTTTTATTGATATTCTATGTCTAGCTTATGATAAGTGATAAATTAGGTAATATATATATATTCTAGAAAATAAAGATGAATTGGGTTTAGGGATTATATTATAACTCTAAAAATTTATTTTGCATGATTTTGTTTCACCGGTTAAGGATACACTCTCAAAATTCACACATTACTCGACCTTACATGTTTTTGCATGAATTGTTCAATTTCATGGTTAAGTTCAATTAAATTAAAACTAAATTAATAGATCATTTTAAAATATTTATAGTTTCTCATTGATTCAAAATAAATTACTGAAGAAGGTAAGAGGTTGATCAAATTCTAAAATAACTACTCTTATATGGTCGGTGTAGTCATCGTAGAAACCATTTGAATTTTCAAAGGTTTAGAAAGGGTATAACCCAATATCATTTCTAATATTAAATTCCATATATAATAGGAATATTAAGGGAAAAGTAAAATTTAATAAAAAGAATAAATGTAATAGAAACTAAGAGTTTATTTAAATCATAACCATATTATAATGTGAAGAAGAAGAAGAAGGATTTGATGAAGGGATCGTAGATTCAAGAGCTCTCCCTCTTGAAATGGTAGGTTAAATGAATTGAAACCAATTATTATCATCCTTTAATCTCCCCATACACGTCCCAACCCCTAAAAATGATAAAAATACATATTTATATACTAAAGGGGAGGCTAGGTTACAAGTTGTTATAATTGTGAAAGGGTAAATTCGGAGATACATTTTAATCTAATGTTTACCAAATTCTTTACCACCGAAACACATGAATAAGCTATCCTTCTAGGAGGATTAGTTGTGATAAATTTTATTATAAATATCCTCTCCAAATTCGGACCCAATCCATGAAAGGATTAAGAATTTATGGTCCCAATACTGAAGTGGTGTCCAATATGATTAGTCTATCCCAACATTGACTTCATAGCCCATTTTCTCCAACCAAATTCATGATTTAGATCAGATGTATGGAATACAAGTTGTAGACAATTAAGTCAGGAACATAGTGAAAAACTATTGAGTTCAAATAATTCAATTAATATTATTTATATTTAAAATAGTTTAGTGAATATTTAAAGGGTAAATTTGAATTTTCATCATACTTTTCCTTGAATGATCTCATCCAAAATATTTTATACATAAACATATTTAACATAATGTGAGGAAATTTTGTAATTTATTATCAATAAAATATCCAATAAATATTATGTCTTACCATTTATTTGTTTCATAATTCTTGGAAAAATTAATGACTACCACTAAATAATTTGGAAAATGTCATCAGTTTAAAGAAGGGAAAAAGGGTACGAGGTATAGTATCTAAATAAGATGAACACAAAAATGGAAGAAAAAGAATATACATTTCTAATCAACTTATTGGGAGTTTAATATGAATGTTCATAATCATGATGTAATGAAAATTGGTAAGAATTCCTCATATAATTTAATTTTTGTTTTTCCTAATGGGAAGGGTAAATCGAAGGATCACATTAATGCTTGTATGTATTTGGAGTAAATGAATATAATGCATGGATGGTAGTAAAATTATAATGGAAACTATCCCACAATTATTTTTACAATGGAAATCATGAGAAATATGTATTCCTTCAGAAATGAAAGAATATAAAATTTCCATATGGATATTCAAGTAACATATCATGGTGAGTTTACTTAAAACATCGAAAGTTACGTGGTTTGAAAAGTTATGACTCAAATATTTGTAGGGGATAGTCATTGACATTTTCATTGTGTAATAATTTACCTAAAAATGTAATTATGGTTCCATTTGAGTTTTGTACCTTTTTTTAGAGACCTTTTTGGCATAAATCTGAATCCATCTAAGCTTGATAAACATCAAGAAAGAATTTGTTGACACTATGTAATTTTGATATGTTATTTCCCCATTCATTATTTATAGTCATGATTCATTTGACTACTATTTTGGTTAATGAATATAAACTTAGTGGTCTGATAGACTACCGATGGATGCATCCATTTGAGAGTTATGTTGATATTTTTTTATTTTAATTGTTGAATTTGATTTTATCAAATCATTAAATTTTTTTAATATGTCTCTTTTTTAATCAGGTACATAGATTATTTTAAATCATATGTGATAAATAAAGCTCAAATTGAGGAACTATTGATTAATTTTACATAGATGAAGAGTGATTGACCTTCAGTTTAATGCATTTGAATGGGATTGACACAAGATTCAATCATGTTGGACGTGTTGATGATATCTCCAGCAATTGTAATTCTGAAAATCTATCACTGGTATTTCAAACTATTGGATGACCAATTGGAAAGGGTTCAAATTTTACAATGACTATATTGGAGTTTGAACAAGACCATAAGATTATGCTACTCAATAGTGTTATTTCGGATCCATTTACAAAATAATTTTGACTGAAAATAAAGTGGTGACTAAGGTGTTAAGCTCAAAATAAACTCGAATTAAAAAAATGATAATAATGATCCTTTTTAATCATTCTCCCCTTGTGTAAGTATGTACTCATATTCATTTTATTGACATGTAGTTATTTTTTCTATGTTAAAAGTAACATATTATATCTTTTCATTCAAGATAATGATTGTTTTTAATTGAGCTGAATTATCAAAATATTTGTTGTTTTTGGAAAGATGTCATCTAAGACTGACTATCAGATTTGATTCTTACAATATTCATGGATTTAGGTTTCGTAGAATTTTTTGTGAACAACACATGAAAACTCAAAATACTAGGGTATTTCTATTTTTAGTTTTGGGATACTAGGGGATCTGATTGATATAATTGAATTAAACATTCATTGAATATTTTTAGTTGTCTTATTTAAATGAATGTGGGTCAATGTTGATAAGGGTATAATGAAATATTCATTACATTTTACTTTTTTCATATTCTCTTTCTTGATGAATATTGGTGATCATGTAGAGAATGATCTATCTATCTTGTCTTCAAAAATGAAGATTGTTTATTAGGTGGATTATGATATATGTGAAGGTTGTAGTTTCTTTGTACACTTAAAACATAGAGAATTATATGATATGGGTGGTGAAGATCAATTGGTACTTTAAAATATTAAATCTCATCAAGCACAAAATATTTAAAAGATTTTTCATGAAAATATAGAAAATGGTAGAACATATATGATAGGGTGAAAATGAATGAATCGTCAAAATTCAGGTGGATAACAATAATAATAAGGAAGATGATGAAAATTTAATGTAGAAATCTTTAATGAAATTATATTACAATTTCCCATTGATAAGTGTTTTGTACATATATACATTATTATAGCTTTTATTTTTATTTTTTGTAAAAATATTTTAGATTTCAATTTTTATATATTTTATATAACTTAACCATTCGAAATTTTGAATGATAAGAACAAAACAAAATTGGATTCTATGCGATCAGCATCTCAGAGCGCACCACCACTTCCACCATCTTCTATAGATCCAGGCAATTCTATTTTACTATAGACTAATAAAGAACCTATAATTTCCCCAAAGGTCATTGGTTTCCCACAAAAGGAATCACCTTTTGTGATGGTGTAGTTTCTCGCCCCTCCAACTAGCAGATATTAGTGAGTTACTATTACTAGTATGTATGTCATTTTCTATAAAAATGTATATTTTATAATTTTTTAATGGATTTGTAAAATAGATAAATAAAACCATAGAAAGGATACAAATATGAAAAGAAATATATGTGTGAGACCTGAATAACATTAGGATTACCATTCCATTTGAGAGTTTAGGGTCCTTACTGATGATGGTGCTGGAATATATGGGCAGATTATAGGGAATCTTGCTTGTGAGACAATGAGATTTCCCACTAATTATAAACATTGGCGGAATATTCATACATATTGAAAAAATTATGTCTTTTATTATCACGTAATGGTAATATTAATTAAATATTCCCTGATAACGAATTTAAAATACATGATAAAATTTTTCAATATACTTATAAAGTTATTTTTTTTATTTCTAGATGATTTTTTCATTTTGATGTCTATGACTCCATTTCACACCTATGGCCTTTTCAAAGAACACATAAAACATACCTAAAAAACTAAAATGAAACTTTGATATAGAAAAAAACATTTTATGTTATACTGACTACACCTTGTAGTAGATTGACGTGTGGTTGGTTCCTACACGTCAAAAAAATATTGATTTTTATCTATATGTTTAAATACAATCAGAGCATGTTTACTCAGTTTTGACTCTATGAACACTTATGAAAGGAAACAAATCATTTAAATAAAAGTTTTTAGGGTCAAATATAGTAAAACTATGTTGTATTTCCCTAAAATAAAGTTTAAATGACCATATATTTGATTGTGTAATATAGAAACTAACGACAGGTCATTCCGAATGTCGGTTTTCCTATTATGGTAGTAAAACTGTTTTAGTGTTTTTAAACACTAAACTTTTCATGAAGTTGTAAAAACTATAAAAATCATATTGGATTTTCTAAAATGATGGCGAAATACTATAGATGTAATTTCTCATTTTAGGAACTGACTGCACGTCATTCCAAATGGCAGTTTTCTCATTAATTCCGTCAATAAATTTTAGTATTTTAAGAAACTAAAACATTATAGGAACTATAAAACATGAAAAAATTTATAGTATTGTTATAAAATAATAGTAAATGATGTTATATTTAATTCATAAATGTATGAACTGATGGAACACCATTCCGAATGACGGTTTTCCCATTAATGGTTTTAAACATGTTTTTAGTGTTTAAAACACACAAATGTATGTAAAAAATTAATAGAAATATAAAACAACATTATATTTATGTGAGATCTTGGGAAAACCACTAATATGTTGTTTTTTATGTCTAAGAATAGAGAACACATCAATCCAACATGCGTTGTGGTCAGAATTACTCAGCAAACACATATGAATTGTTCAAAAGCCTTTAAAAACATGTGTCTAAGGGGATGAAAACTAGGGAAAGGATTCCTCATTGACCTGAAATATGAGTATAATGACCATATATTTAATTGTGAATTGTAGGAATCTACACAATGTCATTCTGAATGGCCGTTTTCCTATTTTGTCTATAAACGTCTTTTCGGTGTTTTAAAACACTAAAACATGTTTGTAGTGGTAAAACCCATGAAAAAGATATCAGATTGACTGTAAATCAGAGGAAATCAAATATAGATTTAATTTCAAAATTTATGAAATGTTATAATTTCACTATGAATGGTGGTTTTCCTATTATGACTGTAAACTCATTTTTAATGATTTAAAACACTAAAACATGTGTGGAACCATCAAAATAATAGATAATGACCTTATGTTGATGTGAAATCATGGGAAACCAGATAATTAGTTTTTTATGTGTAAATGTAGGAAACACATCAATATGATTTGTAGTGTGGTTGTAATTACACATTAAACACATAAAAAAGGTACAAAATCCATTAAAATAGGTGTTATTATGGGTCAAAACCATTAAAACGATGTTGGATTTCCCTAAAACCAAGAGAAAATTACAATAGATTTAATTTTGAAATACCGAAACGGACAAAACGCCATTCCAAATGATGGTTTTTCCATTATTACCTTAAACATTTTTTCATGTTTTAAATCACTAAAGTGTGCATACAATGGTCAAAAACTATGAAAATGATGTCATATTTAGATGAAATCGGGTGAAAACTACCGTATATTTAATTTCTAAATATAGGAAACAACTAAAAGTCATTCTAAATGAAGTTTTCCCATTATGGTAGTTAATTAATTGTTAGTGTTTTAGAATACTAAATCTAACATGGAATATTTAAAAACACAAAAATGATATTGGATTTTACTAAAACTAAGGTTAAATGACCATAAGTTTAATTTTAATATGTAGGAACTGACGAGACATCATTCCAAATGATGGTTTTCCTATTTTTGTTATAAACACGTTTTTCATGTTTTAAAATAATAAAACATACATGGAATGGTAAAAATATACAAAAAACATTATATTATCTAGAAATTAGGGGAAAATAACCATAGATTTAATTTTGAATTATAGGAACTGACGGCATGTCATTCAAATTGAAGATTTTCCTATTATGGTCATCAATGTGTTTTTAGTGTTTCAAAACACTAAAACAGGTGTGGAACGGTCAAAAATAGGAAAACAATATTGTATTGTTCTAATATTAGGGGACAATGTCCATAGATCTTACTTTCAAATGTAGGAATATATGACCCATCATTTTGAATTATAGTTATCTTGTTATGGCTGCAAAAGCATTTTTAGTGTTTTAAAACACTAATACATGCATGGAATGGTCAAAATTATATAAAATTACCTCATATTGATTTGAAATATTGGTAAAACAACCATTTAGGTTTTTTTGAAATATAGTACATGATTTGATATCAAAATCATTTAATAAAATTTATTAAATAAATTCAAAGCACACCATAAGTCACTTTAAAAATAAATTAGAATATTTACCTATCATTTTTCAGTTTAAAGTGTTGAATCTTCTCATAAATAGGTATTTTTTTTTTAAAATTTTATTTTATTTTATATTATTTTTTTAGTTCCAATTTCCTTCTATTTGATTACAAAAATAAAATAAATTATGCACATAATTCTAAATATATTATTTGTCTTTTCTGTTTCACATTTCTTTTCCTAAATTATCAGGCTTTCAGTGTAGGTAGTGGATACTAAAAGTAATCAAGTGGTTCACCATTCTGATCCATGAAATTTTTCAGAAGGCATACATGAAGGTTCTTAGTTTATGTGCTATATAAAAATTTTATCAACTATTCTACTGTAATTCTGTTTTATGTTTTTAGTTTTAATTGTGGATTCATTTTTTGTTACTACTGATGATATGACATGGTTTATTTCAACTGATGAAGTTATGTGGAGTTATAAAGAGGCATTGGATGTCAGGACATGGATTTATATTAGTCATGGGATTTTTTAGTCATATTTTATATGTATATTTTGATGAATGAGGTATTGATTGATGTATGGGATAACTGAGACATACGTTATGATGGTCGTCACTATTTGTATATGAATGGTTGTTTAATGTATGAATTATGGGTTTATTATATATTTATAGTTTAATTTATATAAGATTAGTTGTATGATGTTTGTGGTTTTTAATTAAATATTTATTTAAAAAATAAAAACAGATTTAGCGGGGGTTTATCCTAACCACAACTAAAAATAACCACTACAAAATTCTTTGCGATTGGCTATTGAATTTAATTTTTATTCCTAGTATATTTTTTATTAATATATAACCTATAATTAAATAACCTACGTCCAAAATTTTTTCTGAAATTGAAACTTAGAAAAACTTCCACAAAATAAAAGAAATTTCCTCTATTTTTAAGAGATCGTAAAATACCTAATGGTTTTAAGAACCACCGCTAAACAATTTGGTGGTGGGTTAGCCCACTCCTAGACAACTAAATACACATCATTAGTGACCCATTATTTTTTAGTATGATCAGTTTTTAATATTATTTTTAAATATAAGTAATTTATCTTCATAATGGTAATTTATTTTTAATTCTATGTGAAAAAATAGATATATTAAATTTTTATACAAAACTAACATAGTAATTATTCAATTAATGGAAGAATCAAAAAAAATAATATTAAAATATTATAAATAATTTATTTTTAATGAATTAATATTATCTATGAATATTTTATGTTACTATAACATGTTTGGGATATTGAAATAAACTTTATTATATTTACTTGTTTAACATGGTGTGATAAAAAATCAATGTAAATGAATTGTTCTAGAATTGACATTACTTTTATTTTATATAAATAATATTTCGTTAAATTATATAAATTTACTAAATAAATATATATTTGTAAAAATTACTAGGTTATAGTTAATTAAATTTGTCATCTTCATTTTATTTGTTTTTTTTTTCATTTTATAGTAATGTTATGAACACTAAATTTATAGAAAATTTTAATATTTTTGTAATTATGAGAAGAATTAATAGTGTTAAAATCAAAGGTAAGTGTATAATTTTTTATTTCATGAGTTTAATTAGATTTATAATCATCCTACATTAAAATCTAATCATTTTTTTCCATTTTTAATTTTAAATAAATTTTATAATTTTGAAATCCCAAGATTTCTACTCCCCCATCTTATAAAAGGGAAACACATTTTCTCATTTCATCACACTTAAAAAGAATACCAGCCTATCCCTACCCTAATTCCTTTCTAAAATTCCACCCATATTATATATGTCTTATTTTAGGTATAATACTAACATAAGTATGATTAATCTGTAAAAAGGATACATTTCAAAGAACAAGAATGGTTTTAACCTTATGATTTTCGTTGACATCTTCTTCCACATCAATAAAATATTATTCAACCTTGATTAAAAAATAAATCTAGTATCCTTAATAATATAGTATTTTTTATGTTAATTTAATAACCTATATCCATATTCAACTTAATAAAATGGGATAGGAATTCATCATTTATGTGTACTTAAGACTACCACCATGCGAACCAATTTAATTTGTTTTCTATCACCATGTCTCATGAATGGTTACAATAATGAATTTAATGTCTATAAATGATATTAATTTCTAAATTATCATTATTAAAATGTAATATATATATATATATATATCATTTACTTTCTTAACATTTCATTCACTAGGAACTAATAAGGTCATTCATGCGTACGTGTGGACTACTAACTCCATGAAGTGATATGATTTTTTTTCATCACCACATCACAAGGATAATATATATATGTATAATTAATGAAGTAATATTATATTTATGATATGATGGTAAATATTTGAAGATAAATTTATACTTACCTTCATTCAATAATTATAGTTAAAAAATGGAATTGTTACTCATGCGTACGTACAACCTACCTACTCTATTATTGTAACATAGTTGATTTTGAAAATCCAAATTTCATGATAATGATTAATAGTATAATTGATTTAATGATATAATAATTATTCCATGATTGTTATTCTATAGATTTTGGATTATTGACCACTTTTACCATAGTCAATATACCCAATTTATTTTGGACTAATTAATTGAATATCATCAAAAAGTCTAATGTGAATTTAATTGATTGATTAAATTAAAAAATAAAGGTATGATATAAAAAAATGAATTATAAAATTGGAAATAATTCATAATCCTATAATTAATTTAATAAAGTTTAATGTTGAAGAATATAAATAACATATGTGACGTGTCAAACTCATCTTAAGGGACTTTCTTTTGAGAAATCTCCATTAATGTTATCCATTAAAAAAATTCTTCAATTTCATTATTTTTAAAATTATTTTATGTATTTATTTACATGGAATTTATTATATTTTAGTGGAAATTTTATGAATCTTTTTATTTTCATTCAAATTCTATCAAAAATAATCTTTTTATGGAATGTTTTTAATTTCATTATAAAAAGGATAAATAAATGTTGTATTTTAACATATACGGTGAAAATGACTTTTATTGTCTCTATAAACCTTATTTTATGTTTGTATTCCCATATAATCTTTAAAATTCTATTTAATGAAAAATACTAGTTCACATTGTTTGAGAAATTTTAGTTTTGAAATGGTTTTCATATAAATGGATATTTTAATATCCAAAAATGTTCTCTTATTGGATAATTGATTATTATAAAATCTATAACATTTTATGAGTAATGATTATGTTATGGTTATTTAGAATTATTCATGAGTATGAGTGGTTCTCTTATAAACTAGTTATGGTTGATCCCATTATATCTCTCTAATGTTTTTGTTAAAGGTATGGAGTTAACTGATTTAGTATCTTTCAAGATATAATAGGAATATATTGTGTTGGTCATTATATGTATAACCATGATAGTTATTTCATTTTTTCATAGTAAAGAATACTCTAACTAAAACTATGAGTGTTATTCCATGTGTGAGTGAGAATGATATTAGAATGATTACTCAAGTTACACACATTATTTATCTATTATTTCTATGTGTTATAATGGAAATATTTTGATTTCTTAGGGTAATGGAAAGTATTTTCTACATCATAAGGTTGAAAAGTATAGAATTTCAAAATAACAGTTATTTTATAGTGTTTCATGATTTGAAATGAATCCATTTAAATATCATTTTTCTTTTAATATTTAATATTTAATTAATTATAAAAAAATTTGGGAAGAGAATATCATTTATTGGGTAGGGAAATTCTTATATTGATTCATGTTGTTTATTTTTTTAAAAAGAAAATTTTTTAAAAGTATTTATTATCTAAATATTTATTACCCTCTATTTATGTATGTTACTGAGGATTTTGTGCACATCCAATTTTTTGAAATGTTATTCCACATGTTTTAAGGATTAGTAAGGTGAAGGAAGAATTAATGTCGAAATATTTAACGATTTCTCATGAAAAGAAATCATGTTTTATGTTAATGTTTTTATATTGTGGAAAATAGATACTGCTCAAAAGTCTCCACTTCGTAAAATATGTCATTAAGTAATATTTATGAAACAAATTCTCTCAAAATATAAAATTAAAATATATTTTTAATTGAATGAAAGTGAATTATAGTTTATAGGCACTAGTATATGTGATATTTAAGGTTTAATCCTTACAATACCTATGGAAATTCTTACCATTATATGAGTTTTCAAATTAGAAGGAAACAATTTAGGTAATGGGGAATGTAACGAATCGATATTTCACAATGATTATTCCTTAAATTAATATAATTTTAATACATGTTTTGTTATTTGGACCTGAACTAAAATAAAACTGTTATATTTTCAAAAAGAATAAATCTATTATAATATATGTGTTACATTGGACGGTATAAAATAGAGTAACCAAGTTACCAAATCTACAATAGAATGAAATAGAATCAAGTAGCAGATGACTTCCTAATGAAGCTAATTTTTTCAAAATTAGAAATTATTTATCTTTATTATAATTTTATTTATATAAATATCAATCCAAACCTAATCAATTATGGTCTGATAGATGTTTTAAGATAGATAAATTCAAGCTCATAGAAATTTCTATGAGATCTATGCTTGTGAAATAACTACCTACGACAACCAGCATAACATACCTTATACTTATATATAACATGTAGATCATAAGTGGATATGTAACTAGAAATTAAGATGATATAAACATGTAATTATCAATTTAACATGTTAATTTACCCACGTATTTTTTTACTTCACATTATTAAGTTTAATGAAAATTGAAGTTTTTTTCAATAAAAACATTTGTCATTATATTTATTATTTAAAAACTATTTTATAAATTTGAAAATATTTTTTAGGTATAAATAATTTAATTTTTGGATTTATAATTTCATATTTATATTATTATGAATTTTTTAAATATTTCTAAAACTATTACGATTTATGTAAATAGTGAATAATTACTAATTTGGCTAAAACCAAATCTTTTAAGAAATTTTTATAATACAAGAATGAATTTAATATTATTCAAACCATTTTACATAAAAATATATAAAATCTTAATTAAAATAAATAATTTAAAATTGATATATTATATTTATAAAACCCATGTATTTTTTTGGAAGCATAACATAATAATTTACTCCAAAAACTGATCTATTATCTAATTTTTTTAAAAATATAGTTTCCATAAATTATAGTAATTAGGTCCAAAAAATATTTTTTATATTCAGATAAAAATTATCATAGTATTAAATATTTTCATATTCATTTGTGGGCATGAAATTATGATTACTAATATTAATGTTAATTACCCTAATAATGGAATACTATTATTTTTAAAGAATTGTTTTATTAATAATTTTTAAATTTTATCTACATAAATAAATAAATATTTATTAAAATGTTAAATTTATATAATTTAAAGTATTTATATAAATAAATTATCACTAATAAATTTTTTAATTAAATATAAACAACATTAAGAACACGTAATAGTGAAAACGATATATTACTACAATATAGTTTACTATATATAAATTTCTTTATTCTAAAAGTTAATATTAATTTATTTTAAAAATTAATTATATTAAACGGATATAATATTTTGGTAATAATACCCTCACATTATAATATTTGGTCTTTTTTAGTAAAACATTTTTCAAATGGACAAAAACAATTTTTCCTGGTAAAAATAAAAAAAATGAAAATGTAAAATATAAGAAAAAAATTATATCCAATATGTTTAAAAGTTATGTTTTAAATATTAGTTGAGGATTTATCAACCAAATTTAACCACATTATTCATCATTTATTTCTTTTTAAATGTTTTACCCTTGAATAGTGTAATGATATCATTGAAAAATAAATGGGTATTCACAAAAGTTCCCTTTCCATCACTTATAAAAGGAAACATTTACAAAACTTCATTCCACACCCATTCTTTATAATTAATTCATGAAACCCAACCACTTGTATCCTTATAAAATTCCCTCAAATTTTCATAAGTCCATATTCTAAATTATTTATCCCACACTCTTAATTTATAAGATATATTCATGAAAAAGTTCAACATACCCAATTGAGTATTATTAACATGTGAACTTTTCTTATTCAAATTTATCTTCCCATCATAACCTAATTATAGTAGTGTAGTAGAATTATTGTCACTATTATACTGAATGATACTTACGGAATTAGAAAAGAAATATTTAATCATTTACATCCACTAATTAAAACAAAATAATGGTAACTACATATTTTTAGAACCACTACCTCCATGACGTAACATTTTCATTTTTCATATTGAGTTTATTTATTTATCAAAACTGCATAAAATATGATTCACCAATATAATATATCCAAATACTATCATTATTCTTCTATTATTATGATAGTAAACTCTTCCTTGACCATACTAACCCATCAAGATATAACATATTCATGTTTGGGTTAGTTTAACAACCCACAAGAATAAGATATAAAACACAATCATATATGACTATGTGAACCAAAATTTGAATATTTTTTAAATTTAATAATAAATTAATTTTCTTTTATTCTATAATTTTAATATACCATTTTTATCTTATTACTAAAATATCATCTTTGATCACTAAAATTACTAAACTTATCTGACACGAATCATATTTTTACACAAACATAAGAAAAAAACTATATAATAAATATATATATATATATATATATATTATAATAATGAATAGGAAATATAAAATTAAATATATAGTAATAAGTATTCTAATAGCGTATCAAATAAACAAAATTTGATTATTCAATAAGATAAGTGTATGTGAAATAACAAAAAAGAAAGCGGGTTAGGGTTTGTGCTTACTCAAGTTTTATACATTGAGTTACAAAATTTCTTATTGAACTAGATTATTCAAATTTTACTTATCCTAATAGGTGATTAATTTTTATTTATTTAACATTTTTTTGGATTGAAACTTTTTTCTTAAAACCTCATTATCAAAATATTCTTACCTCAAATATTATGTTACATGTAGTCACTCCCTTGAGACATATTTTTAATTATACACCACTTTTTATATAAAATGGGGCATCTAAATACCTATAATATTTTTGAATCATGTTTCTATTTTATATTATGATATTCAATATTCAATTTAATTTTTATTCTCCCATGGAGTTAATGACTAAAATAATTAAAAAATCCATATGGGTTTCTTTAATTATCTCCCTTAATTGAGGCACTATTTTATAATACGAGCCAATATAATTTTTTATAGTGAAGATATTTATCATTTTCATACAATATTATAAATTATAGTTGATAATAGAGACATCACATTCATTCATCATCTTCATTCCATTAGAATATGACTTATAACTTATATAAAATAAAAGGGGTCCTTAATAAATAATCCTCACTTCTTGAGTTAGAATGATTCTCTATGATATTAATCTTTAATTTCATATTTAATTCCCTATTAACATAATTTTAAATCATTTTTGGTTCAAAATCATCCATATTTACAGATTCTATTCCTTTTTAAAAATGAAACTACGTTAAGAATAACTTATATATTCTAAAATGATAGTTTATCATCTGTGTCCTTTTTTCCTCTTCCCATCAATGTTTCAATTAATATTTTCAAAAATAAAAGTTTTAATTTCCAATCCCATTCATACTTCCACTTTATATTTTTTCAATTATCTTCAAAATGTGGGTTTTCAATAAAAGATTAAAAATAGAGTCTTCTTCCACTTCATAATAAAAGGACATTTTAACACTCTAAACATCCTCAATATAAACCTTTATGTTTCATTAATTTTTCCACTAATATTTTTTTATTTTTAAAATAAATTCACTATATAGTATTTTACTTCACAATTTATATAATTAATTTTGAAAAATACCAAAGACATTAACTTTTATAGAAATCTTAAATGTGTTTTCAAATAATAACATTTACATTTTTTACATCCAATTTCACTTTTCATTTTCAAAATGAATTACCCAAGATGGATTTATTAACGATCTCCCCTATGATTTACATGATAGTTTTTTAGGAAATGAACTCTTGGTATCAAACAATCCCAATTTATAATCACTAATATGGTGTCATTTGAAGAATTATTTTTACAAGTTTTTTTAAATCTTTGTTTTCATTCTTCTATGTTTATTTTCTTTACTAGGTATATATTCATTTACAATCATCCACATTATTTATTTTAATGATATATGGTAATTTTTATAAGTAATCATGAAAAAAAATATATTTAATTGGTTAATATTACTTTGATGAAATTATTAATGATTTCTATGTGCCACACATATGCTTCGACAAAATATGATATTAAGGTTGTGTCTGGAATTATATTTCTTTATAATGAATTGGGTAATTATTTATATATCATTAGAATTTATGTATGTGATTAGAGATATAACATATTCACCTATGAGAATTTTTACACTATGTGTGATGGTACTTGGAGAGATCCTTAACTTATGTTAAGGATGTGATGCATTGTAATATCATTACAATCACAAGATTCCATGATCCTTTTCTATTATTCCCTTAATAATAATGACTCAGGTTATGATTCATAGCTAACAATAAATTTAATATTGGTTATAAATAAAATATACCATATTTATGTTCCTTTATTACATTCTTAGATCCATATTTGTATTTTATTCTTAATTATGATATTTTATTTTTTTTTTCGCTTCTACATACCCTTATTGAACATTTGAGATCAACCCGTTCTCATGGTTGAATTCCACCTGGTAATGAAGGATACTAATATGTATGGAATTTCTAGAATATTATAATTTTTAGAAATGTTTTGTATTATTTAGATAAAATCCTATAGAATAATAAGTCACTTATTTAGTGGGAAAATTGATTCTTAGTTGAAAAAGACACTAGTTGTATTAGTTATTTTTTCATTCTAATTCACTATAACTGTAATAAAAACCAATGTTGGGTATCAACTGTATTAAAACAATTTTATTAGGTAATTAAATTTTATAGTCATGTATTTTTTGTCCTTAATCTATTCATTATACCCTAAAAATAAAAGGTGTATTAGTCAATCTAATGGTCATTACCATAAACGCATCATGTAAATATCTCATTTGAAATGAATTCATAAATATATCCTCCTTATTCTCTATAAAATTAGGATAAACAATGTGAATATTAATCATTAAAAAAACACCATATTGTTTATCTAATAAGTCTCTAATGCATTCTAGTTTATAGAAATTATATATATTTATGGCATTTATCTATATATAATCAATGTTTAATATCATAGACCCCTCTTTATTTATCATAAAAAATACAAGGTATCACTATGGTTAAACAATATATCATATAAACCACTTATCAAAAATATCCAATAGATATTTATATAACTCAAACAACTCAAATTTGGAAATTATATTTAGAGTTTTATATATTAGTATTTCTTAATGTATGAGTTTAGTGGATAATAGAACATTGTGATTAAGTAGATGACAAGGTAATTACCCTAGAAATAAATCAATCTATTTTGGTAAATTTGGAACATTATATATCATTAGGACTTCCATCCCATCGATAGATAGTGTTTTCCCTTCCTCTTAACCTGTAATTTCACTATGGTGAGATGGGTCTATAAAAGACTCTAGAGGTGAAGTCTCTCCACTAAATAATGGATTTAATAGCCCCTTCACAAATAGAAATCTCTTCCAATCAAAAATAAATTCATGAATTATATATTGATATCCTATTCATACTAATAATTATGACAAAATGAACTATAGGTATGATAATAATGTTTTTTCACTAGGAAAAATCTATGTATTTTTACGTAAAATACTTAGTAAATCTTTGTTACAATAAGAATATAATTAAGTTCCTTGATTGAAAAATACATTCCTGAATTATTTGTGTATTATTAAAAGTTCTTATAAAACATGAATAATATAATGGATTTTGTTCATCTTGATGAACATAAATTATTTAGTAGCATTAATTTTAGGTTTAATAAACATGTTATCACGACATTTGGTACTCTGACATCATCTATACTGATCACAAAAACATGCCCTCCCCACTAAATATTTTCTAATGTAAATTAACTTGATGTTTCAGATATTGGTTTGAATAGCTCCCTATATCCCTACTGCTAAATAATTTTGCATTAGAGACTTCTACCTTGAAATTTCATTCACGAGCTTGATTGAAATTTTATTAGAATGTGAAAAGAACTATCAATCCCTTAAAAATGTCCCATGTAGTCTCATTCCATATTTATTACATTTTTAAAATTAAAATACTCCTTTTACAAACTTTTAAATATGTCTATTTCCATGTTTTTTTATCAAACATCTTATTCTGCAGATATACTTTGAATACATAAGTCTCAAAGACCGCATTTTTTTTCTTAATGGAACATGGTACTATATCTGCATACAATTTAAATTTATGAGAGAATAATTCTCTTAAATGTCTCAATATTATCCCAAAATAAAATAGCTAATATAATTTTATGTTCTATGAAAATGGTTCGTAGAGTTTCCATCTAGCCTCCTAATGTTTTTCTAATTCTCAGTAATATTTTCCACCACCTTCTACCTAAGATCAGGGAATTTCCTTTTCATTTCATCCATTTTCTCATGAATAAATTATTTTTAATAAAATATATCAATAAATTTTCAATATTTCATTTTCATTTTCTCTACTTACTCCTTATTGTTATGAATTATTGACCAAAATTTATCTTCATCTCCCATCGAAAGATATATCACCTGAAATCTATTTAACTTCACTACTCCCCAAAGAGAGAACAATCATTTCTATAGAATTTATCCATTACTATATTAACAATATATAAGAAGTTCCATTCAATTGAGGTGTTTTAGTAACATGAAGAGGTTCAACATAGTTACACCTTGTTATGGGTTGTCATATTTCTCTATAGAAGAGAGGTTATTTATCATAACCTGGGTCAACTAAGCTAATATGGTCATCATATTTTTATCTTGATCTCTGTCCTCATTTACTTTCTCAGGAGGAATATCCATACATTATATATAGGATTTTATATTATTACCATTCCATTTATTAGTCACCATCTCTAAACAATGTTATACATGTAGTTAGTGAAGGATATTTAATTGTAAATTACAATTCTAAAAATTCTTTTAATGATATATTCTTTAAAATCAAAATAATTTTCCATTATATTTGTGATATTTGTGTGGTTTCTATTAAAACCCAAATTTTTCCTAAATTAATATTAGATCATTTTAAGGATAAATAACACAAAAACATTACACACTCATGAACTAAAAGTTTAGTGTCTTGGAAAAATTAGGACCATATAAAACTTTTACAACATAAAACAAAAACATTTATTTAATTCTTTCTTCTCTATGTACTTATTGTCCCATGTGTTATCCTTAGTAAAAGTATTCACCTAAAGATATACATAAAAATGAAGTGAGTTAAAATCCCAGTAATAGGATAGATAAAAATATAACATGTGGTGATTATAATAATTATCATTATAACATAGGCATATGATTATAATCATGAGATGAAACATTAAGAGAAGACTTGGAATGTGGAAATTCATAAAAATGAAATATCGTGTCTTAGTGGTCAACTACCACACATTGTTGTGAAAAAATATAGTATCATATTAATGCATATTTCACTTTACACATGATTTCCTTCACATTACCCAATGTATTTGAGCGCTATATAATTCCATGTTCACCCGTCACATTATAAAATTAACAATCCCTTATAAAATTCTGAGCACACCTGTCACATTATAACATTTACATTATCATTCATTATACATAGAACATATATCAACAATTAACATAAATAACCCATGGAAAGGATTTTGTTTCATATCATAATAATACTTTCATAAACATTGGGTTCCCAAATGGAATAGGGAATAAGCTACTTGATATATGAATAATCAACATTGAGTTACAAGTAGAAGTTTTTTTGGAAAGAAGATATCTTTTAGAAAACATTATATTTTTCATAAACTCTATTAGAATGCATTTAAATCTAAAAAATATAATATAATGATGAAGAAATTCTTTTTATGCAACAATCATATTGGAAGTAGGGTGAAAGAAAGAAAACCCAAAGAAAGAGAGTTGGGTTCAAGAATTCACTTTACCTTTTCTTAAAAGATTATATAATGGTAATATCCTATATAATCACATTAGATTAATTAATTAACAATAATAGAACATTTTATACATCAGTATTATTCATTATGGTTTTATAATGTTATATTATATGCCTTTTGATAAGTTATAGAGTCTAATTGCTTCGTTCCAAACTTTTTTTTCATAGTTTTCATCATCTGTTTGTATGTATACATGAATGGAAGTTTATTTAAAATGTGTATGAATATCCCAAATTTTTATTATATGTTATTAATAATCATTCAAAATATTAAATTATCATATAAATCATTTAGTTAATTTTGGTAATGATGAATCGTTAGACGAGATCTTCGTTATAATTGTTTGGATTATTATGGGTGATATCGCTGCAATAAATTTGGTTCGTTTTATTATTTAACATCATATGTGAATATATAATCCAGAAAATCACATAAGATATATTATAATCTAGTTCAACCATAAGATGGTTTTATGAACATAATTGACTATGATAATAGAAACTAAAAACTCGTCAACCTTGAATGCAATAAATCAACACATCTCAGATAGTGTTTTAATTTTTTGTATTAAAGGTGGTGGAAAGAGTTGTTATGATGAATTATTATATTAGAATAAAAATATTATAGTATATGTAAGTTACAAGAGTTTTCATACCATTTTTATGATAGGAGGTGAGGAAATAATAAGAAAATAAATTAATATTGAAAGTAAATTAAAAGAAAAAGAGAGAACATTTACCTCTTGAATTCTCCTATTGAGATTATCCATAAGGAACCTAGGCTTGGTCATTTGATGAGGCCATGATATTTTGGATATGGGGGGAATAGGGAATATTTTTTGTTACAATTTGGGAATTTCTTAAAGCTTGCGAAGTGTGAGTAGATGAGGATATGAGGGGTGGTATTTATAGTGGATGTGAGGGGTGTTCTCTCATTATTTTAATCATTAGTTTATAATTTTTTCTCAAGATAATAAATAGTGATGATTACATGACTAAATAAATTAAAAGGGGAAGGATAGTTCATGATCATGTGCTTAAATAATCCATATACATCAGTGATGAATCAATAATTCATTTATTTAGTTTTTATAAAAAATTAGCGTATTTCACTATTCACAAAAAATTCAAGTATTTTAGAAAAATCGTAAAAATTCTCCCTAATGATTTTTCAATGTGTAGAATTAAAAAAATTAACTCCATTATATGACAATTAGTTTCTAAATAAGATAAATTTAATTTTTAATTAAAACACCATTTACTTAGAAAATACAGATTTTAAAATTATAACTGATTTTATAACACTTTGAAAAATTACATAAGGTCTCATAAAATTATCTTATAATCATAAGACATCAAAATATTATTTTTTGGAAATACTTTATGAAAATAAATTTTCTTTTATATTTTCAAATTAATCATAAAATAGTAATTCAATAATTCTGAATTACAGAAATAGCAACACGTAATTAATAATATTTAAAATATTTTTTTACCTACAATATGATATAATTATATAGGATTTTCACATATAAGAAGCCTAAATTTTCTTTATACATTAATGGGTGAGTCTACTATTCATTATTTTAGTTTACTATTCATAAGTTTCATATTATTATTCCTATGTTCAGATTACTATTTCATTGGAATAGGTTCCTTAACATATATAAACATTTTTTGTTTCATTAATTATTCATTTAAAATTATTTTATTATTGCATATATGTGATTTTATGTGCTTTATACTATATTACATTACTATAATAGAGGATAAATTCAATTGATAAAATTTTTGGTCTTCACATTCATCCCCCCTTTTGAAATTTTTCCTTCGAAATTTCATTTTACAAAAATAGGTGAGGGTACTTCTCATTCATCATCTCATCTAGTTCCCAAGTTTCTTCTCCATACTTATAGTTCCTCCACAAAACTTTTTAAAGGTGTGTTTTATTGTTGCGTGGAACCTTATCTCTCCAGTATATAATTATTACAAGCTTCTCCTCATAATAGAGATCGTCTTTCAGCTGTACCGCCTCTGATTTTAGTACATGTGAGGGATCTGGTCGTACTTCCTTAGGAGTGATATGTGGAACACATCATTAACTTGACCCCTATTTAGTGGAAGAAAAAGATGTTAGGACATAGATCATATGTGTTCAAGAATCTCAAAGTAGATAATGAACTTTGGGGTTAACATCCCTTTCCTTCCAAACTGCATGACTATCTTCCATGATGATATTAGAAGGAAGACTATATCTTCAAAGTTTAACTCCAAGTCCCTTCGATGGTTGTTATCATATCTCATTTTCTAACTCTAAGTATATTTTATATGTTATTGGATGGATTGAACCTTTTCTATCATCTCTTGTAAAAGGTTGGGTCCATGTAGCTTTCTTTCTCAATCTTCATCCCAATAGGTTGGTATTCTACATCGCTTTCCATACAAAGCGTCATATGGATCCATCTGCATACTCGAGTGAAATATATTATTGTATGAGAACTCAAACAATGGGAGATGATGATCCCATCCGCATTTTAATTCTAATAATAAGTCTCTTAGCATGTATTAGATCATCCATATAGGCATTTTAGATTGGCCATTAGTTTGGGGTGATAGGTCGTACTAAAATTCAATTCAGTACTCAGGGCATGTCAAAGACTCCTCGAGAATTAATATGTGAACCTCAGTTCATGATCAAAGACAAATGAGTATGGAACCCCATGTATTCTGACCACTTAATTCACATATATCACAGAATGTTTTTCAAGAGAGAGATCATCCAAGATAGAGATAAAGTGAGCAGTCTTGTTGAATCGCTCCACCACAACCCATATCACATTATTTCCTTTGGATGTCTTTAGGAGACCCATGATAAAGTCCATGGTTATGTTCTTCCATTTCCATATGGGTATATGAAATGGTTTCATCATCCCTTTGGAATTTGTTTTCTCTTCATTTACTTGAAGACATATCAAGAACCCTAAGATATATTTCACAATCTGTTTCATCATGTTATCCCACCAGAAGTGTTCTTAGAGATCACAGTACATCTTGGTGCTTCAAATATGGATAAATAAGTTTGAGTTGTGTAAATTTCCTAATAGCTCTTTTATCCCAAGTAATGAAGGCACACACAACCTTATTCCAAACCAAATTACACAATCATCATTGATATGGAACTCTTGAAGCATCCCTTACATTACTGCATTCACCCCCTCTTGAAACTCCATGTCATCCCTTTGCACCTCCTTAATCATATCTAGGATATATGGTAAATAAATCATTTGGGAAAGGTAGGATTTACTCCATAAAATTATTATGTTCAAATCCATCCTTTTCATATCGATGAATATTGGTTCTTTCTCAACATGAAACATGGATAGAGTAGCAGGTTCTTTTCAGCATAGAGCATTAGCTACCTTGTTTTCATTTCCAGGATGATAGTGGATAGAACAATTGTTGTCCTTGATTTGATTTAACCATATCCATAGAAACATGATGAACTCTTTTTTGTGAATATATACTTTAGGATCTGATGATATATATATATATATATCAAACATCTCACCATATAGGTATTGCTGCCATATTTTCAAGTAAAAAATCACAACTACTAGATCTAGATCATCTGTAGGGTAGTTACGATCATGGATATTCACCTATTGTGAGGCGTAAGATATCAAATTATCATTTTTCTAGACTACACAACCTGATCCTCTTTTGGAAGTATCACTGTATATCACAAAACCTTCTCCTTTTTTGGTAATCTGAGTACAAATGCAATTATTGGACTTCTCTTTATCTCCTTGAAGTATTCCTCACATTCTTCAATTCAGACATACATTACCCATATCCTTGTTAACATAGTTATTAGGCTTGACAATCATGATGAATTTATCACAAAATTTTGATAATACCCTGTTAATCAAAGAAAACTACCAATTTCTTTCACACAAGAGGATTTAGGCCATTACTCAATTGCCTTGGATTGTGAAGGGTCCATAGAAATTCCCCTACTTCTGATCACATGTAACAAGAACGTGGATTTCTACATCCAAAATTCACATTTGCAGAACATGGTGTAAAAATTATCCTTCATCAATGTCACCAACACAAGGCTTAAATTTTCTTCATGTTCCTCCTTTCCCTTGGAGTATATGGGAATTTCATCAATAAACACTACCAGAAAAGTTTAAGTAATTTCTAAATTTTCTTTTCATCAAATCTAGGATGACTTCATGGGAATTAGTAAGTCTTAAGGGAATCACAAAATACTCATAATGACTATACCAGGTTTGAAATTCATTCTTCTGAATATCTTCATTATTCACCATTATCTGATGATAACCATAATGGGGATCCATCATTTATAATTATTTAGCTCCTCTGAACTGATCCAACAAGTCATCAATCCTCAAAAGTGGATACTAGTTATTTATGGCGATCTTTTTGAGTTCATGATAATCGATACACATCCACATTGTTACATCCTTCTTCTTGAAAAAGATAAATGGTGCACCCCACGGTGATTCACTAGGGTGTATTAACCCTTTCTAGAAATTCTATTACTACTGCTTCATTAACTCCCCCTGTTTAATAAGATCTATCCTATCAGGACACTTTGAGATAGGAGTAGCAGTGGGTATGATTTATATTGAGAACCATACCTAAAAATTTGATGGTAGTATTGGTAACTATTTAGGAAATACATCCTGGTATTCCCTTAGGATGGGAATTTCCCCGAGGTGGATAAATTACCTTAGCTCAACCATTTTAGAGAGGTCTGCTTTTTATAGGGAATAAACACCCAAACCATTGAAGGATTTTCCCATATATATTCATGATCTCCCTGGAATTTGTAGAGGGGTGTGAGATGATTTGGAATATGAATATATATTTTATTTTCCAGACTGTTTAAAAGATATCTATATAAAGAGATCCAATCCATCCCTAGTATAGCGTTGAATTCCACCAGGGGTATTATTTCGATATTTACTGGGAAAATATTCCAAAATATGCCTACAGTTTAAGTTTACAACACTTGGGCTACAATTATTGCATCACTAGATGTTTTATGGATATATATACTTCAAGCTTATGGGGAATTGATTCAGTAGTTCTAGGAAACTTGTGAGATATAATGGAATGCATAGAACCATAATCAAATAAAATTTTTCCTTTATTGAGATAATAGGAAGAGTACCTTGTATGACATCATTCTCTTTCTCCTCTTCTGAAGTAGTGATGGCATAAGATATCCATTGCTCCTTTGGTTTTGGTGGTTGATGATGTTGATTACCCTAAAATACTCTAGGTTTAGTTCATTGGTTTTCATTATTCCATCGCCCCATATAGTTGTATAATTGGACCATGGGTGGTGATCTAATTTCCTTAACAACATTATACTACCTTTTAATGTCTTTTTGACATTCCTGAGCTTGGTGGAATTCTCTCCCACACTTGAAGCATTTCTATGTCCCTTTGAGGTAGTTCCTCGGATGATTCTTTTGCACATTTTGGAGATGTGGGTGGTTGAGTTTGTTTTTACATTTCTCACTAGAACCTCTTACTTGAAACACCACATTTCATTTCTTGTCACCATATCCATCGTATCATTCTCCAAACTCCATCTCTACATTTAGTGAACATCGAAAAAATTCTTTATAACTCCCAAAGTATTGAATTTCAAGAGCCTTTATAAGGTTTGTTTTTATACCACTAAAGAATATTTCAATTTTTCTATCATTTTTTATAATAAAACCCAAAGCATACCTTGCAGTCCTTGTAATTTTTTTGTAGGCCGTGACAGATTATCCTTCATTTTTATTTAACTCTATGAATTATTTATCCATATTTTTAATAATGATTTAAGGGAAATAATTATGAAGAAACATTATCTTAAATTATTCCCACTCCATCTCTTAAATTATATCCCTTGGCTAGGTGTTCTTAATCAAATCCCAAAATTTATAGGCCTCTACGTCTAGATGATAAACAACAATATTCCCCTTCTCTATATTAGAAATTTGAATCACATAAATTATATTCTCCACTGAGTTGACCCACTATTCCTTATCTAGTGGATCGGAAGATCCACTAAACTTCTGTGGTCATTGCAGTATAAAACATGAGATAGTTATTTTCTCTCTCTTATGGGAAGAAGGAAATTACACATTATTCAATTTATTTTTCATAACTATAGATAGATGGTTAATAATTGCTATAAATTTTTTATTTCCATCTCCCAAAGAATTTGGGGTGTTATTTGTGAAATCACTATGTTACCCCTCACATGGGTTTTTGGCCTGGTTTCTCCTGGTACCCACCATTTTCTTAAATAGAAAAGGTTAGAAGATAAAATAAATCAACAAGTCATGAATATATAATTTATTACTTTGTACAATGAAGTATGATGTAATATATTGTAGGATCGCTATGTTTAGAAATGTTTCTTGGGTGTTTACTTATACTTAGTATAATACTAAAAGTTTTCACTAAGGTTCTCTAATATTAATTCCCAAATTAACAAAACAATCCTCTTATAAAAACTATTGAGACCCCACTTTTTCCTACATTACTATTAATATATTTTAAAGATAATCTACATAAAAACATCAAACATTGTGGATCCAAAGGTTTAGTGTCTTGGGAAAATTAGGACCATACATAACTTTTACAACATTAAACATAAAAATTTATTTAATTCCTTCTTCTCTAGCTTCTTATTGTCCATTGTCTTCTCCTTCGTACAAGTAGTCACCTATGGATATACATAAAACATGGGTGAGATAAAATCCTATTAACAGTATAGATAAAAATATAACATGGGGTGAGCATAATCATTTTCATAATAACATAGGCATATGATCATAATCATGAGAGGAAACATTAGGAGAAGACATGAAATGTGGAAATGCATAAAAATGAAACATCGTGTCATAGTGGTCAAAAACCACACAATGTTGTGTAAAAATACTTCATCATGATCAAACATATTTCATTTTATTCATGAGTTTATTCAGATTACCCAATACATTAGAGATCTTTATAATTTCGGGCACTCCAGTCACATCATGACATTAACAGTGCGCTATATAATTTTGGAAACACCTTTCACATCATAAAATTTACTTTATCATGCATTGCATATAGAAAAATATATAAATCATGAACATAAATAATCCATGGAAAGGAATGGATTTCATATCATAAGCATATTTTCAAAAACATTTGGTTCCCAAATTAAAGTGGGATAACATACTTGATATATGAATCATCAACCTTGAGTTTGATGTTAAAGGTGTGTTTTGAAAAAAGATTTGATTTGGAAAACATTATGTTTGTCATTAATTCTAGTATAAAACATTTATATCCCTAAAAATATAATATAATTATGATGAAATTATTTTTAAGCAATATTCGTACTTAAAATGAGGTGAAAGATGCAATACCGAAAGAAATATAGTTGGGTTCAATAATTCCCCTTACCTTTTGTCTGAAAGATTTTTCTGCATTAATTTCCTATATAATCACATTAGATTAATTAATAAAAAATTAAATAACATTTTATACATGAATTTTATTCATTATGGTCTAATTATGTTATTTTCTAGGCCTTTTGATAGTTATAGAGTTTAATTTTGTCGTTCGAGACATTTCTTCATAGTTCTCATGATCGGTTCATTTGAATTCATGAATGGAAGTTTTTTTAAATGACTATGAATATATAGAATTATTATTAAATGTTATGAATGAACCTACATAATATTAAATGATAATATAATACATTTGGTTAACTTGGATGCGGATGAATCATTAGATAAGATCTTAGTAACAAATGTTTGGATTATTTTGGGTGATTTCACAACAATAAATTTGTTTTGTTTTAATATTTAACATCACTTGTTTATACAGAATCTAAAATATTAATTAAGTTGCATTATAATAAATTTCAACCATAAAAATTGTTTTATGACTAGAATTGAAGATTATAATATAAATAAAAAACATGGCGTCCTTGAGTGCGACAAATTATCACATCTTGGACAATGTTTTCATTTATAGTATAAAAGGAGGGGGAAAGAGAGGTGATGATGAATTATTACATTAGAATAATAAAAATCCATTATATTTAAGTTATTATATTTTTCATACCATTTGGATGAGAGTATGTGGAGAAAGAATAAGAAAATAAATTGAAATTGAAAGGAATTTAAAAAGAAAAAGAGAGAGGATTTACCTCTGAAAGTCACCTCTTGAGATCCTCCTTAAAGAACCTACGCTTGGCCTTCTGATGAGACCAAGATCACTTGGACGTGGGGGATGGACTAGGAAATATGTTTGGGAATAATGTGGAAATTCCTTAATGCTTGAGAAGTGTGAGGAGAAGAGGGTGTGAGGGGAGGTATTTATAGTGGAGGAAAGGGGTGTTTTCCCATTATTTTAATCATTAGATTATTGTTTTTGCTCAAGATAAGAAATAGTGATGAATCTATAACTAAATAAATTAAAATGGAATGGATAGTTCGATATTATGGGCTTAAATCATTCATATACATCATTAATGACCAATAATTCATTTATTTAGTTTTTTTCATAAATTATCATATTTCACTTTTCACAAAAAATTCTAGTATTTTAGAAAAGCCCCAAAAATTCACCCTAATAATTTTTTGACATGTAGAATAAAAAAATAGACATAAATTTATTAAAATAAATCCCTAAATATGAGAAATTAAATTTTTAATTAAAATCACTATTTAATAAGAAATTACCAATTTTAAAATTATAAATGATTTTATAACACATTAAAATTTTATTTAAGGTCCCATAAAAATATCATAAAATCATAAGAAATCAAAATATTAATTTAAGAACACATTTTAGGAAAAAAAATTTCTTTTAAATTGTTAATTTAATCATACAATGGTAATTGAATAATTATGACCTAAAAATACCAACACTTAATTAATATTTTTTAAATTAGTTACATACTTATACTATGAGATAATTATATCATATTTTCACTTATATGATGCTTAAATTTTATTTATACTTTAATGGGTGTTTTTACTATTCATTTGTACAACTTACTATTCATAAGGGTCATACTACTATTCTTAAGGCCAGGTTACTCTTTCATAGATACTGGTTCCTTAACTTCTAGAAATAATTCTTATTTCATTAATTTCTTATTTATTGTGGTCCCTCTGTGATTGTATATGGATTATACTATATGAAATTACTATCATAAGGGAGAAATTCCATTGAAATGTTTTTGGGTCGTTAAAGTTTCCACTAAATCTAGTCCCCATGGATTCTTCTAAACATACTCAAATATCAAATATAACAACCTAGTCTCTAGAAACCAAGAGATGATAGATATACATCATTATTATTATATAATACAATAGTTAATGAATTATCTAATATCTTAGTAGTCTTGGATAACTAGATACACGAAAAATTCACAATTCACTTGGGAATATAAAATAATGTATAAAAACTCAATAAGAACATTTTTATCTCTTTTTGTTGATCCTTAAAAATTACATGTATTTTTCTTCAAGGTTTCTAAGAGAAAATAATGGATATATATGTTTTTAATAAGAATTACTATACAACATAATGTATCATAAAATAAGAATGATATACATAGTATGGAATGAATGATCAGAGTAATTCCATAATCAAATTAGTTGAGGGAATACTATATCCCTGAAGTTAAATAAAAACACATATAATAATATTTGATGTCATACAGATAGAATTCATAAAGTCTTGTTTTCCTCTGGTAAAATTATTCTTATGGAAAAAAGAATGGTTGAATTATTTTTCATTAAATAATAATGAGTGATCAAAATTTGGTTGAGTGAACTGATTAGTTCAAATATTAATCAATTTAAACATGTAAAAATAAGAAAATAGAGTGCTAAGAAAATCAAAGAAAGTATTAGATGAACAAAATAATTATAAATTGGATTATATCTAAATGATCACACTCTACTCTTCACAATATAGCCAGGCTTATGGAAGCTACTAAGGCATATATCTTTTGAAGAAGTTTGAAACTCTTTACATTATCCTTTTTCACACCTAGAAACATAACCCAATTCCATTTTATTTTACAGGTTCAATAAAAACCCAATCCATTTATAGTATATTACCCAACATATACTTTTATAGGATTAAACATAACCACTTTTCTATTTCATTTTTATATGGAGCATAATCTATTATGGGTGGAAACATAACCTGGTCTTTTACTAGTGTATACTCAACCTAAACAATCCAAGGAAAATTAATAACATCTTCTATATTATTGTTCCAGATGAAGCCAATCTTCATAGTAGATATAATAAACTATTAATCTTATAATAGTATCCATTTTCACTTATACATTACAAGTTAAGTGGAACACATTATTCTAAGGGGATAGACTAAACCCAGTCTTCTAAGGGGATAGAATGAACCTAGATGTACCTTTTTTAAGGGATGTATAACCATGTTAATGATGTAAAAATTTTGATGATACATCCAAAATATTAATAAAACACTGAAAAAATAAAATAATTTAATATAGTGAATTATTTTTGATGAAGATGTTGTAATTAGGATCATGTTGTTCTTGGTCCCTTCAGTATGTTGAAATAATAAAGCTCGGTAAACCTGTAGTTTACATAATAAATCATTTGAATGATGAAGCTCTAAGAATAAACTGTGAATTATTCCCCATGTATGTTTATAGAAGAGTCATGTCTCAAAATCTTCACGGAATTCATCAATTTATATATAAAAATGGAAACGACTATTTTATTCACTTTAAAATCCACAATTCTCTATTATAAATTCCAAAAATAAAATCATCACAAGGAATAATATTTTAAATAACATAAATATATTCAAAAAAATAAAAATAAATATATATACAAGGGTTAATTGGATAAATAAATAGATAGATAATATATATGTAAATAAATCGATATAATTTTATTATAATTTCCTTGGAATTATCCAATAACTCGTGCAAGACTAACGATTAATATTACAAAAAAATATGAACATGAATATCTCACATTCCAAAATGACTTTGTTAATGTACATGCAAACATAATACCATGTGAAACTCATTTATTTCTTCATAAAACAATATAAACCATGTTCACATAGATTCTAAATAATTATTAACTACTTTTAGAATGAATAAAATATATAAATTATTGAAAATAAACTTATTGAAAATGGAAATATGAAATATATAGAAGGGAAGAGCATATTTATAGATTTAGAACATCCAATTGAAGCTCAAATTACCACATAGGGGAATTTTACAACATTAGAGACTTTAACAAATGCAATTTGATCACATAAGAGAAATATCCATATAACCAAAATATAAATGTAACCAAAATTTATATATCAAAATATACCTTATAACTAATTTTAACATGTAATAGATCCTATCAACATATAATATTTTTAAATAGATAAATTCATGTTAGAAGAACAATTCATGTATCTGAAATCATGAATCCAATAATTGACTTAGCCAAATTAATATATCAAGAATTAAATATAGATGAATTACTTATACAAAATTATGAAATATTTAGATATCATGACTAATCAAATTTTAAACCAACCTCGGACCTTATAAAAGGTAGAATCATATTTTGGTTTAGTTGAATTATATTTATAAAATAATTCATACATTTAAATGATAAAAGATAACCTTAATTATACATATATATCTCTATTTATCATTGATATATAGTAGGGGAAAAGTTCTCGAAACCTAGATAATTTAGACTAAAAAAATTCCTTGAAATATATACAATTTTTAGACAAGGTAAATATATATTTAGAATTTTATATCTTATAATGAAATTTATATAATTTTCATAAATTTCCAACGCAATAAGAATAAATCATTTTTGAGTTCTATAACCCATGTTTTCACCAAAATAAAAAAGATTGTGAAGTCTAGAAATTCACATACATGCTTAATTTCATTAGGGGTTTTCATTTTCCTACTATATTATTCATTTAGTTACATGGGAAATGTTAAATGAGATAAATTAGAGTAGTTAAAATCTTATATAAGTGAAATTTAAAGGTCTTAAATGACTTAATTATCCTAGAAACACTTAATGAAACATGTAGAACATTTTATGAACAATAGAAAAATAAAATATATGTGTATTTTATGAAAATAAATATATGATATACTCAAGGATAATAATTATTTGATTAACAATTATGATAAAAATTATAGTCACAAAATTACATGTATTAATACTTTTTAAGGAAATAAAACAAATATATATTTGTAATTATGAAAATATAAGGTTGATCAAGGATCCAATCATTATTCTCTCCCTATTTGATAATTACATAACCATGTAAAATTAATAAAAATAAATTCATTTTTAAATTATCAAAAGTAACTTTTTAAATAGAATAATTATCCCTTTCGAATGATAATATTTTACCACTATTATAATGTTACAATCCCCTAGGTTGAAAGTCAAAAACATTATCTCCCAAAAACATTAAGGAAGCTTGAAAAATCATAAGACTTTTTGGAAACATAAAATTGTAATAAAAATATGTAAAACAACGTATATATATATATATTGTACAATAAATTATCAAACATCTATATTTCAAAACTAAGCAATGATATATCCTTCTATTGTTAGATCATTGAGTTCAATATGTTAATCATATTTTTAAATATTTTTGTAAAAATTAATGATAAACCCTTAAAATGATAACCTTTTTTGAGAAGATAATGTGTAATCAATAAATAGACAAAATATATATATTATGAGAAGTATTAAAACAATAAAATAATAAGAAAATCTGTATAGAAATATGAAATAGTAAACTGTAAAACATATTCTAGATTACTGAAGACATCAGGTAAATATTAAAATGTTATCATATAAAAATATTCAAACTCCTACCTAATTTTGAGTATTATTCTCCATTAGTGTAGCTAAATATAAATTATTATACTAGATAGAACTAAGGTCTGTATAAAATTTTAAAACCATGATTGTTCAAGCACAAACTATTAAAAAAATATTTTAAAAATTGAAATAAGTACATGTTAATGATGCATTACTAATTATAATTAAAAATAAAACACTTAATATTCCCCTTGATTTATCATTTTATGCACAAAAGTGTGTGTTTATGATTTCATTAGGCACAAAAAAATAAAATCATTTTCCAATGAGCTCAAAATAAATATAGTATAAGTGTATATTTTTGAGAAAAATACTTCTATTGAAATAAGGTTTTACCCCACTTAATTGATGCATTCTATATGTCATTGAAAATATATGAATATAAAATCGAAGTCTCAAACTAAATTCCAAATACCTTTTCTTCAATAAATAAACAAGTTCTTATAAAAAATAAATTGTATCATAGGAAAAATTTGTGATGATGAATCATAAGTACACACATTTATCAGGATAAATCATATTTAAAATTTAAAATGTTAAATATTGAATATTGAAATCAAATTGTAAATTTTAAAATAATTTACAATTAAACTAAACATATTAAAAATTGAACTAAAAATTTGTTAATGAATGTTTAAATATTTTAGAAGAAGGGAATAAATTTAAAAATAAGAAACAAAAATTTCACCCCCATTAATTTCAGCTTCCTTGTTTCCAGAAATAAAAAACATATTCATGTGTTTTTTAATTACTAAAAAATAAAATATACATATATTTTTTTATATACATTAATTTAATAATGAAAATATCAAATAAGAAATAGAAATATATTAATTCAAGTAGTAAACACCCCTCAAAAAATGTACTTAAATATCCCATAGAGGAAAAAACATGTTATAGAAAATTTCAAGAATTTTGTATGAAACCAAATAATAATATCATAAAATTAATCCAAAATTTAAAAACTAAAATAACATGTTACCTGGAAATATAAAAATTAAAATATAAGACCATGACATATTAACAAAATATTCCTCGTATTTTCTGAAGGAAACACAATTATAATGTTTAATTACATGGTAGTATACCAAAATGATACAAAATATTAAGGATTATCCAAAATGAAATAAAAAAATCTTATCAATATCATTCCAACATGTAACAAACCATGATTTTGAAAGGATAAATTATGCCACATAATTCTTAAATAAATGACTAAATGATATTGTGTATCCTTCATAGACAAGTCGTTATATTGACGTGTATGAATATAAATAATTTATTTATGAAATAAATATAATGTTACAACTCAATATAAATTTATTGGTATTTTATTATAAAATAATAGCATAATTTTTATTAAATACAATTTATTCTTCAAAGATAAGTTTTCTTCAAAAAAATGATTTAATTAAGTTTTTTATATAAAATTAATATATTTATTTTCATGAGATTTTAGAAAGCATATATTTCAAAAATAACTTCATTTTTTAAATTATAATATCCAAATTAGTCTATGGTGAATTTTAGATAATTTTCTCAATGAGTTCAGTTGTTTGTGAATATTAAAAAATACACTCTTTTTAGAAAATATTGTATTTTTTATGATATCTTCAAGACATAATTATGATATAAAATTTATTTAATTTATATAATAACTAAATTATGATTTTTAAGACTAATATTGAATATAATTATTTTAGAACATGTAATTTATAATTTACATCATGATAAGTATAAAAATTATTATCAGTGTCGATGTAGTGCCCATACAATATTGGAAATGTCAAATTTTGTTCTTTATAAATAATAACAAAATGCTAAAAATTATTTTCATGGATTTATATTAATTATTACGTATTATTGATGTTTTTATTTTTGAAATTCTAATTTTATACACATATAACATAATCCTTATCCGAATTCATATCCAATGCTTGCGCAAGGTAAGAAACGACCAAATAACATATTTAAGAACCTAGGTTGATATGTATATGAGTGAATATACATCATGAATTAATATAGAAGTTTATTTTGAACCTAATTAATTTATTTTTATGATATTAATTTATTTTCATTTTTTAGGAATTAAATATTTAACATTAATTCTTATGAAATGCAGATGCAATGCATCTACAAGCATAAAAAATAAAGAAAATGTTTTTAATTAAAATTATAAGAATTATTAAATGACTAATATTTTTGAGTAATATTTTTCTCTAGGTAAATATAGATAATTTTAATGTTTTAATTTTTATTTGGTACATTTTGGACCCACTATAATAACATTATGAACATTATAATATTTTATTGAAATGTAAGTCAAAGAGTTCACACTATAAACTTTTCTTGGTGTAACATTTTAATATAAGGATTTCTAGAAGTCTTTTCTGAAAATAATATTATTTCTAAAAAAAAAATTATATTCACCATTAAATTTTATTTCTAATTTTTAGTTAATAAATAAATTCATTAATGGCTTAAACAATTATGACATAGTAATAATTTAATAATTGAATAAATCAAATTAATAATAAAAAAATAATAAAATAAATATAATGTGATGATTTTATATTAATTCATGAGTTACATAGATTAATATTACAATAATAATATATAATAATAAATATATTCAAGTTTTGAACAATGTTTTTATGTGTTTAAAGTTATAATTATGAATAGTTTTTATTTTGTGAGAAATTATTTTTTTGAAATATTATAAATAATTAAAAATATATATAAAAATATAATAATAATGATAGTATTAATTTTGATTTATAATAATATATATATTTTATCCCATTTTTTAGTTTTAAACACTATAATTGATTAATTATATATTAGCAATTAGAGTAATTCCTAAGTTACACCTCTCCTCAATTATAAAAGGAGGAACCTTCCTTACCAAATATTCATCACCTTGATCCTTATTTCTTAACTATACTCATCTGAATTCACTTATCCTTATCCCTTTACACATTATAGTTCTCCTAGACTCACAAAAAGACCACTATGAAGAGAAATGACGAGGTTCTCAAGGTGAAATTTACAAGAAGTAAGATTCATTTTTCTTCTCTTTTGAATTCCTTTTCAATTCTACCTTATCCTAACATTATATAAAATATTTAATAACAGATAATTTATCATATATATAACTTAATATTATTTTTTATATTTTATATTCATCTTAAAATCTCTCATATTTTATTTTTATTCTCAAAAATAAAATCACTGCCTGTGGAGTTTCAATTCACCACCTTTGTGGACGATGCGTTTTCGTTTCTATTTATAGTAATCATTGGAGGTTTTTATTCTCTATTAATAGTGTAAAATGAACTAAATATATATATTTTCTCACTAATAGATTATTATTAATTTTAAAAGAATTCTATAATTAATCGACCATGGAAACCATGGAAAGAACGCACACGAAACAATGGAAATAAACAAATATGGATAATAAATGGGTGAAAAATATTACAATAAGATTATAAAAGGTCTAATAAAAATGATTTTAGTTATATAATAAATTTATAGCACTATTTAAACCATTTTATATGAGTTTTGAACACATTTGAAGGAAGTAGAACCCAAGGTAAGGTACTTTCCTTTTGAAATGTTCTTAAATTTCTCTTTTTAAAAATTCATATAGATTGTTTTTTATACGACATGAGTGGTTACTCATTATTTAGTGACTATTTATTATTATAATGCTTTTATTATATTTTTTAAAATTTATTTTGTTGAATATGTTTTCATTATTATGTGCACGCATGTTTTATTTTTAAAGTTATTTTTATGAAAAAAATGTATTTTGAAATCTGAATGCCCCTTTATCTAGGGTTTAAATGAGTTATTAAGAGTTTTATTCATGATATGTTATACTGAAATTTTTTACTATGGATTTATACCATTATATCTCATGATATGATGGGTTGATCCCCATTATAGATCAAGATATGATGGGTTGATCCCCATTATATATCAAGATATGTTCGGTTGAGCCCATTATAGCTCAAGATATGACAGTTGAGCCATATTATAGATCTCAAATGCCTTGGGAACCCTAGAAATGGAATTTGGCCACAAGGTTTTTAAATTTGAGAATGTTAGTGTAATATTATTATGTTAATTATGTTTCAAGATGACTTCATGATTTTTTATGTATGCTTATGAGTTTTCAAGAAAATGGGGTTTTAATGGGTTTTCATTTTTTCACTGGACTAACAATTTCTTTCTTTATATCCCCAACTCAGCTTCTTTTCGTATCTGATGTTATTTTAATTTTTTTTAACAAGATTCTATATAATTTTAAAGGACATTTAAGGTGATAATTTAGATGAATCCATTTATTTATTTGTTAATTATTTTTGTAAACTCTGATTTAATGTATGGGTTGTCTAATCCTCCAAAACCTTGGCAGGAAAAGGTCCTTGATTGTATAATGTACTGTTTTTTCTATTACCTTTTATAAAAAAAATCACATAATTTCCCAGTACTTAATCTAGAATTATAGGTTCATGTATTCACATTGGAATCATAGTAATTGTCTAGACATCATTAGAGATTAAAAATGGTCATTTTTTAAAAAATAGCGATAAAATTTAATTTTGAACATCTAGTTAATTTAATACCCATATGAAAAGAGTTTTTCTTAATTATTAATATTTAAATTTATAATAATAAGTACAATAAAAAAATTTCTAGGGCACAATTCATTTATGGGTGGGGAGAATGTAACATCATGAGATTTTAAAAGGAAACCTTATGCCACATCATGCTTAAATGAACAAGTAAATGTTAATATGTGAACTTTATAGAACACCTTTTATATTGACTAAGATGAATATAAATAATTTATTTATGAAATAAATATTATTTTTCAACTCAATATTAATTTATTGGTATGTTATTAAAAAATAGTAACATAATTTTTATTTAGGACTTTTTAATCTTCAAAAATATGTTTTCTTCAAAAAAAATGTCTTTTTATTATTTTTTATATATAAATAAAATAATTATTTTTTGGAGCGTTTATAAAAAATATTCTATATAAAAAAATTATATTTTAAATAATAATATCAAAATTAGTCTATGTTGAATTTTTGAAAATTTTCCTAGAAAAGTTAATAATAAAAATTACAATCTTTCATAAAATATTTATTTTTTATGCCATGAAGACATATTTATGATATGAAATTTACTAAATTTATTTAATAAATAATTGATTATCTAATATGAGTAATATTAAACATAAATCTTTCAATACTCATACATTATATTTTATATCATGATATATATAAAAATTATTTTCAGTTCCAACGGAGTGCCTCTACAACATTAGTAATGTTAAATTTGGTTCCTTATAAATAATAATTGATTTATTAGAAATATTTTCATGGATTTTTATTAATTATTATGTACTATTTATGTTTTTATTTGTTAAATTTTAATTTTATATTCATGTAACAAATATCTTATTTAGATGATTGTAAAATGGTTGCGCAAGGCATGAAAAGACAAAATATAAAGATTTAAGAAGCTATCTTGATATGTATATGAGTGAATAAACATAATGAATGAATATAGAAATTTATTTTGAAGTTAATTAATTAATTGTATTGATAATAATTTATTCTTAATTTTTTATATATGATATATTTAACATTAGTTCGTGTGCAATGCTATTACAGTGCTTGTACCAACATATGTGAAATAAAGAAAATGATTTCAAATAAAATTTTAAGAATTTTTAAATGATCCATATTTTGGATAAATATTTTTGTATATGAATGTGTCGATCATTATCATGTTTTTTATTTTAATTTTGGACATTTTGGACCCTCAATAATCTCATTAAGACCATTATTATATTCTATTTGAAAGTAAGTCAACGTGTTCACACTATAAACTTTAGTTTGGAGAACATTTTAATGTGAGGTTTTACAGATTTTTTTTTCTGAAAATAATAATTTTTTAAAATATAATATTATTATATTATTTATTAAAATTATTATTTATTTTTTAGTGATTAAATAAATACTTTATTGGAATGAACAATTATGATGCGGTAATTATTTAATTAACAGATAAATCAAATTATTAATATTGAAAATAATAAAATAAATATAATTTGTTATTTTTATGTTATTTAAAAAATTAAATAGATGAATATGAAATATATTTTATATAATAAATTAATTTATTAACATTTAAAACTTTTTTTTAATGTGTTTAATGTCATAATGATGAATAGTTTTTAATTTGACAAAAAATATTTTTCATGAATATAATAGTTAAATAAGATATTTAAAAATCAATAAAATCTTGAAAAATTCAAATAATTATAATATTACTGAAAATATATAACACCCTTTTGTTTTTAGGCCTTTATATAAGTCTTAAACCCTATAATATATTTACTATATTTTATGTGTTTGAGTAATTCTTAATTTACCCTTCACCTCAATTATAAAAGGAGGTTCATTACATCAAAAATATTCATCACCTTGAGACCTATTTCTTGAATATAATCTAAATAATTCCATTCTATTCGTCCCTTTCAACATTATTATGCTCATGGTCTCGTAATAAGAACACTTCTATGAGCCTTGAGAAGGTTCTCAAGGGGAAATGTTCAATAAGTAAGATTCATTTTTCTTCACTTAAATTCATTTTCATTTCTACCTTATCCTCATATCCTATCCAATAATCCTTAAAAACTACATTGTCATATATTTAATTTAATTTTGTTCTATTAATGATATATGAATCATAAAATCTCTCATCTTTACCTTTTATTCTCCAATAATGAAATCATCATTCGTGGTGTGGCAATTCACCTCCTATGTGGATGATGAGTTTTTATTTCTCTTTACCATAATCATAGAAAGTTTTAATTCTCCTGTAATATTTAAAAATTACCATAATATATATTTTTTTACTTATGGAGTATTTTTTATTTTATAAAAAAAAATTCCATAATATACCGACCTTATAAACCATGAAAAAATGCACTCGAAACAATGGAAATAAAAAACGTTATTAACAAATGGGTGGAAAATGTTATAAGATGATTATGTAAGGTATTATAGACATGATTTTATTTATTTTATAAATTATTAAAACTATTAAAACTATTATATAGGATTTTTTCACTCATTTTATGTAAGTCGGTCTTGAGGTAAGAAACTTTCCTTTTGAAATCGTTATAAATGTCACTTTTTCATAAATTCAAAATGATTTTTTTATATATATAGTATTAGTGGTTTCTTTTTATATCATGAATTTTTTTATTCTAATATTTTTATTATATGTTTTCTATTTTATTTTTGAATAATATTATTTCATTATTATCTGTGATATTATTTATATTTTTAAATTGTTTTTTATGAAAAAAGTGTATTTTGAAATTTGAATGTGTTTTTCTCAAGGGAATAAATGGGTTATAAAACAATTTATTCATGATATGTTCTTTTAAATTGTTTATGATGGGTTTATCCTATAATATATCAATATATTATGGGTTTATCCCCATTATAGATCCTGATATGATGGGTTGAGCCGCATAATAACTCAAGATGTGTTGGGTTGCGCCCCTTATAACTCAAGATATGATGGGTGATCCCCATTGTTGCTCTCCAATTATTTGGGTAATTTGGAGATATAATTTGATTATATGTTATTCCATTTGTAAGTGTGAATATAAGTGTGTTATGGTATTGATGTTCCAAGGCAACATTACGATTTTTCTATGTTTTCTTATGACTTTTCAAGAAAAAATTATTTTTAATGGGTTTTTAAGTTCTCACAGAACTAAAAATTTATTTGTTTATATCCCTTATTGAGAATTTGTGCTCATCCATAGTTTTTTTTAAATCACAGATTTCATTACAAGTTCAATGGATAGTTACGGTGCTAGTGAAAATGAATCTAATTTTTTATTTTGTTATAATTTTTATGAACTCTGATTTAATGTATGGTTTTTCTAATCCCTAAAATCATAGACCAAAAAAGGTACTCAATTGTATAATGTACTATGTATTTTATTTTTTATCATTTATAATAAATATATGAATCATGTTATAGTAATGAATCCGGAAGTGCAGGTTCAGGGCTTCACATAACATTCCATGGATAAAAATATAATGACATAAATATTGTGCATAATAATCTGAAATTAAATGAATATTATTTTAGTATAGGTAATGGTTTAATTTCACATGATTGGAATATTTTAATTTATCTATCCAAGTAGTAGTCAGTTTAGCTATTTTTTTCTTGAAATATGATTTCGTTATAAAAGTCCTTTTTTGAACACATGACTGAGTGAACTATAAAGTTTAATCGGAATCATAATGACCATAGAATCCATATTTAAAACAACAATATGATGAAATTTTAGTATAATTTCAATTCAAAAAAATAATTAAACACAGCTGGATCAGAAAAAGAACAAACAATTATATTTTATTTATCATAACATTCCTTGAAAAAAGTTGTATTTCTAATATTAATATTTAAGGAGAATTTATTATAAATTGGCCTCTTCAAAAAAATATCTTCATTTCTAAAATTATTCAATTCATGATTCATCCTTTAATTTATTTTTTAAATTTAATTTAGATCATCAAAATCATTTTCATATTTATAGAAATTTTCATTTCTATGATTTTCTTTTAATATCACATTTTCTTCCTTAATATTTAAAAGTTCCATATAAAAAATAATTAATTTAAAAGGTATGTTTTTTTTCCATGAACCCTTATATATTTTTTTTTTGAGTGAAATATATATAGATTTTTTTTATCACATATTCATTTGAATAACACATTTTCTTTATATATTCAATACATGCTACATCATTTCATGAATTGATAGAAGCATGGGAATCAAAATTAAAAGAATTGTTTTTTATCCACTTCTCAAACACACATAATGTTATCTTTTCTAGAATATGATTTAATATCACTTGAAAAATATTAATTACGATGTGAATATATTACCTGGTCGTAAGTCTATGTGAACTCAACTTTAAAAGAACATTTTTTTCCTTTTATCCTTGTTTCATGAGTATTTGGAATCACTCCATGATGTTATAAATTCCATTACCTTCATTTTTAACTTCCCACTATTTTTAAGCTTAGAAAATTTGTTTTTAATATGTTATTTCATCCTAAAACCCAAAAAATAATATTTTAAGAATCATGATAAAAATATGAATTACAATGAGTTATTTATATTTTATTAAAATGGTTTTTTACCTTTTTTCTAGTCAGATAAAAAAATTTCATGTGTCCAGATATTTTATATTTAAATTAAATGTTTTTTGTATAATCTCCTTATATAATGTTTTTTGGTCAAATTTGTTTCAAAATTTATTTATAATTATTGAAAAAATACTTTGTTAAAAACTCTATATATAAAAGGAACAATAATTAATATTCATGGCCTTATAATTATGATCATTATTAACAAAATCATTCCATTACAAATCAATAGGGTTTTATTTAAGTAAAAAAAAGATTTAATCACAGTATCCCAATATATAATATTAATATTATTTTTGTAATATTTCATTCTGATTGATTTATAAGTATACTTATAACCGTCTAAATGTATTGGAAATGTCAAAATTAAACCATTTTTATTCACTGAGTTGCCTATCCCTAAAAAAGATCTTTCTCATAGCCTTATTAAGGACAAGGAAAAATAGTTAGGACAATTATTATAAAAATATAGAAACAATATATTCTTAATAGATCCAACCTCATATACCAATTGTGAGGTATCATATAAACTGAAAAACTAGATTTTTCTTCAAGGGTATATCCATGACAATTACTATTATTTCTAGATGGACTGATGTCAATGGAAAAGAAGGGGGTGGATTAAAAATATTAATCCAAGAATAATCATTATGAGTGGAAAGTGATTGGTTAAAATATTAATCAATTTCATCAATCCAATATATGAAATGAGAGAGAAGATAAAATATATTAAATTAAATATTTAACATATGAATTTTATAATATTTAAAATATAAATGATAATAATCTGATAATCACTCACAAAACTAGTGTATAGTATCTACTACTGTGTATAACAATTCAATGAGAGTGAAAACCATTTACATATTTCTTTTTCACCAAGAGTCCTATCACAATTCCCTTAGAATTTATAGGTTCATTCAAAAACTGATCCTTTTATAGGAGATACCCAAGTTATTGTTTTATTGGATCAATCTTAATCTCTTTTCTTTTTATATTAAATTAGAACCTAGACATTTTGGGTGGAAACCTAAGACATCATTTTATAGGTGAAAAAACAACCTACAAGGCCAAATGAAATTTCCTAAACACTTATATTTTACGAGTCAAGAGGAACTTTGTCTTGATAGGGCACAGATTAAACCCAAATTCTATGAGAATCCAACATTCCTCCTTCTATTTTAATGGTTATGTGGAACTCGATTTTTAAAGGGGATATATGATACCAAGTCCTATATGATGAAAGACTATACCTAGAGATAACATTTTTTGGGACAGTATAACACCAAGTAAAATACAATAATTGTGAAAATATAGAAAAAACAGTTATAGAAAAAAGAATGAAAATTCAATTCAACATAATGAATTATTTTAAATGGAGACACTGGAATCTGGATTTGGTAGGGCTCATGACCTTCAAGATTTTGAAACAATAATGCTCAGGCAACTAATAATTTATATAATAAATCATTTAAATGAAAAATATCTAGGACTAAGTTTTGAACAATGAACCACCTATGAATAATGTAGAGTCATGTAGATGTATCTACACTGTATGCCTTAGTAATTTTGTATACATAATATAAGGGTTTATATTGTTGGCTTTTAAATCCATGATTCTCCTTCAGAATTCCAAAAATAAATTCATCCAACAGATGTATATTTTAATTATCATTAATATTCTGTAAATGCAGAGACCCTAACCCCATTGGTGTGGGGATGGTGCCAACTTTAATACATTGTAAAAAGATTCAAGGAATCATATCCCATAGAATAGAATAGTTTAGTAGTCTCATTAAACTAGATACATACATGATTCCTATATTACATTTGAATGAACAAATTGCAACATTATTTTTTATAGAATATATATATACCCCAAGAATATCCTATCATATCTTTCATAGTACACTTCTTGGATTCCTATTAATGGAAACAAAACAAACATGAGAACAAATCCTCAATAAATGTTTTGTATAACCATGTCTATCAAGAATAAATGAAAAGTAATCAATAAGAAATGAACAGTATGTAAAGGTAAATATATAAACACATATTTTGTTACAACCTCCTCCACAATATGTTCCCCTCCTATATCGACAATGTGAGAAAAGAGATAATGACCCCTGAGTCCCTTTATCAGTAGGACTCGGGTTAGCGACTAGCACTGAGGGTATAACAAACACACATATGGGGGGAATTACCCTCTATAAGAACATAATAAGAAGAGAGAGATAAGATAGAAACCAACCAACTCTTGTATACAATACAATGTAAATGAAAACAGAAGTACACAAATGTAATGTCATGAAAAACTACTAAAAATTAAAAGGAAAACTACAAGCCAAAGGAATTTGAAATGGTAGTGACCAAAAATCCCAAATAGCTCTTACAAAACCCGCAAGCTCGTAATAACTAGCATGATCTCCAACCTAATCCATGTGACCAGAAAAAAAATTATATATAGCATTGGGTGAGTATTATAGTATACTCAGTATGATCCTCCTTGGAGGCTCTCATGCAAATGTAAAGAAACCATACTAAGTTATAGTGAACAACAAGTGAAACTAACTCATCACCTGAAAAGGTATACTATGTTTATAGCCTCATCATGGATACTCTCACCAAGTATCTCATAAAAGATTATATATTATGACAAATAATTTCAGCAGAACCCCACTACAACTTACCCATAAGTTTTCCCATTTCCCCCATCATCTAACATATTGTGCATCTCTCTCCAAAAAGGATATCTTGAAGACACCTGGGAGAAGCCCCACAACATGCACCACATGAAACACAACATCCACATCCACATTGCCATTGTAATAAGGTATTTTCTGAGATCCACCACATCTTTCATAATGTGTATCATACGTTGGGTAATATACCTCAATCCATTATAGCCCATACACTGATCAAGGATCCTCAATCCATCACAACTTATTCATGTTATACCTATAGAAGTCCTTAAGAAACTATATCCATAATATATGTGTCTGAAAAAACTAGAATCCATTACATCCCTTTGCACACATATATGGGGAAACTAATAGTCATTCATACCAGTATAAGTAACTACCAAGATAAGAGTGTGGTGTAAAATGGGGTAGTCATCCAACCATCCTCGCACTGAGATGATAGGAAAAACTCACCCTGTGCTCAGAATCCTTTAGGTTTCAGTTTCCCTAACAGATAGGGTGGTGTATCATATATAAACACAAAACATACTGAATATAATATAGATCACAACCACACTGGAAAAAACCTAGTCAAAGACTGAACTATATCTAACATCTCTTGGACTCCTAGCAACCACTACTAAGACTAGATATCTTATGAGAACCCAACCATTTAAAGAGATACATTAAGTCATCTTATACCTTTTAATCAGTATCACTTTACATTAATAAATTGTTTAACTATTAATTAACCACTACAATTTCTACATTATAGTTTGTTGTCATTCCAACCATAATCCATACCCTCTAGGCATAACTAAACCAAGTCCATAGTACCTCATAAGTATAACCTCAACATTGAATCCCAAAAAGCTCAAACCCTATGGGTTCAAAATCATTTATTAAATAATTTATTTAAAAAATATCAATATTCCATAATTCCATCCATTCTCTAAAAGTATGATAATCTACCAAACACAATGGGCTTAACAGTACGAGTAGATGGACTACCCATCAAGTCTCTTTTCACCTATATAAGGAGCATAGACTCAACCATCCTCAAGAAGAAAAACAAGGAACGAATGTAGAATAAACAGAAAGTCTTATTTTCTATTGGAAATAGGGTGACCCAGACCGTCTTCCTCAAGTATTAGGGAAGGTAAACTAATAAACATGCAACATGTGGAACAACATCCACTTTCACATCGACTGGTTATCTCAACTTCAAATTATTCCATCATCCCTAGTGTTGTACCCAACAACCACATGCATAAACCAATGCATCCCACCACTCCTTGTGTCAACTACTTTCACCACAACAACTGGGCCTCCCTGCCCCCATATACCACAACAACCTTCTAGGCTCAGCCATCCCAAGAACATACACAACACAAGAAGTAGTAAAAAAATAACATAGAAACATGGCTCTTAGACCTAAACAAGTCATTTATCCTTCAAACATAATGAGCTCTCAAATCTATAAAGAATAAGGAACTTGACCTTTATAATAAAGATGGTGACTAAAAACCCTATAAGGAATTATCTTTATCACACAACTGATTCTTTATTCCATATTAAATTAACAGATTCATTTCAATAAGCATAACTATATCCATTTGATTATCATCATATCAAAAAAACAACTACCATATTCATTAATATGCCTCTTTATTTAATTATCCAATTAATTATTTTAGACACCATGAAATGTATCCCATTCACTTTTTTGTGAAATTCCATCAATTGGGCTCTAAAAGTTTCCGATGCGACTCAACATTTTTCATGGGGGGTCACTGATGGTAGCAAAGGCAATAACCCAAAGGGCCAGGACCACAGCTTGGCACTGTTTCTAAGCAGGGGTGCAAGGGAACAACCCCTTGGTATAGAGTAGTAAATTTTTAAGTCCCCAAAGCAAAACCCAAGGTACCTTCTCATAAACACCTACACACCACTATGTTGGAGCTGAATAAAGTAATTATTTTTTCTATGTCTCCAATGTGTCACCCCATTCATACAAAAACCCTATCAGCAGACAAAGGTCCTTACACACTTCAATTCCAGCATGCAAGCCACTTGCACACCCAATCTTCTTTCACCTAGGGTCCTATTTTAGCCTATAAATAGACCCTTGGGGCCTCCATTTGTGTGGAAGAATTTCCATGAAGCCTCATTGCTACTATGGTTGCCCTAGTGATTTCCCCAAGACTTCTTAATCCTTCAAGGTAGTTACTTTACACCTTGAGATGAGGAATTGATGGTGGATCATAGGACTTAAGTCCCTTTAGTGTTTTACATCCATAACACTTGCGCACCTAAGGTACCCAACCTTACTAAATAAAAAACACCCTTGATACACCTATTCCTCTCATTGGAACCTAAGCTCCCCACATATGGGAATACCTGTAAATACACATGAAGTATTTTGTCATGTCTCTCCCAAGTATTAACATCCAGGTTTCTCTTCACTTATGTGAACATCACGTCACCCAAGCCTACTTGTGCACCCATACTTTCGTGCCAGATACTTATTGAGCCCCACTATTTGATTCACCAAATCCCTTTACTCAACAAGCCTCCAAGCCTTCTTCAAATCCATTCATAGCAAGGATTCTTCTTCATTGGATCCCTTGTCTGAAAGGGATTATGTTAAAACCTCCACCAAAACCTCTTGACTTGTCAAAACTTTGGGAAAGTCTCATCACTATGTCATCTTGTTGGGTTTGTATATTTGTAGTCAGAGGTTTACAATATTTGTTTCAAAATGGGGTTAGGATACATTGACTTTTAGTGGGTTTGTATATCTATAGTCACATGGACCTTTCTCCCAAGAATAGTGTTGGCAAGTTCCCAGTTTGGAGAATTAGGGTTTGGGTTCTAAGCTCCCCTTATCATCTCTAAAACCCAAAACCTCAGGTCTCTGGTTGAGAAGGTATGTTTTACACCAACATTTCCTTTTTAACAATTGAGAAGTCTCCCTCCCCTACCAAGATTAATTAAATGGCATCCATCATGGTGTAAGCCCCTAACCTTTCATGTAGGATGTTACGATCTTTCTCTTCTCCACTTCCTTCACCTTGACTCATTCCTTACATTAGACCCTTTTCCAATGTAAATAAAATAAGGGGAAAGATTTTCACCTTGCCCTTTTCCCTGGTCCCCTCTCTATATTTCATTGTCGTCGTTGTAGGTGCATCCTCTTCCATCAGCAGATAAGGAAAAGTTTGGGTGTGGTTTTTGAATCTTTCACATCCTCTTGTTTCTCACACAGAGCATGACTCACATGGGGTTAGTGATTCATGATGATTAAAAAAAATTATAAACATCCATAGTGAATGAACTATGAGAAATATAATACCCATCATATTTTGGATACATTGGAAGCCTTCTCAGGGCCTGAGCATAACTGATATCCTTTTCAAGAATTACCTACGAGAAATCTGATTCCCACCATAATTGGGATACATAGGAAGCCTTCTTAAGGCCCGAGCTCACTAGATATCCTTTTTAAGAATCCAACCCAAATTTAGCTAATTTAGGCATCCTTCTTATGGATAAGCCCCAAATTAAACACCCAAATCACCAAGTCATCCTTTTTATGAAGTAATCCCAAACTCATTTCTCTCAAAAGACTACACTCTCCTATGATACTAAAACACTATGTGGGAATTGATTTCCATCCAAATGGGATACGTAGGAAGCCTCCATGAGGTTCAAACCCAACACTTCAAATCAACCATGTTCCCCTAGGTCCATATTCCAAACATGGTCTAATCATACTTGGAAGCCCATATTCTTTCAATGTTCCTTGGGCTTCTTAGGCATAAGTCCCACACCAAACCATAACTAAGCACCTTTATCATAAATTTACTTACCACATGACATTAAACTCTATGGTCAGGTCCTTTTAACATGACCTTTAAAGTTAGGATGTGTCCCATTATGGGGAACTGAACTATGAGGGTTCTGATTCCTTTCACAAGGGTACGTAGGTAGCCTATTTTATGGGGATGATCCCAATATCAAAACAAACCTTAATCTCTCTGTATGAAAATAAATTTTAGAGTGCCCAACTAAGTGACTTAACAACCGGTATCTTTATAATTATTATTAAAAGAATTTCTAAATATTATATGATAGGATACCATTTATGGAGAACCTTAAATACATATAGATGTATCCATTAATGAAGAACATCTATACATACAGATGATTCTAAATTTCAAACATGATAATAATTAATGAAAAATTACAATGGAAACCTATGTAATACATGGTGAATTAGTAAATTTTCATGAAGATATCTCAAATCTATAAAGACAGTCCCAAAGTAGACAATAATTCCCCCCAAAAGGGTGTGATGAGTCCGACCTCCTATCCTCTCAACCAATGCATGTTCTTAAGTATCGTATGTTCAAACATAACGAACACCTACCTTTGAAAGAAGGTCTCTTTTGGATAAAGAGTTGTCAGATGTTTCTGGTTCCAGGAATAAATCCAATGGAAACCACTTTGTAGCATTGATTCTTAATCTAGGACACATGTTCCAAGGAACTAAAAAAAATGGTGAACCTAACATGAATCCTTAACCAAGTTAATAGTGTTACCCACGTGTCAGACCCATATCAATTGATAAATGAAGGCCAAAAAAGGATTAAATCGCACATGTATCCATCTAAAATATGTTTCTTTAATTTATTTTATTGTGGTTTTCAAGTATTTTTAGAACTCCCTTCACTAGAAATGTATTTATTCATGTTTTCACTTGTGAATGCGCTGACTGTAGCTCAAGTTGGATCCTCATTCACTGGAAGGATGTCATCACCAACTCAGCATGTTCAATGATGGATTTCTAATGTAATTGTAATGGAATACCTTTAGAATTGTACAATCACAACATTGGAGGCAGACCAATAGGCTCTCTAGGTTAATAACAACCATCGATCGTCTGGTCAGTGATGACTAATGGTCAAGAAGCAGACGGTGCCATCCACCATCTTAAACTATTTCGGTTCCTTATCCCCAAAACTCAACAACCAGTCTCTCTAATACTATAGGTAGGTGGGTCAAGAGGTCACTCATGACCTCAATTCAAAGATGCAGGTGTCCTTCCTAAGAACTCTAACCATCAATTTCCACTAGCAGAATTGTGCGGAAGTAATCCCCCAATATGATGGGTGTAACACCCTGAGCTTCCATGATACACTTCTCATTTAATAATGCAATAGCTTGCATTGTACGCAACTTCGAGTTCTAAAACACCGCGACTAATCAAAGTAGCCGTTATGAATAGTAATAACCACTTTTTAAAATTATAGAAATTTTATATTTTAAAATGGACTTCATTTTTGTATTCATAATATTGAAATTATCCAAAGTTGAATTTTTTGTAATTTTCTGAGAACTTCCAATTTTTTATGAATAGTGAATATTACTTAAAAACAACTTTTTTAATCAAAATAATTTATAGTGACAAATTATACTATTTAGTGGTTTTAAAGTATAATTAGAATATATTTTTACCATTTTATCCAATGGTGGTCATTAGAATTAATTTAACATTGAAATTGGACATAAACAATTGCCAATCTTTTGATATAAATTGTTTCTTAAAAACACGCTATTTGTTGTAACAGCGGGAATTAATTATAAAATTAATTAATGCAACTTATATGTTTGGAATTTTTTAAAATAGACATCATTTTTGAATTCAGAATATCAAATATAGCTTAGGGTAAAATTTTGGCCTTGTTCTGAAAAACTTCAATTTTTGATGAATAGTGAAACCACTAAGTGGTAGTTAAATAACTGATTTTTCGTTTAAATGAAATATTACCACTTCTGTGATTTGATTTTCAAAAATCCGACATACATGGTTTTCATTAAGAAGTAAAATGTGGTTCAATGAGATTAAAATAATTTTTTGGTGAATATTAACTTTTAAATTCTTAATCGCGATTAGAGGTAATTAGTGTAGTTTAAGGTAAAAACAATGTTTTAATAATATGATATGAGCTTGAAACTTGTCCTACTCCTATTGGATGAGTCATGGCCGACAAAGACAACCCATGGGTCTACTTGGGGACCCCATGGAGCCACTTTGGTTGGAAAATGACATTAATATATATTTATTTAATGTTAAAATTAAATTAACACAAACATGAGTTGTTTTACTAAAACAGTTTTTAAGTGGGGTTACACAAGTCCAAATTTTGATTATAAATATTAATTAGAAATATAAAAAGTTTTCCTACATCATAGTATTTTTTTATAATTTTTAGACATTAAATAAATTAAATTATTTATGACATCATGATGATGCAGCGATGACCTCATTATTTAACGATTTAAATAAAATGGAAAGATAATGTAAAATCCAAAGCGTACACTTGTCAAAAACCTATTGGATGAGTATATTTCGAACCCTTATCATCTTATCCTAGAATTATATAAGTTTGGGACCTCTAAAATCCGAAACTCATTTTATAATAAAGTGACTTTTCTTTACTTTCCAAGAGTGCCCCTCCTCTCCACTTATAAAAGGCCCCCACCTCTCCCACCTCATTTACACTTTCAAGCCATTTGGCTCGGCCAACCTCTACCCAAATACTCTCCCAACTTCCCCCTCTTACTCCTAGAAGCCTAACTTTGGGCAGAACTCTTCCCAAGGAAGCCTTTGGCTCAAATCAAAAAGAGTTACCCGATTTTGAGGTAATGTCTTCTCTAATGTTGTTTTGTTTTATTTTTCTTCTCCAACCCCCTAAACTCTTTTTATTCATTTCTTTTGTAACAACAACAGTATCCTCAATATACTAGGATGTTTTTATAAGAAGGATTCGAGCTAAACTTACACACACCTACATCTAATGGTTAAAGAACATACGGTTTCTGTGGATGGCGAATTTCTGCCTCACGAAACGATGATTGTTCAACACTCATATAACACCTTCAAAGGTGGACATTAAGATGTAAATATTTTTATATATGATATATAATATGTTTATGTTTTACATATGCTTCTGTATTTCTCATTTATGGCATACTTTATGATTTCCAATATGGGTAAAACGCGATAATTTCATTTTAGGAAGTGCGGACTACCGCCCCCTCAAAGTGATTTGAATCGTTAATGCCATATGCGGGATGTATAAAGGATGGAGTAAATGGTATTATACACTATATTATACTGTAATTATATTATACATTTATATCATTATGATTTCGTTCCATTAAATATGAAATTGAAATTAAAGTAGTGTTCATGCGTACGTACGGCTTACCGTCTCCATGAACGGTGCATTTCATTTCTTACCTCTAAATGTTACGTAATATTATAAATGAATGTATATACTGGATATATAAGATATATATGACATCTAAATCATGAATATAATTCTGGAGGTAATGGATATTCTACCACATAAACAACTTGTAATTATAAGAAGTTTATTGTTGACTCAAGTACCAAAGATCGACAAAACGACCGTTATTAACTTAAATAATTACATAATGTTCATATCATTGTAATAAGTGATATAATAAGGATAATGAAATTGAAAATGGTTCTTAATAAGGTATATATTAACTCTATTTTATTATTAAGGAGGTTAAAGAACGGTTGAGTCAAGTCAGACACGAGGTATGGGAATTTCATAACCCAACTTCCATTCTTTGGGTTAATCTCCTACTTTCAAATTATGTCAAGATATTATTATGTCGTATATTGTATTTATACTTTATTTATGTGTACATTTAGTGAATACACATAATATATATATTTTATTTAAAAATGATCTTTTTAAGGGACTTCGTCTCAATCTCCATTCATTGAGGCATATTTTGTTTTATACACAAATTTATTTTATACAGTGTATAAACCCATTTGACTTTTACGTTTATTCAAAATGAATCTTTTTATACGAAGCATTTTACTAAACGACAAAAAGGGAATGTTTTTCTTTCCATATATATGTGGAGACAACGACTTCTTCGCCGCCGTGACAATTATTTGAGTTTCGGCTTCCTCTACAAGCCATCATTTTCTTTGATGAAAAATAAATACAAAGTTTTAACTTTCTTTTATTTTGGTATTGAAAATGGTTTTGAAAGCGTTTTTATTATATCAATGTGTTGTATTGATATCTTGTGATTGAAATGTGTAAATGTTATGTTTCCTTTATGCATATTTTATGTGATACGATTATGTTATGGTTTATGATATGTTTAAACCTATTCATATGAGGAATGTATTGGACGTAATAAGTGACGGGTGGAGCCCGCTATAGCTCCTCGATGCATCGGTAGGTCTCATGAGACAACTAGACGTGGAATTGGCCGAGGCCCTTTCCCAATTTGATTTATGGTTTTGGCCGAGGCCTTAATCATTTTAGATGTCTTGGCCGAGGCCTTGACAAAATGTTTCAGAATGTCTGGCATTATACATTCCCTCATTATGAAAGTGGTTATTGATATTGCATGTGATTATTCGACCAGTAGAATATCCATGTGAAGTAGTAAATGGCATTATCTCATTTTACTTTTTCCATATTATGTTGATGTTCATGTTTAAAAGGCTTTCGTTTTTGTTATACATTGCCTTAAATGTTTATGTTTATTTATGAAAGCTTCTGCAATATTGTTATCCTTACTGAGCATCTGAGCTCACCCCTTTAAATGTTTTAATATTTTCCAGGATGTGAAGAAGTATTTTATGAATGACCAACAGGGATAGTCAGAAGAGGATATGAGTGTGGACTATGAAGACTTTGTTATTAGTTTTTCACTTTATGATGTAATGTAACATTGATGAATGTATCTAGTGTTTCCAAGGCTACTAAACTAATCGGTATTTCGAGACTTTATCTTTTGTGATCATGCCAATGTTACGAAGTAATGCACCAACTCTGAGTAGCTGGGGTCGGGGCGTTACAGTTGGTATCAGAGGCAGTTTAGTACTAACCTTGGAAGCTAGATTTAGATAAACTCTAATTAGAGCACATAGCCCAAAGATAGACTATGAGGATTAGTAAAGAAGAACTTCCTAGAATTTTTTTATTGTAGAGATTTTGTGAGTTTTCCGAGCAATACAGCCCTATCTGGATACGAGCAGGTAGAGGCGGTTCTGGCACAGATGTACCTAGGGGTAAAACCCGAAAACACCGCTTTGAGCTAGACTCAAACGGGAACTGGTGCACGACAACGGGCCTTGCTGCACTCTTGGTTACGACACTCCCGGGGGATATACTTAGGATAATTCTCATTTTCTTTACAAACCACTATGAACGGTTATGAGTATATACTTCCTCAAATAAAACCTTTTTATGATTATGGATTATATCCATAAATAGTTCAATTTATGTAAAGTGTTTTACAAGTATGGAATTATGTATTTTGATTCATAAACTAATCTAGTTTATGCCATTATTTAGAAATGGCGCCTAGTGGAAGGAATGGAAACCGTATCAATGCACAAACTCCGTGTAGGGATTGCCCTCCTGTTCAAGATAATTATTGTGGAGCTGGAAATACAACTGGTGCTGATCAACTTATTACCATACTGGGACAACTCACCCAGGTTATGAATAATAACCTTACTCGTATGGAGCACCCTGATCCGCAACATGGAGGATCAATGTTAGACCGCTTCATGAGGCAACAACCGCCAACATTTAATGGGGGTACAAATCCATTAGTAGTTGAGCAATGGATAAAATCCTTAAAGAAAATATTCCATGCCTTGGGGAGTAGCGAAAGGGAGAAGGTTGTCATGGCAGTTTACCGCCTCACAGGAGATGCCGATCAGTGGTGGTCGCTGATTCAAAACAGAAAGGAAGATGATGACGTATCGAATATGGAATGGAGGGAGTTCAAAGATCTTTTCTTAGAAAAATACTTTCCTCATGACCATAGAGCAAATATAGAAAGGCAATTTCTGAGTCTGAAACAAAAGGAGGATGATAATGTCGCAAAGTATGAAGCCAACTTTACAAGGTTAGCGATGTATGCTGCAGATTATATACGTAACCCAAGAGGTAAGATTGATCGTTTCTTTGATGGGTTAAAACCATTTCTCCGTCGAGCTTTAGTATCACAATCGTTCTCAACATACGAAGATATTGTCTCGTGTGCTATCAAGACAGAAAAGGAATTCTCTAAGTCTTATGACAGCAAAGTAAAGCAAGAGAAGAAGAGAACGGTGGAACAAGAGACAGATAAAGGGAAAAAGGGAAAGAAGGATTTTCCATTATGTGATAATTGTGGGAAGAATCACCCTGGTACTTGCCTAAAAGGAATGGGAGTTTCTTATAAATGTGGGGAAAAAGGTCACCAGGCACGTGATTGTAAGGGAAAGAAAGAGGCTATCAATGTTGAATGCTATAATTGTAGAGAAATGGGTCATTATGCAAATGAATGTCCTAAGCGTTAGGGAAACTTACCTCAGAAAAGGCCAAGGGATCAAGGACAATCTTATGCTGTTACTACAGTTGAAGCAGAATAACTAATGTATTGGTGCTTTTGGACTCATGGATTATATTCTGGTTATTAGAATAATGTGATATATATATAAGGATTGTACTATAATACTTGTTGATTTCAGTAAGGTTTTAATATGATGAAGGTAATTATATTTTTAGTATGTGACAATAAGAGAAACTTTACTTTGTTTGGGGAATCTGATAAATTGATTTGGGAATTAAGAGACCTTTTAGAGAAAGTCTGGACAGAGGTATTTTGGATAACTATAAAGGTCGGAGTGGATTAAGTTGATCTTTGGATAATATTGTTTAAGGTTAAAAAATTTATGAAGATTATTTTTGGAATATTATGATACTATAGTTTTAGGAAAAGGACAACCTGCAGGATGGGGCATAACCCGTCGCGTCGGACAAAGCTGCAGGAATCGAACCCACAATCATAGTGCGACAGGCCTTTATTTCCTACCACAAGCCTACAAGAAGTCCCTGGTTATTACAAAATAACTTTACTAATCTAAATGGTATGTGTTAACATTTGGAACGATATACAATTATGATAAATAGAATATTTTTGAGTTCCATTACCATTTGGAGTAAAATATGGGTTTGTGGTAAAAATTTATTAACGAATGAAAGTATACATAACAATTATGTATATTCCCTTACGTTCTTAGTAAATCTCCTAAATAAATTCCTCAACATTATAAAAGGTAACTAAAAACAGAAATGATGTCGGTTAACTTTTCCAACTGGGGATTCAATGACCGTTTAACCAATCACAAGTTTGTGATTTTCTTGTAGGTAAACTTTCTCCTAATCCTGTTTTCTATAACTCTCCATCAGACCTTGATGGTTTGTTTCTCCTCCATATCCATATTTTCATAGAATCCTAGAATGGGCTATATTGGGTGACCTTTGTACTTATCTTGCTTTCTTTTAATGTTATATATTTGTTAACCTTATTTCCGATGTGGGTTTTCCTCAAAGGTATTTTCTCTTTTAAACCTTTTATTTTCAAAGAAAAATTTCAAATTGCGAGGACGCAATTTATTGAAGGATGGGAGAATGTAACACCCCGAGCTTCCACGATACGCTTCTCATTTAATAATGCAATAGCTTGCATTGTACGCAACTTCGAGTTCTAAAACACTGCGACTAATCAAAGTAGCCGTTATGAATAGTAATAACCACTTTTTAAAATTATAGAAATTTTAAATTTTAAAATGGACTTCATTTTTGTATTCGTAATATCGAAATTATCCAAATTTGAATTTTTTGTAATTTTCTGAGAACTTCCAATTTTTTATGAATAGTGAAAATTACTTAAAAACAACTTTTTTAATCACAATAATTTATAGTGATAAATTATACTATTTAGTGGTTTTAAAGTATAATTAGAATATATTTTTACCATTTTATCCAATGGTGGTCATTATAATTAATTTAACATTGAAATTGGACATAAACAATTGCAAATCTTTTGATATAAATTGTTTCTTAAAAACACGCTATTTGTTGTAACAGCGGGAATTAATTATAAAATTAATTAATGAAACTTATATGTTTGGAATTTTGTAAAATAGACATCATTTTTGAATTCGGAATATCAATTATAGCTTAGGGTGAAATTTTGGCCTTGTTCTGAAAAACTTCAATTTTTTGATGAATAGTGAAACCACTAAGTGGTAGTTAAATAACTGATTTTTCATTTAAATGAAATATTACCACTTCTGTGATTTGATTTTCAAAAATCCGACATACATGGTTGTCATTAAGAAGTAAAATGTGGTTCAATGAGATTAAAATAATTTTTTGGTGAATAGTAACTTTTAAGTTTTTAATCGCGATTAGAGGTAATTAGTGTAGTTTAAGGTAAAAACAATGTTTTAATAATATGATATGAGCTTGACAATTGTCCTACTCCTATTGGATGAGTCATGGCCGACCAAGACAACCCATGGGTCAACTTGGGGACCCCATGGAGCCACTTTGGTTAGAAAATGACATTAATATATATTTATTTAATGTTAAAATTAAATTGACACAAACATGAGTTGTTTTACTAAAACAGTTTTTAAGTGGGGTTAAACAAGTCCAAATTTTGATTATAAATATTCATTAGAAAGATAAAAAGATTTCCTACATCATAGTATTTTATTTATAATTTTTAGACATTAAATAAATTAAATTATTTATGACATCATGATGATGCAGCGATGACCTCATTATTTAACGATTTAAATAAAATGGAAAGATAATGTAAAATCCAAAGCGTACACTTGTCAAAAACCTATTGGATGAGTAGATTTCGAACCCTTATCATCTTATCCTCGAATTATATAAGTGTGGGACCTCTAAAATCCGAAACGCATTTTATAATAAAGTGACTTTTCTTTACTTTCCAAGAGTGCCCCTCCTCTCCACTTATAAAAGGCCCCCACCTCTCCCACCTAATTTACACTTTCAAGCCATTTGTATTGGCCAACCTCTACCCAAATACTCTCCCAACTTCCCCCTCTTACTCCTAGAAGCCTCACTTTGGGCAGAACGCTTCCCAAGGAAGCCTCTGGCTCAAATCAAAAAGAGTTACCCGATTTTGAGGTAATGTCTTCTCTAATGTTGTTTTGTTTTATTTTTCTTCTCCAACCCCCTAAACTCTTTTTATTAATTTCTTTTGTAACAACAACAGTATCCTCAATATACTAGGATGTTGTTATAAGAAGTATTCGAGCTACACTTACACACACATACATCTAATGGTTAAAGAACATACGGTTTCTGTGGATGGCGAATTTCTGCCTCACGGAACGATGATTGTTCAACACTCATATAACACCTTCAAAGGTGGCCATTAAGATGCCACTATTTTTATATATGATATATAATATGTTTATGTTTTACTTATGCTTCTTTATTTCTCATTTATGGCATACTTTATGATTACCATTATGGGTAAAACGCAATAATTTCATTTTAGGAAGTGCGGACTACCGCCCCCTCAAAGTGATTTGAATCGTTAATGCCATATGTGGGATGTATAAAGGAAGGAGTAAATGGTATTATACACTATATTATACTGTAATTATATTATACATTTATATCATTATGATTTTGTTCCATTAAATATGAAATTTAAATGAAAGTAGCATTCATGCGTACGTACGGCTTACCGTCTCCATGAACGGTGCATTTCATTTCTTACCTCTAAATGTTACGTAATATTATAAATGAATGTATATACTGGATATATAAGATATATATGACATCTAAATCATGAATATAATTCTGTAGATAATGGATATTCTACCACATAAACAACTTGTAATTATAAGAAGTTTATTGTTCACTCAAGTACCAAAGATCAACAAAACAACCGTTATTAACTTAAATAATTACATAATGTTCATATCATTGTAATAAGTGATATAATAAGGATAATGAAATTGAAAATGGTTCTTAATAAGGTATATATTAACTCTAGTTTATTATTCAGGAGGTTAAAGAATGGTTGAGTCAAGTCAGACACGAGGTAAGGGAATTTCATAACCCAACTTCCATTCTTTGGGTTAATCTCCTACTTTCAAATTATGTCATGATATTATTATGTCGTATATTGTATTTATACTTTATTTATGTGTACATTTAGTGAATACACATAATAGATATATTTTATTTAAAAATGATCTTTTTAAGGGACTTCGTCTCAATCTCCATTCATTGAGACATATTTTGTTTTCTACACAAATTTCTTTTATACAGTGTATAAACCCCGTTGACTTTTACATTTATTCAAAATGAATCTTTTTATATGAAGAGTTTTACTAAACGACAAAAAGGGGATGTTTTTCTTTCCGTACATATGCGGCAACAACGACTTCTCCACCTCCGTGACCATTATTTGAGTTTCGGCTTCCTCTACAAGCCATCATTTTTTTTTGATGAAAAATAAATACAAAGTTTTAACTTTCTTTTATTTTGGTATTGAAAATGCTTTTGAAAGAGTTTTTATTATATCAATGTGTTGTATTGATATCTTGTGATTGAAATGTGGAAATGTTATGTTTCCTTTATGCATGTTTTATGTGATACGATTATGTTATGGTTTATGATATGTTTAAACCTATTCATATGAGGATTGTATTGGACTTAATAAGTGACGGGTGGAGCCCGCTATAGCTCCTCGATGCATCGGTAGGTCTCATGAGACAACTAGACGTGGAATTGTCCGAGGCCCTTTCCCAATTTGATTTATGGTTTTGGTCGAGGCCTTAATCATTTTAGACGTCTTGGCCGAGGCCTTGACAAAATGTTTCAGAATGTCTGGCATTATACATTCCCTCATTATGAAAGTGGTTATTGATATTGCATGTGATTATTCGACCAGTAGAATATCAATGTGAAGTAGTAAATGGCATTATCTCATTTTAATTTTGCCATATTATGTTGATGTTCATGTTTAAAAGGCTTTTGTTTTAGTTATACATTGCCTTAAATGTTTATGTTTATTTATGAAAGCTTCCGCAATATTGTTATCCTTACTGAGCATCTGAGCTCACCCCTTTCAATGTTTTAATATTTTCTAGGATGTGAAGAAGTATTTTATGAATAACCTGCAGGGATAGTCAGAAGAGGATATGAGTGTGGACTATGAAGACTTTGTTATTAGTTTTTCACTTTATGATGTAATGTAACATTTATGAATGTATCTAGTGTTTCCAAGGATACTAAACTAATCGGTCTTTCGAGACTTGATCTTTTGTGATCATGCCAATGTTACGAAGTAATGCACCGACTCTGGGTAGCTGGGGTCGGGGCGTTACAATGGGGGTGTTGCCTTCAGTGGTTTTTTTAGGTCCCTCAAAACCGAGAGCGCATAATAAACCTCCAAGGGAAATGTCTGACCAACGGGGAGCATGTTCTTGACTTTTCCCCCTCTGATACATCAACCTAACTTGATGGAAAATAATGAGCTGGTACATACACTCATCTGTCCTAGTTCCGCTACCCAACAGACTCATCTTGCAGTGACCCAAAAATCCCTCTAGTTAAATCTAATGGAGTACTATTAATAGACATATACACATGTTTAAAAATTATAATCCAGTCAGCTAGCTCATCTAATTGCATTTAAGGAATCCCTCTAATCAAATGTGGTGGAAACTGTTAAACAAGAATATACACTTTCTTACACTCACCAATTCTTCCAGCAGTCTCATATGCCAGTATGGAAAGAAGTCCATAAACTATTTTTCATAGAAAGCATCCAACAAGTACATACATCTACTAGAATTAATCAAGCCTACAAATAGTCTCGTTTGGAAGCACTCAGAGAAGTCATTCAAAAAGAACTGATGAAAAAAATGGGGAAAACAAAACTCTCTCCCCCATACGTAAGTTCTGTTAGTATCTACTAACAGAAAAAGCAGTATAAAATAAGGATCATACACCTACACCAGATAAGAAATGAACATATTTTCTTGTTTTGGCTGTTGACTTCACTAAACACATCTTAATAATGGTGAAAGAGTAGACACAAATTCCTGATCATATTCGAGAAGCATGCCAGAATATCATAACAATAACTTTAGCTGTATTAGGGGAAGATACACATAACATTATGCCCACACCTAGGATGACACATCATTATGACATCCTGGAGCAGATAAATACTTTTATTTCAGTCCATGAGGGTTATGGGGCATACTCCTAAAAATCGTGTGGACAACCGGATCAGGAATATACACCCTTTCCAATTGGAAGTAATTAGCCATTTATGATGACCACACCAAGGAAGGAACATAAATCATCCCATTATAACCCATTGTCCTAGAAAGTGGCCCCAACTAAGGGTAAGAGAGTATCCAAGAACAAGTCTTTCCTGACACAGTTGAAAATCAAGAGCCAATCTGCAATCTGGCTCCACTTAATGTATGAGAACATGAAGACCTCGGATATTTATCTATTTTAGCTCAAGATACTACCCTCTCATATCCAAATTATGGGATTAGTAGTGGTAATTCTGAAGTTCCCTTTCAGAAACTTTTCATGAATGCTTGATTCATGAAAATTCAGTCAATCTAGAGATCCTATCATCGTATGTGAGCCACGACAACCCTCTGTGTGTCTAGAAGATCAAATAGAAAGAGGATTTATCCCTTTCTATAATCCACCATGGCGGTCCTCCCCATGATGGAGTTTTCTATGAAAGATCTCTCTATAGTAGTGTTTCACATTGTCAAAATATTTCCTTAATCGACAATGTAGTAATGAGAAATCCCCTCTATCTTGAGGCACTTACCCACATAAGGCTAGTAATGTATGATTCCTTATCATTAATGGGTGAAATAATTTCTCAATAAGAAGGAATATTAAGGGAATGGTCATTCTACAATCCTCCTTTGGGTAATTTTTCTTCTAATACAGCAGAGGAAAAATAAACTGATTCTATTTTTTTAATAAAACAATCAAGAAGCATCCACTTTGGTCCGAGAAAATGGAGAAACCACTAGTAAAAGATGATGAAGATATGTTAAACATGAGAAAGAAATAGGTTAAAGGAGAAATAACAGTCATGTTCTGGCCTTTGGAAATCTCTCAATATAACATTCCATAATTGATGGCATAAGACTGCATTTATGGTGTATGCCTCATCTTATGGAAGACTCTTCATCATTTGAAAGCCAAAGTTTTCACATATAATGAATATCAAAGTCATGTAAGGGTAATATAATGGTTATAATGCCAAATCGACTTGGAATCTCTCTCATTTTTCCAACATCCAAAGGTTAAAAAGTAGTAGATAACCCTTAATCATGCATGCCTCAATGCATTAAATTGGCTACGTCAGTAAATTTATGATATCCCATATGGTTTTTGTATCCGAGGATTGGGTGCACATGGATTATTGAATTTCACTACACTCATGAATCAGCAATGCTCGCCACAAGTGGTATTATGTAATGTTATTTCCCACAGCCAACTATAATCAACGAATTTTGTATGCAATCATGTATACGCTCAAGAACAGGTCTCAACTAGCTCCCATCAGTGTCAGGCCCAAAGAGAAAAGGTTGTTGATATATTTTTTCATCAAGCATCTAATAATATTAACCAAGACTCTTAATTAAAGGATGTCAACCATCAGATGAGAAAAATGTATGAAATAGAACAACAGTCTTCCGAAATAGATGATTTGAGTGGTTTTCAGATAATTCACCCATCCAATGTCCAAACAAAAATATTCAAAATCAGAAGAGCAGCTACATCAATCTCAGCTATATCAGTTCAAGAGCCACCCCAGCCTGCAGGGCTGGGGGCTTGTTTAATTCAAACATTTAATTAAATAAACAAAGTTCAAAGTTTTGAATAACAAGAAGAACGGGAACAGACCTAGCCTGTGGGGCTAAGGGTTTTTTTACATCTACAATCCCCTCCTCAATGGAAATTAGTTTTCTCCCTATTAGGAAAGAATCCAAAAAGAGAATGCACAACTGAACTATCCAAGGATTCTCTTTAGGTAACTGTTGATAAAATAGTTGCTGTGAATTCAGCATATAAGAGAATAGAGTCTCATTAAAGATACAAAAGGATGAAATCTTACAAAGATACTGATATAATTCCATAAATGCATTATTCGTTAGTAAATGTCATTAACACCATTACAAAAGATCCTCCAGAGAATGAGTCTTGTTTGGGGAGTCAGAATATATAATTCTGATCCATAACATGGAACAGACTAAAGTAGACGAAGGAGGTGTGATTACATAAAATTAGAGGTTTACTCAGATTCTAGGTATGCCATCAAGTAACCAACTCCCATCCCTTAGAAAAGCATTAAACAAGGGGAAAGGTAAAAGTCAAAACACATCTGACTTTTCCACTAGAGAAGTTTAATATTTTTTCGTGAATAACTATTTGCATGGAAAGAAGAGGAGATGAAATATTTGAAAAGACTCAATAAATTGTTGCTTCAAAGTAGCATTTCTGCTAGATATTCTCCCCAGCCAGATCCTTAACTTCCACATCCTATAGGAGCTCCTCAGCAAAGTGGATTTTTTGTAACTACAAAAGTGGATAATGAATTCCCTCTATTGGGTACACAACCAGGGTAGGATCAAACACATCCTTATAGGCCTTTCCTTGTGGGATATCGAAGACAAATACAAGTAGCACCACCACAAGTGGTTTTTTAGTCATTGCACCACTTCAAGATCTAACTGTTGTACCTGTATGGTTACCAGCTCATCTTGGTATTCCCAAAATTCTTATAAACACAATTGAGGCATTAAAAACTCCTTTGGAAGCTATGGAATAACATTGTGCTCCAATTCATTCAAAAAAGAGATCTTACCTATATTGGGTGGATCTGATCCCTCTGTAACCAATATTTATGAATACTACATTCCCAATCTTTAATGGTTCATGATATTCATAACAAGACATAATACATTTCATTTCCCATTTTGATCTCATGATGGGGACTCCTTAGAATCCATAATATATAAAATGTAGAGACATTGTGAATTCAATATAGGGACCAACCTTAGTCTGGTATACAAGTTTGCAATCTTGATCAATTACTAGATGGGAAGTCCTCCATCAGAAATTCCATATTCAATTCATCTCAACGCTTCCAAAGAAAACATTTTGTAATCATACAAATTGATATAAAAAAGGGTAAATTAAAGATTTTTTTATTTCACTGCTCAGTGGAAAGGATTAACATAATCCTTAAATCTATAACTCCCTCATAAAGAGTTGATGCCAATTTGTGTGGAAAACCTGTGTGATGAGTTATGCACACCATTAATCCATGTGATGTACATAATAGGGTTTTGATATCTTGCATCAATTTCCCAATAGATGGAGGATTCCATTGTGGAAACTAAATCTAAATCTCATGTAATTACATCAGCTTTGGTAAGGAGAATAAGGAAATAAGAGGCTTCCATAGTCACACTCAATCAAGCACTTGTACCTTCTTCCACTTCAAAACCATTGTCATATCAAAGGGCTCCACATTCTGAGCATCAATAGCAATGACTACCTCATTAAGTTTATTAAAAATATCCATGGTGGAGACAATTCTATGTGTTAAAGAAAAATGATTATTTTTCAAAATGAATAGCTTCCCAATTACTTCATCTCAACTCTGGAAAACAATTCAGTTCAGTTTCCAAGGCTAAAGAAATGAAACCAAAATGAGATGAAGATCTTCCGAATTATTTTCCCATTTACGAAATGTTTGGGAATCCCATTCAAGAGTGTTTTATTTTCAAATACCTCCCGTAAAAAATGGTAAACTCTTGACAAGTGAAACTGAAAAGTTTGTTAGCCCATGTATCATGTGTTTCTATTACTAATCTCGAGGAAGAAGGCAAATGGAAAGAATTCAAATGTAAAAAATGCAGAGAAATATGATGATTGTTTGATCAGGAAAACAATCAACCAAACTCATTCCATTCTATGAAAAAAGTTGAAATAACCAATTGTGTCTTTTTCCACTTCTACCATAGCAAAACCACCTTCATCAAAAGATCAATCCTCTAAAGTTCAATCCTCAAAGAAACGATGTGACCAGTATGACAAAGAGAAGTACGAAGAAGGTGAGATCATGTCAAGGCCAATTATGTCCTTGAATCTGGAATATTTCATTCCATCCTTTTCAAAATCACAAGAAACTCCCCACTAAAAGTCATAACCATAACTAACCTATCAAGTAGAATCATCATCAGATTAAGAATTGATTTTTGGTTCTGTCAATGTTATCCACTTAATGGATCATTATGCCAATGATGATTATGGTTATAATGATATTTTATTCCATGTACTTAACTAGGGAAGTAGAGGAAGAAGACAAGGTAAAGGATACAGGGGAAGATGTGTGTATGCTAAAATCCACTGTTTTAATTCTACCCCTGCTCGAATGGTATATGCAGTGAAAACTCATCGGAGAGCCCTTCAACGGGATCAACAAGTACAAGGAGATTCTCCCAAACATGATAGGATTATCCCATACATGATAATTTTGGAGGACTGATTAGAGGTTACACCATCTTTCTCTCAACAAGTAGATATACCTAATTAGTCTAATCTACCAAAACCAGAAGTATTTCTAGCTTCATCTCAGATATAGAGTACAACTACATTAGGAGAATCAACATCCAAGGCACCTACAAAACCGTATCTCCATGTTGGAAAATGTAGACTTCTAGACCAAAATTAAGAGGTTTTAAAATATCTATCCCATGTATTAGTCATGTTATCTATTTTGGATGCCTTCCATATGTCAAAAGATCTTCAAGAAGCATTTATTGAGGCCTTTTCAAGTCCTCAAGAGTTTTAAACCTAAGTTTTTGCTATTGAGATTTACTGTATATAGAATGATCTTGTAGAATTTCATGCAGTTGTATCATTGAAGGAAGAAGATGAAGATGATTTCCTACATGGACACGTTAAACATTTATATATATATGGAAGGGTCAATGATATAGACATCTGACGAGCCTTCATTGGTAATAGATCAAGATTCAACCTCATTCTTATCCATACACTTCGTCAAATGGGCCTCATTGAATCAGAATTATATATTTCCACTTTAATGTAGCAAGTTTATAAAAAGAATGAGAAAGACCCTCTGGGTGAGATTACACATAGAACATAGTTTGGAGATCTTCTGTCTATTTCAGATTTTATGGTTGTTCGTCATGACAAAGCCTTGAAAATTCTGCTTGGATGGCCTTGGCTACATCAACATACAACCATTCCTTTTTCATACCACCAATGTCTCAAGTACTATTTCAATGGTCAAATAATTACATTTTATGGTGAAAACAACTCCTTTAAAAACATGTGAATCTCATTATATTGAGGAATAGTTTTATCAAACCAAGGGAACAGGGTCCGTGAAAAAAGATATACCTAGAATCAATTCTCTGAATGTCCTAGAAAGGATCCCAGAAAACCCATTCAAACATTTGAGTATAGATTATGTGTTCCCTATAAATCAATTTGAAAGGTTAACCCCAAATCCAATCACTCATCTAGTGATTTCTATAATTTCAATTGAGGAAATTGAGCCTAACAGCATGGGAGAAATTGTTGATTTACCAAGAAGTGTCAAAAGCTTAAATGGAGATGTATTTGTTTCTTCCATTGAACTTCAGCAGGTCTCTACTTTACAAAACATACTAGAAGAAGTTGTAGAAATACTAGAGGAAGAAAATGATGTTGATTCCCAACCCATCATACCCTATTCAATTCTCCAGGAAGACCCTTCATCATTAGTCGGGTTAGAAATGGTTGTTTCTTCTTCAGGATGTTCAATTAATTACACCTCCCCTAGATTTGAATTTTTTTCTTCATCACATACTCTACAAGTAGAAACATAATAAGTGACAGATAAAGAAGAAGATGAAGAAGATCTCAGGGTTGATCCTCCATTATTTGAGGAAAGTGTCTCTACCAATGCTGATGAGTTCAGAGAAATAAATCTAGGTACAGAAGAAGATACATGCCCCAATCTAATTAGTGCGTCCATTACTTATGAAGAGAAAGTGATGTATACTTCATTTATAAATAAACATCGAGATATATATTCTTGTAACTATATAGAAAATCAATTCCTTAATCCTGATGTAGCCGCCCATCATTTGGGTTATGTAGCAAGAATTACACACCCGAATCATGCCTCCAAATTTGATGTTAAACTCTCTAAGCTTATTAATGATAACTTTTTTAGAGAGTTTCAATATCCCATGTTATTGGTCAACATTTTCCCCATGAAAAAAACAATTGTAAAAATTATAGTTTTTATTTATTTTAGAGATCTTAACTAGCATTATCCCAAAGATGGATTTCTTTTTCCAATCATAGAGCTTTTAATTGATGCAACAACTAGTTATGAAGCTCTTTCATTCATTGATGGATACTCACAGTACAATAAAATTCAAATATAACAAGAGGATAAAGAATCTATATCCTTTAGAGCCCTCAAGGTGTTTTTTTTCTATCAAATAATTCTCATTGGCATAAAGAATGCAGGTGTAATGTATCAACGTTCCATGCACCATACCTTCAACCCCTTTTTAGGAAAAAATTTGGAATGTTATGTAGATGATCTGGTAGTTAAATACAGACAATTCTCCAATAACATGGATGATCTGGATATCATATTTAATAAACATCAACAAAATAGTTTGAAGGTGAATCCCTTGAAATGTGCTTTCAAGGTATCCTCAGGAAAATTCCACTGTTTTTGTAGTACGTCATCATGGCATCTATGTTCATCCTGAGAAGAAAAAATCAATCATTGGAATGTAACCTCCTCATAATTTTAAATAATTGAGAGGACATCAATGAAACATGACCTATATTTGGCGTTTTATCACTAATTTAGAAGGAAAGTGTTTACCCTTCACCAGATTAATGAAGAAGGGAGGCACCTATTAATGAACAGAAGACTACCAAGAGGCATTTGATACCCTCAAGAAATATCTCTTCAGTCCACCAGTATTAATGCCACCTGTTGATGGAAGACCACTTATTCTCTATGTGAAAGCTTTAGAGTGGTCACTAGGTTCCTTCCATGACCAAAATAACGATGTTGGGAATGAAAAAGCCTTCACTATCTCAGTCCAACTATGCATAACACAGAGACTCGATATTCAATTACCAAGAAGTGCTACTTGGAATTAATTTTGGAAGTTTAGAAATTAAGGCAATACCTTCAACATCACAAGGTCCAATTGGTGTCTCGCAATAACCTGCTCAAATTTATCCTCAGTCGTCCTATGATTACATGACATTTTCGACAATGGGAAGTTATTTTGAAATAGTTTGATATATATTTTATACATTAGATGGAAGTAAAAGGCCACTCTTTGGGGGATTTTCTTACTAAGCATCCATCTACAGAAGATACATCCTTGAATACTGAACTTCTAGATGAAGAGGTATTTTCTATTCAAGATAATCCCCAGACGTGGGAAATTCACTTTGATGGTTCCTACAAAAGTCCAATAGGTAAGAGAATAGAAAACCCTAAACTCAGGAAATTTGGGTTACGAATTGTAGTTATCTCCCCATAAAAGGCAGTGTTTCCATATTTGTTATGGTTGTTAGAAGGAAAAACCAAATATGAGCTAGAATACCAAGCTCTCATAGTAGGATTGGAATTTGTACACCAGGTACAAGTGAACCACCTAAAAGTGATAGGTGATTCAGAGTTGGTAATAAAAAAATCAATGGTGATTATGTTATCAAAAAATAAGAGTTAATCCCATTGTGTGATTACATAAGAGGGTTAATGGATGAATTTCACTCAGAGCCACGATTTCCTTTTGTCCCACGATCACAAAACACCCAAGATGATGCACTGGATAATGCAGCCACAACCCTGGAAGATCCAAATCTGGATGAGACAATCATCATTATTTCCCACCATCATGTGATTTCTCATTTCATTAAAACAATAAAGAAAGAAATTAATGAAATTTTCCTTATTATTGATCTATATGTTCATCCCATAGTATGTATGGCACCCATCATGGAATACCTTCAAAATGGAGTACTTCCACAAGATAGAGCTATAAAATTAAAGATCTGACGATGAGTAGCCAATTTTACTCTTCATGATAGTTTAGATCACTAGAAGATCCTCTAAAAATGAGGATTTGATAGAATCCTCTTGAGGGGTGTTTACGGATAAGAAACTAATGTTGTCATGAAATAAGTACATGCAGGAGCTTGTGGTACTCACCAATATGGACATAGGAATTTTGATCAAATCTAAAGGCTTGGATACATATAGCCTTTAATGACATAGGATTGTACAGATTTCACCAACAAATGTCATCCCTTCCAAATGCATGCCAACTTCATTCATCAACCCATGGATTTGTTACATACAACTAAATACTCCTAGCCATTTTCCTCATGGGGAATTGATATTGTAGGACCTTATCCACCAACTACAGCTAAGCAGTTCAAGTATATTCTTACTACTGCTGATTTCGTATCCAAATGGGTTGAGGAAACACCTCTCAAAGAAGTCAAAACCAAAAGCATTGTTAGTTTTTGTCAAAAATAACATAATCACCAGATTTGGGGTCCCTCATACTATATTGATGGACAATGGCACCAATTCCTATTCTATTCAAGTAAAAAAATTTACATTAGGAGTGCAATATCAAATCCAACCATTCATCTCACTATCTTGAAGCGGCCAATGGACAAATAAAGGATTTCAATAATACCCTATCCAATATACTCTATAGGATGGTGGATAAAGGTATGAAATCTTGTCCTGATAAATTGTTTCATGCTTTATGGGATTTTCGGACTACTACCTGTAATGCCACTCAGGAAACTACATACTCATTAGTGTGTCGTATAGAAGTAGTTATTTTAATTGAGAATCAATTACCTTGACTCTGAGTTACAATCTGTGATCAGTTTTCTACAAATGGAAAGTATCAGAAACTATTTGATGATCTAGAATGATTTGAAAACAATTTTTATACTTTTCAACATTTATAAGTCTATCAGAACATAATAGCATGATCTTTTAACAAGAATGTTTTCCTCTGCTCATTTCTTCAAGGAGAATTGGTATTGGTCCTCAGGACTCCATTGATACTAGCAAAGAAGCCACCAAATCTTTAGCCAATGTGGGAAGGACCTTATTCCATACATAAGGTCTACTCAAAGGAAGCTTATTCCCTAATCTCAATGGATGGAGAACTTGGCACCACTCCAACAATGTGAGATTTTAAATAAGTAATTAGTGTAATTTCACATCATTTTTCTCCAATGCATGACTCAAAACTGCACAACACAAAGCCTTGTTTCAAGACATTAAACTGCATAAAAACCATAAACATCCATTATACATGATGGTAAAATGTGTAGTATTTTTTCCTCATAGAATGAATCTAAACTACACAACAAAAAGTAGTTGTTTCAAGACATTAAACTTTATAACAACCAGAAGTGTCCATGATGCATGACGATAAAATGCATAGCATCTTTGTTTTTTCGCACGACATTAAACCACATGAAATCATTTGTCCTCATTATATGATATTAAACAGTATGGTTAACATCTTCTCTATTTGATGTTAAGAGCTTCCATATGCAAGCATCATTGATATAATTTCTGATCCTTAGTAGAACATGAGTTTCATTCCTCCCTAAGTCTGAATCAGATCTGCATAAGGGCATCATTTAAAGAACTACATGTGTATTAATTCTCATCCATATGAGATACATAGAGATGCCTGGATCACCAATCTTGGTCCTGGTCACAACGACACACAAAAAATTATTTCTTTTTTCTCCTCCTGTACATGAACCATATCTATAAAGAGTGCTTTTTTAAGATAAATGGTTTGATCTTCATACCATTTTGTGTCTTAAGTTTAAATTTTTTTTTTTGAGAATGTGTTAAAATCCCTTGTACCCTACATTAAACGCAATTATTGTGGGAAATGAATGTTCAAGGAATCTGTTTGCCTTGATTATCATATTTATGAGATATGTAGAGACACCTAGATCTTCATTCTTGGGCCCAAACCTGATAAAACACCCCCTTTATTCCCTATGTATGAATCAAACCTGCATAACAAATGTTCAAAGAACTACGTTTGGCTTGATTCTCATCCATATGAGATTTGTAGTGACACCTAGGTTTAATCCCCATGTTCAGCCACAATATTTCATTTTTACATTGGAATAACATCATGTCCTCACTTCATGAATATAAAATGCACAAAAAAAAGTCCTAGATTCATGAAATTAAAATGTAAATCACTCAAAGGACTATGTATGGATTGATTCTCATCCCATTGAAATACATAGTGAAAGCTAGGCCGCAGCTCCTAATCCCAGTAATGAGATACTAATTTATCTCTCTTCCACATATAATAAGCAATCTATGTTGGGGTCTTCATTTTGGGTTCTCTCCTTAGAGATCACATTAAGGAAACAAGAATGTACCCATTTTAAATATGAGTCAGATCTAGGTAAATTACTCCAAAATCATGGAAAATATTGATTCAAATATTTCTCCCATTCATTAAGAATTAACCCCTTTCAAATTTCACACTCTCAATCATGAATATTTTTCAATCTTCATAATATTTATTATGGTTTTTATAATATAATTTTTGATATCTGAGAACTCTTTTTCCTGAGTATATAGTATGTTCTCCTAGGTGGCCTTGCATAAGTTTCCTACATAACTTTTTTGTCAGTAAAAAGACACCACAATTTGTCTATGTAGCATATGCTCTAGCTAGACCTGCATAATACAAACCCAATAACATGTTTGTTAAATAATATTAATTTCATTGTTGATTAAAGTATCTTTTGTCCCCTTAAATCATTGATAAAAATACACTAGAATCTACATTTTAAGGCAGTTATTCATGTATATTTGTCCCATAATCATTCTCTCAATCTAAATTTCTTCAAGACCATGGTTTACACATTTAACTCTCCATGAGTTAAATGTAATATGAAATATACTTGGATCACTTGACCACATATTATACATTGTTCCCATTTTTTGGTCCTAGTCGTATGACCTAAAACTACAAAAACCATACTTCCTACGTTTGGGTTAGACCATTGTAGAAATCATATTCCTTAAATTCTTTGTAAATATTTATTGGGAATACCCTCTCTGTATTCAAGTACATTTCTTCTTAAACAAAACTTTGTGTGATGGAAAATCTAAATCTCCATAAAATTTCTTCGTCTTTTAGCAATATAATGTCAATTTGTTTAGAGCTATTTTAATGGACTATCTAGTACGTGCCCCTAGGTGACCTTATATATGTTTCATACAAAACATGAATTTCTATCAAATGATTCCACTATTTGGTTATAAAACATATGACCTAGACATACCTGTATAATACAACACCCATAATGGTTTATTCAAATAATTGTATCTTCATTCTTAGTAAAGACTTCCTGTAATTCCACTTGGACATTTTTTCTCTCCATATCATTCTTCATATCAATAAATTTCCAAATCACGGTTTACAATTATTCCCTTCAATACCTGAACATGGTTGTTTGTTTCCAAACAAATTATCAAGAAATTGGGGGAGTCTAAAACTTTTGTTCAAAGCTAAAGACAGTAAATTAAAGCCACAAAATAACCTCACTACATGACTTAAAACTGTACAGTGCAATGTCCTCAATGTATGACATTAAACTGCATAGTACAATCTACTCAATGTATGACATGAAAATGCACAATACAATGCCCTTACTGCATAACTTAAAACTAAACTGTACAATGTCCTCACTGCATGACTTAAAACTGTATAGAATAATGTACTCTCTATATAACATAAGACTATATAGTACAATGTCCTCACTGCAAGACCTAAAACTACACAGCATGATATCAGAAATCCCCCTTTCTAAAATATTTTACCCTTTCCTAATACACCAAATTTTTGAAGAAGGGGTTTTCCTATCCATGAAATATGTCGGCATAGACAACCCTTTATTCTTAAAATCCCTTTCTTTTGAAAAACTACCCACTATGGTATTGAGTCACCCAAATATTATTTTCCATTCTATATAAACAATAAAATGTTAAATTACTAAGATATATTTTTCTTTACTATGTAGTATGTGCCCCTAGAGGCCTTGCAGAAAATTTTCCTACATAACAAGCATGTCAGTAAAAAGATTACACTATATGGATATGAATCATATTCCTTATTCGAACTTGCATAATACCACCCCCATAATGATTTTTAAAATAATGGAACCATCTTTATTAGAAGATACCTTTTTATGTTTATACATGTTTTATATTTGGTGCCCCTAAAAATCATGACTCATGATTTCCCTTGGAAGTATTTAATGAATATTAGAGAAATTCTTATCCACTGAGCCTTGATTGGGATCTAATTCCAAAATTTATGGTCAAATTTGTTTGATGTTAAACACTACCCCTTTTTAGTCTGACATGCATGACTCTAAATAGCCAATAAAAAAGGGACGTGGTACTCACTAGATTGAAAACCCACATTGGGAACTCTAGACAGAAGATAAAGTCTTAGCTCTCTATAATTGTATTTTGTTGGTTTTAGGCAATATTTAACAATAAAAAGTCAAAAGATACAATAATTTTGGGGTTTTCTGTATAACCCTAGTAAAAAAAACAATTCTCTCTATGCCCCATGTCTTAAAAAAAAGAGTATCCTTCCAAACTAGACATAGCTCGTAATCTTACCAAATGATGATTGAATGCGTCAAAGTGACCTTATTTTACATAGAACAAGATTCTTTTCATTTCGAGTGAATCAAATTCTATGGGGGGGGGTTAGACACCATGAATTGTCTCCCATGAAATTTTATGCGAAATGTCCTCAACGGGGATCGGAAAATTCACTTTGTGACTCATTAACTTTCATTGGGGTCAATGACGGTAGCGAATACCCTGTCCTGAAGGGCCTAGACTGCAGCCCGACACTGTTTCCAAGCAGGGGTGTGGGGGAGCATCCCCCACGGTATGAAGCAATAAATTTGTCTATGTCCCTAATGTGGTGCCCAAGATACCTGATCGCAAACACCAAAGCACCACTATGTTGGAGCTGAATGAAGTAATTATTTTGGAAAAATTCTCAATGTGTCACCCCAGTCTAGACAAAACACTGTCGGCACACAATGTCCTTGAGTGCCACAATTTTGGAGCACAGACTACTTGTGTTCCCAATCTCATTTTCTCCAAGGTCCTATTTTTTCTTATAAATAGACCCTCGGGGCCATAATTTGTACAGATAAATTTCTCTGAAGCCTAATTGCTTCTTTGGTCGCCCTAGTGCTTCACCCATGTCTTATAAAATATTCAAGCTACTTCTTTAAAATATAGAGAGGGGTAATTAAAGGAGGATCATATAAATTAATTCTCTTTAGTGTTTGTAATCTATAACACTTGCCTGCCTAAGGCTCCCAACCACCCAAAATCAGAAACACATGTGTGCCGCCTATTCCTCTCACATGAACTTGAGCACCCCACTTTTGGGAATACCTGTGAATACTCTTGAAAGCTTGAGTCAGGTCTTTCCCAAGTATTAAAATCCAGGTTTGTTTTCACTTAAGTGAACTTTAAGTCGCCCAATCCTACTTGTGCTGCCATACTTGCAGACCAAATACTTATTTGGGTACCCCTCTTTGATTCACTTACACCCTTCAGTTTACACACCATCAATCCGTCTTCAAAGCCATTAATGGAAAGGATTATTCTTCATTGGATCCCTTGTATGAAAGGGATTATGTCAAAACCTCCACCAAAACCTCATGACTTATCAAATCATTGGGAAAGGCACATCATCATGTCTCATATTTGATTTTTTATATCCACGGTCAGAGGTTTCCCACATTTTTTTCATAGTGGGGTTAAGATACATGGAGTGTATATGGGTTTTTATATCCATAGTCACATGAACCTTTCACCCAAGAAAAGTGTTGGGAAGTTCTCAATTCGAATAATTAGGGGTTTGTTTCTGACCTCTCCTTCTAACCTCAAAAACTCGAATCCTCAAGCCTCTAGTAGGGAAGGTACGTTTCACAAAAACAAAATTCATTTTGAACTAAAGAGAAGTCTCCCTCCCTAGTATAACCAATTTGATGGAATATATCCTGGTGTATGCCCAAAATAATTAAAGTAGGAGGTTTCAGTCTTGGTCCTCTATACTTCCTTCACCTTCGCTACTTCTTTACATTGGACCCTTGTCTAATGTAAAGAGATTTGAGGGAATGCTTTTCACCTCACTCTATTCCTCGGTCTCCTCCTCATCATCCACTATCACCATAGTAGGCATGTCCTTTTCCATCATCATAAGTGGAAATGGGTGGGTGCAATTGTTGAATCTTCCACATCCTTTTGTTTCTCACATTGAGCATGACTCACAGGGACTTAGAGATTCATGATGATTATAAAATTTTCATAAAAACCCACCATGAATGAACTATAAGAACTCTGATTCCCATCATATTTGGGATATGTAGGAATCCTTCTTAGGGCCCGAACTCCATTGATATACATTTCAGGAATTAACTACGAGAACTCTGATTTCCGCCATAATTGGGATACATAGGAATCCTTCTCATGAACCAATATCATTGGATATCCTTTTCACGAATCCAACCTTAATTCCCTTAATCTGGGCATCCTGCTTAAGAATAATCCCCAAATTAAATGTCCAAATCATCAAAGCATTATTTTTTAGAAGTAACCCCAAACTCATTTCTATCAAAGGACTACACTCTCTTCTGAGACTAATCAAACTACGTGGTATTTTATTCCCATTAAAATGGGATATGCAGGAATCCTCATTGATGTTCAAATCCAACAATTCAAATCAAACATGTTCTCCATGGTCCATATTCCTAACAAGGTTTAATCTGACATGGAAACACATATTCTTTCAAAGTTCCTTGGGTGGCTTAGGCATAAGTCCCACACCGAATCTTGAATAAGAACATTTCTCTTAGATGTACTTATCGCATGACAATAAACTGTAGGGTTAGGTCCTTAACAAATTAACACAAAATGTATGATGTTTACCATTAAGCGGCACTGAACTACGAGGGTTCTGATCCCATTCACTATGATATGTAGGTAGCCCATTTTATGGGTACAATCCCAATATCAAAACAAACCATCATCTCCCTGGATGACAATAAATTTCAGAGTGCCCCACTAAGTGTCTTAAAAACTAGTATCATCATAATGATGATTAAAATATTCTCTAAATAGTATAGGAGAAAAGGATCTCTATATAGTATATGAGAGGATACCATTGATATAGAACCTTGAATATATACAGATATATAAATTAATTAAGAACCTAGAATATATATGGATGATTCTAAATTTCTCACATGCTAATAATTGATTTCAATTTGGAAGGGAAACCTTTGTTATAATTGGTGAATTAATAAGGATTCATGAAAATATATCAAATCTATAAATAGAGTCCTATAGTAGACAATAATTCCCCCCAAAAGGGTGTGATGAGTCTGTCTTCACCTCCCCTCAACCAATGCTTGTTTTTAAGTGTCATATGTTCAAACATAATGAATTCATGAATCTGGAAAGTAGGTCCCTTTTTGATAAAAAAATGGTTGGATGTTTCCCATTCAATGAATAAATCCAATGGAAACCACATAGAAGTAGTGACTCTTAAACTAGAACACACATTCCATGGAACTACGAAATAGTTATTAATTAATTTCAGCTTTATGTTCATTACCAATTTCTATCAATAAAAGCATGCTATACAAGAAAATCATAGATATCACAATATCTAGAAAATCTAGAGGCAATAACAATGATAAGTAATTGATACCAAATCTTTAATCCAAATGAAATATTTATTATGTCAATTTAATAGGGATGTTGTGGATAAAGCATGATAACTCTAAAATTTCATGTATGTAAATATAGATGAAATGAATCCCATATCTCAAAAGTTTTTCAATGTTATTTTCATGAGAATAGTCTAATAAAACAAATCATGATCACCACCCCATCAATGACTACATCCACCCAATAATGTCGAGACACCATCATAATAACCAACAACCAATAAATCTCCATTAAAAACATAGAGTTTGCATTCCATCACATGGAATGGTGAAACAGGAGGAAATAGATTGTGGAACCAAGAATATGTTGGTAGAACATACCTTATATCGAAGATGAATCGACACTTCCATATTGCACCAAAACATGGGGTGTGCATAAAGAAGGAAAAACTATATGGGTAACATGATCCAAGGACTATAGATTGATCCCACATCTACCATGGGAATAAATATTCAATCATATAATACTAGGGAAAATAATAAAGAAGAACAAGGTGGAAGATGTCTTAGTCTTTTGAAAATCTAAATAGATTATCTGTTTATATATTTTTTTATATTTTCCATTAAAATATGATCTTTCAAGTCTACATGGTTTGACCATGTAAAGGCACCCATACCCTTTGGAATATTAATATAGGAGTTATGGGATTGGAATTGGCCTTAAATACCTTAAAAACGTCTTTGAATGTGTTTTACGTCAAATATAATATCAAATGGGAGAAACTATAAGAAGATGGAAACACTACACACCTACTGATGGCAAGAGTCACTGTAGCACCTACCAAAAGAAAACATACCAACTTGCAAAAAATTTATCACTTACTAATAGATGACTTACTGATAGATGGAAACAATGAACCACCAACCAATAGATGGCCAACCGATTGTTGGAAAAACTATAACACCTACCGATAACTAAAAACATTGTCGTACCTACCGATAGATGACCTACCGATAGATAAAAACACTATATCACCTACCAATAGATGACCTACCCATAGCTGAAAACATTGTAACACCTACTGATAGATGACCTACCGATAGCTGGAAATATTGTAGCATCTTCCCATAGTTGACTGACTAATAGCTAGAAACACTATTCAGATACCTGGAAATTTTGTAATGTGTTAGGAATAAGTCACTATACCCTCCCATAAAAACCCAAACATGAAATTTTAGAAAAATAATAGACCATAGAGGTCCGATATATTACATAATATACCTCTCAAAAAATTCTCATCCTCACGAATTCAAAACCAACCAAGAGAGGAAACAAAAAAAAGGTCTGAACAACCACCCTTTGAGATGCCTCCCAAGGCTCTGACAAACAAAGGAGCTGAACCGCTTCCTCAAAGGAACAAAGTGAAACTACATGAAGACCAAAAACCACAACCATCTCCTAAACACTCTTCTAATGGATATACCTTTCCAAAGAGATAAGGTGACAACAAGAAACAAAAGAAATCCCTCTCATAGAAGAAAATGTTTACAACCACTAAACAAACAACATTTCAGAAAAAAAAACCCTAATCATCAAAAATATCAGGGTATTGAGCATGTATCTATGAATAATGTTTCCTTTTACTCTTATCCATGCCACAATTCCACCACAAGACACAAACCAAGGGGTTAACATTCCTGCACAACACCTTCTCTATGCAGTCCTGGATCTCTACAAGTTTCTCCTCAAAGGTCACATTATCATCAAAATCGTTCTTTCCCCAATCAGTGACATTGGAGTCATCAGAAAGATAACAATAGAGCTATGACATAGGAAAAAAATAGTGTATCCATATCATTTACAAGGGATGTTTTATCTGATAATAAATGGCTCAAACATGAGTCAACACATCAAAAGGCCTAATAAACCAGGGAGAAATCTTACTCCCATGACTAAACCTTCACTTCCTATGATGGGGAGTAACCTTCAAAACACATGATCCCCAACATCAAACTCCAGAGGTCTCATCATATTATTTTTATAGGACTTATGATGATATTTTGTGGCCTAAATCCTCTCATGAATCACCTAAAACATGTCTATTGGGTTCGACACCAGTTCTGACATGACAATTGATGACTCTATAACCCTAGTCCAGAACAATAGAGAATAGAAATGTCGACCATAAATGGTTTCATAGAGAACCATACCAATGGTGGGGTGAAAACTATTGGTGTAAGGGAAGTCTAAAATTGGAAGTTCCCTCATTTATGATCCTCCAAAATCTAGGACACAAGAGTGCAACATGTATTCAATAGTTTGGATGTTACACCCCCTTTCATCATTTGTATATAGATGAAAAGAAGTGCTAAGGAATATATGAGGACAAAAAACATGATCAAGGCCTCTCCAAACCCTAGAGGAAAAACAAGTATCTCAATCAGAAATGATCATCCTTAGGACTCCGTGGAGTCTCACCACTTCATCCAAATACTTCTTCGACAAACCTCCAATGATCTTGACTCCCTGATCACAATAAAGTGGTATAAAATCATTAAACGATCCAATAATACCCATAGAGCATCATAGCCTCCCTAATAATCAGGTAAACCAGTAAAAAAGTCCATCAATACATCCTCTCACTTCCACTAAGGGACATATGATAGCTAGACCAAACAACTGAGAACATGGTGCTCAACCTTCACCTTCTGGTAGACCAAACATCGAGACACAAACTTTGAAACTGTAAAATTTCACCCATGATTCCAAAAATAACTTCTCAAAGCTTAGTACATCTTTTTCACACCAAGATGTACAACTAAAAGTGAACTATGGAACTCTCTGAGAACCATATCATTGATTACAATGGAACGAAAATCCTCCCATGAAACAACACCCAATGTTTTTCATCCTCAAACCAACCATGAGAGGCCTCAACACAAATACCTCAAACTCTTCATACCACCACCCAAGATCCACCAACTGATATTTTTCTACTTGCTGCATCAGAGATGACTACAATGTCATCTGAAAAAGACTATCTCTCCTCCAAAATTCTCCTATATTCATATGTAATGTTAATTGTTCTTCTGTCACTCTCTTGGAATCACCCAATTCACGCACTGCACCACTACGTGACTTCCTGGTCAGTACATAGGCTACAACATTCCACTTTCCACATGTCTATGAAATTTTGAAGTCATAATTCTGTAAGAACTCCATCATTCGGAATTGTCTCAAGTTCATGTTGTGATGGGAGAAAATGTAATTCTGGCTCTTAATATTGGTGAAGACCAAAAAAATTCTCTTCAATGAGGTAATGTGTCCAAAACATCGGGGAAACACTAGTACTACCATCTCAAAATTGTGGTTGGAATAGTTAAATTCTTGGGGATGTAACTACCAAAACCCATAAGAAAAACTGATCTATGATTCATTATAACATAGCATTACCCCAAATGTGAAGAATCATAGAAAACCTTAAACTAAACTTCTTCTACTAGCATACAAAGAACCAGATCACTGACGAAATTCTCTTTCAGATACTCAAAATCTTCATGAAACTGATCATTCCACAAGTACACCTCAACCTTTCTGGTCAAAGCTGTTAGAGGGGTTGAAACCTGAGAGAAATTATCCACAAACCTTCTGTAATATCCTATAAGACTATGGAAACTTCTCACCTCTACTATTTCCTTGGAGGATTCCCAAGACACAAATTCTTCTATCTTCAATGGATACACACCTACTCCCTCTCGGGATACAACATGCCCCATCAAATGGACTTCTTGATCCAAAAACACACACATCGATAACTTCCCCAACATCTATTTTCAACAAAGAACTCTTAAGATGGAAGGCAGGTGCTCTGCATGTTCTCACTTAGGCATAGAGTACACATGGATTTCATCAATGGAGACCACCATGAACATATCCCAGAACACACGAAACGTAGTGCTCATCAACCCTATTAACATAACTAGATCATTCATCACACTGAATGGCATCACAACAAACTCATAATTCCAATGAAAACAACTTAAAGTAGTCTTTGGGATATCCTCATCCTTCACATGCATTTGATGATATCCTACCCAAAATTTGGTCTTTGATAACCAACTTTAACCCTTCAGTTGATCAAATAAGTCATCAATCCATGGAATATGATTGTGATTCAACATTATCACTTTGTTTAATCGATGATAATCGATACAAAACGGAAAAATAATATCATCCTTATTTATGAAAAAAAATGGTGCACCCCATTCTCACACACTCAGAGAAACAAAACAACACTATAAAAGACCATCAAGCTATATACACGTCCTTCGAAACCCATATGGTGGTATCCTATACAGAGAAATTGATATGGGAGACATGCTTGGCTATAGCTCAATACCAAAATTGATCTCCATTCGAGGGGGTTACACTAAAACCTCCTCTAGAAAGACATCATGGTACTCTTCCATGGCCCTATTAAATGCCAACTACTAGACCACTAACAAAATCCGCATCAGATCATCCATTAAGGGTAAGAAGGATGCAACATGCCTTTATCTAATCTGAGGGTCTTTCTCAACAAAAAAACACTACTCTCTCTCAATCGGCATCGAAGAACGCCGACTTCCTCCTAACAAAATCCATGATAGTCTGCAATGAATACCACCAATACATTCCATGGATGAAATCATATTGTTGTATTCATAAATGTAGGAAATCTACCTAAGAGCAGTGCTTACACAGCACTATCTCACAATCTCTACATAATCCAAACACATCAGCTAAACCTCTAACTAGTATAGTTAATTACAGGTGAACTGGAAGCCTTTCTACCTCAATTCCTCAGGCATGGACAAGGGTAGGTGATATGAAGGATTGCATCACTACAGAATAAAAAAAGGCATTCAAACAAGTAGAAAACAATAAAGGGTACCTTGAACGATGTCTAGATCACATGGTGCTGGTAACGCTAAAGCATGAAGGTGAAAACGAGTTGATGCACCACCTCTATAACCCTGATGACGACCACCACCATGGCTTTACTGTGCTCTTTAAAGACATGGAGAGTATTGGGGTTGTCCTCAGCCTAACACAACTGCTATCTACTAATCTGAAACTGGTGCAACCTGCTGCTGCTGACATAGATGAAACTGCATTAGTGGAGGAACCTAAAGTGGAACACCTGATGCATGTTGACTGCTCATAAAGGTTGGGAGATCTCACTATAGATGAACTCAGACTTAATAAGAAGAAAAATGCATGATCCCTTCAAATATGCCTGAGAGGCACTTCACCTAGAGAAACAGGACACTGAGGGTTGGGACCTACCCCTGACTAGTCAGAAACTCTTCTGCCTTGAAAACTGGGAACCCCTGACAACAACTTTACTTCATGATGAATCTAGACAACTCTCTTCTCATTATGATCTGGTTCTGGATAACATCCTCTCAATGAACTCTGCTCTCTCTAACACCTCAGGATATATCTTAAGCATAAATGGGATGACTTGGAATAAGATATATTGATGAAAACCCACTTCTTAATGTTTTTCCCTGAGCTCCGCATCTTGAAATAAGTCTAAAGAATATCACAAATGGTTCCAGAAATTGATTCCAAACTCTCACACAATGGAGCTCCCCTATAGAAGGGTAAGCATCTCTGGGTGATTGGTCACCTTGTCAGTCAAAGAAAGAAACATGACTCTAAAATGAACTTGAAACTCCTCCCATGAGACTACTGACTCCTCACGATCTCTGAGTAACTAAAACTTTAACTTCCTCATTGCCTCGTGCAACATCGTCAGAACCAATGATACCTAATTCTCCTTCCAAGAATGAATCGAACTGAATGCTATCTCAAATGCCTCAAATAGGTCTTTTGTGACTACATCTAGAATGGGTCCCTTGTACTTCTATAGAATCTGGTGATGAAACTATAGGATTGTACTCCTTTATGTTTCATTATCGTCAACCTCTACTCTACAGAAATCTATGGAGACAACATACTAAACACTTTCTGCATGATCCAGATAAGGACATTGTCTTGGAGCCATACCTACAAAAGAACAACCAATTAGATCTCCACAATCTGGAATATGGAAGACTTTACCATTAATTAATTATTTTATTTTATTAATTTTAGGTTGACCTATACCAAGGTTTACCCAATCAAACGTAGGAGAAAAAAATGAGTGATGCATGATCCTTTCCTAGGTCTCTACCATGAAACCAACATTACTCCATTTAGTTGCTACTATAAACATAAAGGTTCATGAATCAGATCATAGGATTCCCTAATTACCAATGTATCATCTAGTCTCTAGTATTCATAGTGCTTTCTGAACTTTATTGACACTGTTTACCTACTAACCGATGTAACCTCAGCTGTTCCAAACTTCAAACTCCATATTATCCCTCAACAAGACATCAAATACCAATCTATCATGACTCCCTCCCCACAAAGTGTACCCCTCTTGGGATGGAAATGTGATAATAGAGATAATGACCCTAGAGTCCCAACTATACTAGGCCCCAGGATGGTGACTAGCACCAAGGGTATAAAAAACAAACAGATGGGACGCATTACCCTCGATGAGAACACATACATAAGAAAGATATAAGACAGACACCAACCAACTCATTCTTAGTATAAAATATAAAATAAAACCCAAGTACACATATGTAATTTCATGAAAAACTAATGCAATGGAAAATTAAGATTGCAAGCTAAGGGAAAGTAAAATGGTTATGACCACAAATCCGGAGTAGCTCCTATAAAACCCGCAAGATCGTAGTAACCAGTCTAATCTCCATCCTTTTTCAAGTTACCTAAAAATAGTTTTTATAACATAGGGTGAGTATAATAGTATACTTAGAAGGATCCTCCACATATCCTCTCATGATAAAGTAAAGAAATCATTCGAAAGCATAGTGAACAAGAAGTGAAATTAACTTATCACATAAACAGGTATACTAAGTTCCCAACCTCACCATCACTACTCCCACCTAGTATTTCATTCAAGAGTATATAATATACTAAATAATGTCTAGGTTACTCCACTACCACTTCCCCACTGGTTTCCCCTATGCCCAAATACCGCATGTCTTGAGAATCTTTCTCCAAAATTCTAACTCGAACGCCCCAAGATGAATCACCACAACATATACCTCATGCAACATAATATCCATGTCCACATAGCCAAAGTAACCAGGTAGTTTTCTGGATCCACCACATCTCGTACAATATGTATCATATTTTGGGTATTATACCTCAATCCATTGGATCCCATACACAGAGGAAGGGCCCTCAAGCCATCATAACCTATAATAGTCTTTATGAATTGATATGTATAATATATCTGTATGAAATAACCACAAGAAATTATAGACCTCTACACAGATATTTTAAGACATTAACAATCATGCATACCAGTATAAGTTACTAATAATAGAAGAGTGTGGGGTAATTGGGGGTAGTAATCCATCCATCCTCTCACTGAGATGTTGGGGAAAACACCCCTAGGGCTCATAATCCTTGGGGTGTTAGTTTCCCTAACCGATAGGGTGGCATGGAATATATAAACACAAAAAGTATAGGATATAATATATCTCACATTCACAATATGAGAAAAAACTAGTCTTACACTCAATTGTAGCTAACATGTCTTGGACTCCCAGTGGCCACAACTAATACTAGACATTCTATAAGAACACCAACATTTAATGTGCTAAATTGAGTCATAATATATATTATTTCGGTTTCACTTTACATTAATTCATTATTTAACCATTAATTTACCATTACCATTTCCTCATTAAATTTTTTTATCATTCCAACCATGATCCTTTCCCTCCAGGCATAACCAAACTGGGTCTACAGTACCTCATAAGTATAACCTCAACACTTCTTCCCAACAATCTCCAACCCCATCGCATCAACACTATTTATTCAATACTTTATTGAAAACACATTAACATTACATAATTCCAAACATTCTAGAAAATCATGCTAAGCAACCAAACACAAGGGGCTCAACACGGTGAGTAGATAGACTACCTGTCGAGTCTTTTCCACCTATAGTTGGAGTGTATACCTATCAATCATCTAGAATCTAAACATAGAAAGAAGATGAAATTATTCATGCATCATCACCTCTTTTTTAAGGAGGGTAAGAAATATCATCTTCCTCAAGTAGTGGGAATGGTAAAATAGATAAACAAATAACAGGTTCAATAGAAACCAATTTTAAATCAATAGGTAAACCCAAATTCAACCTATTGCATCATCCCTACTGTCCACCCCCCCCCCCCCCCCAACACCCAATTACTCAAAAAAATCAATATCAAAAAAATATTTCTTTAAATCCTAAAGAATTAAATTCAGTTTTAATGGATTGAAACATCATTGAAATCAATGTATGTCTTTCTATCCATCTCTAACTATTTTCCAAATCCAATTTGGTCATCAGAAGTTATCAAATATATTACATTAATTTGCATGCCTCAATAGTAAAACCACTAGTTAATCATTAATATTTATTCATAAAAACTATTAAATTTAATCCTAAGAATATTAACCAAGATATCACATGTGATAGTGGTAGGCACTAAACCCTTATCATCCTTCAGTTTTGGGTTCATGCCCACAAGAATTCTGAACATGATGGGTTTTCACCTAGCTTGAAGGTTGTCATTTTTTAAAAACCGTAGAAATATAGTTTATATAAATTTCCCAAAATAAACATTATGGACATCCTTGAATTAATATTATTCATTAAATAACCTTTTAATAAAGGATTTTAAAATAACTTTTTCCATAATGACTAAATATTTTTTTTCATTATTAAAATTCCTTAAATATTCATATTAACCCTAATTGTTATCATTACCAATATAATCATATATATAAAATATAAAGGCATTATTACTTATATAACATTTCCACCAAAAATATACTTTCCAAAAATTTCTCCAAACTCTAATTAATCTTTGCAGACACTAATCATATCAAACATAAAAAGGGTATTTAATTCAATCAAATTATGATCATCCTTAATCTCCCAACCCATTATGGTGTCCATAACTCTTAAGTGAAATAATACACATATGATTCTAAAATTCAACATTGTACGTAGATGTTTCATTATTCTTATAACCAGAATAACATTTCTAAAAAAATTATAACATTTATTTTTTTGAATCATAACATTCAAATGCTTATCTGTTTTATTTCATCATAGATCCTTATTTTTCTTGGATTTATCCTTTATAGTTGGGAATTGATTTAGATAATTAATATGCTCCAAAAATTTATGATAATGAACTATAAATGAATCCTTAGTATGGAATTTATTTCCTTCCATTATACTCTACATTTTTTGTAACAGCCCAAGATTTTATAAAAAAATATTCTTTTTAATTTTATTAATGTCTTGTGTTGTACGCTACACCAAAAGGAGCTTGCACAACACGCATCTTTGACTTGCCTTGCATTACACGCAATCGCAACCTTCCTCGATAGCGTGTGTGGTACGTAATACTGAGTTTCACGAAACAATGATATGCTATTAAAATATTATTAAAACTAGCCGTTATGATAACCACTTTTTAAAATTCTGTAAATCTTATTTTTCAAAATGAACTTCATTCTTGGATTCGGAGTATCGAATTTGGCCTAAGGTGAAATTTTGGTACTTTTCGGATAACTTTCATATTCTGATGAATAGTGAAAATTACTAAATTATAATTAAAAACAAATTTTTTAATCGAAATAATTAATAGTGATAAATCATTAATTTGAGTGGTTTTAAAGTATATTTAGAATATATTTTTACAATTTAATACAATTTTGGTCATTGGATGTAATTTCACATTTAAACTAGACATAAACAAGTGTCAATCTTTTGATAGATATTGTTTCTTAAAAACACGCTATTTGTTTTAACAGCGGGATTTAATTATAAAATTAATTAATGCAACTTTTATGTAATGAATTTGGTAAAATAGACTTCATTCTTGAATTTGGAATATGAAATATAGCTTGGGATGAAATTTTGGCACTGTTCTGAAAAACATCAATTTTTGATGAATAGTGAAACTACTAAGTGGTAGTTAAAAAAACTGAATTTTTCATAAAACTTAATTTTACCGCTTCTGTGAATGGAATTTCAAAAATCCGACAGACACGGTTAATATCAAGGACTAAAATGTGGTTCAATGAGATGAAAATAATTTTTGGTGAATAGTAACTTTTTACTTTTTTTACCACGGTTAATAGTAAATAGGGTAACTAAGGGTAAATATGATATTACTATTACCCTAACACGTGTCCTAATCCTATTGGACAAGTGTATTTCGACCAAAAACAAACTTAGGAATAAAATATGACCATTTAGGCCCACTTGGGTTAGATTAGGACATTTATTATTAATTTATTTAATGAAAGGTTAAAATAGTTAAAATCAAAGTTTAATAAGTAAAGCATTTTTAATATGTGGTTATATATACGATAAATTCGATTGTAAATATTAATTAGAAAGCTAAAAAGATTTCCTACATGATGGTATTTTATTTGTAATTTTTAGACATCAAATAATTTAATTTATTTATGACACAACGATGATGCAGTAATTATCTTATTAATGAAATATTGACATAATTGATGTTATAAACACCAAAATAAATGTAATTTGAAAATTTTTATGAATTCCACTAATTTTATAGGTTAATATGATATATTAATGTTGATTTAATCAACTTGGTTCGAACATTTAATTCTGTTATGACTTTCACAAAAATCATATATCAAATAGTGTCAAAATTGACACAAAATAGTTTTTAAATCAAATATTATATTATTAATTGTTATTTTATTCCTAAAAATCTAAGGTTCGGCCAAATGACTTAGATAAGGATATATATATTAATAATAAACAATTTGGGGTTCGTTTGGCATGTTATAGTAAGTGTATTAACCATATAGTGAAAGAAAACAAAAAGACATGGTAAAAGTTAAATTATTTAACTTAGAGTTAAATCTAATTGATAAGGTTAAAATAATATCCTAAACTTGTCTAAATTCTATTGGTTGATAGGATTTTGACCCATACCCACTTTAGCTTCGAAATAAGACCCTTTGGAACCATTATAAACCGATTTTGACTTTAATATAAAATAATATTTTGAGATATTCCTAAGGTGCCCCTCTCCTCCCCTATAAAAGGACACCTCCTCCCCCTCCTCCTCACTCCAATTTGAGCACTCAAGCTCGGCCAACCCCTGCCAAAATCTCTTCTCCACTTCCCTAGCAACATCCTAGAGGTTCTGGTCTTCCTCAAAGACCAATTATAGTGCCCTAAGAGGAGGTCTCAAAGAGGCACTTCAAAGAAGAGGTAATTACCGTTACCAATTCTTTCATCTTTATTTCTTCTTCCACTTCTTCTTCTTAGGTTGTTTCATTATGAAATAATAACATCAGTATCACTCATATACTGATATGTTATTATAAGTATGAGACAACCCTATTTCACCATCTATCCATCCTACGGAAAAAGAAATCACCGCGCGTGCGTACGTACGGAATACCGTCTCCACGCCGTGGTGTAATCTATTTTCCACCACCACCTTACATGGATGGGTATAATGGTGTAATGAATAACTATAAATAGTTATTACAACATCATATTGATTCTGATATATTGTATAATCCACTCCAATTCAATTCAATATTTATAGAAATGATATCATCGCTCGTGCATACGTACGGACTACCGACTCCACGACGCGATGAGATTCATTCTCCATGTTAACCATTTAAGAATGATAATAATGTATATATAAGAAATAATAATGAAATATATGACATTATAAAGCTACTGGATTTATGTATATATATACATATGTATGTCATCTACTTACTTCCATTTCAAGACAATAAGGAAAGAAAAACAGCGTTCATGCGTACGTACGGACTACCGTCTCCATGAACGGTGTTTTTCATTTTATTTATCTATCTATTATATATATATATATACTGAATATATATGATATATAAATCATATTTTATATTCTGGAAGTAAGTAAATCATGATATAAGTAATAATGATGTCAAGAACAACAAGTCAAAACACCTACGATAAATGAAACGATTTTACCCAAAACGCTTCTTTAACATGGAATTTACAAAAGAACGGGTAATCTAATGTCATAAGTGAACCATATATGATATCATAACAATGAATATGATTCTGTAATATGTCAATGACATTATTTAAATCATTATACAGGAGGTTCGGACACATACGAAGCAAATCGGACCTAAGGTAAGGGAAATATCACAATCTCATTTTTATCCGAGATTGTTTATTCGTAAGTATTTACTGGGGTGTATTTTATCATCCACATCCATGTTTCATCAATATGTAATATTACTTCCATCCACCTACAATTTTTTAAATCCATTTTTACCCTTCGGTGAGTTTTTAGTAAAAGAAATGAAAGGAATCTTTTGTCGTTTTTCGTACGAGGTACTTTTTGACTTTTCCGAAAAAAATACGAAGAATGTTTTTTTTAACATATACAGCATGAATGGATTTTTAAAACATTATTTCCAAGAAGCTTCCTTTAAAAGTTTTCAAGTTTATTTTTAATCAACTTCTTTTATTTTAAAGTTTTATGACATGTTATGAAAGGAAAAATGTTTTTGAAGTGGAAAGGATATTTTCCTCAAGAATGAAGTTCATGTATTTCATCAAAATTATTTTCCATCTAAGATAATAAAAAGGGTTCTGTTTTTATCCCTATTATTACATTGATTTGATCATGTTGTGATGGAATTATTTTTATTAATTCCTTTTTCTTATATGAATTGATTTATGATGTCATGATGTTTCAAGAATCCCATTTTGTTACATGTGTTATGCGATGATGTATGATTTATGATTATGTGGCACACATAAGAAAGGATTCATTATAAGATGGGTGGGACCTATATCTCCCTCCAATGCATTGGGTAAAGATTTTATATCTCATGAGATAGACATGGCTGGAACGGAAGGTTATTTCGGTTCAGTGATACAGGACTGAAACGAGGAGTGAACTCGGTTCAGAAAGGGACTTTGTCCACTAAGATAGTATTGGCAATAAGTCATGACTAACAAGAAATGATTTTCCATGATTATGTGTGCATGCCACAAAGTTTCAAGTTTCATGTTATGATTATGGGGATCTCATTTTCACTTCTATGATTTATCCCATGTTATGATATTATGAGCTCTTTTGCAGGTTAAGATTTCCAAAAGCTATGTTCTTATGTATATGATGTGATTGATTTTTCTTTTGTTTACCCTTACTGAGCATTTGAGCTCACCCTTTTATGTTTTATTTTCCCCAGGAGATAAAGAAAGGTTTTAGGTATAAAAAAAAGAAGATCTTTATGGGAGATGTTGAAGATCTTTCACCACGATTAGAAGATTACATTCCGAGTTTCCAAAGACACTAAACTATTACGATCCTTGTGTGTGTGTGTTTTTGTTATGTACTAAGTATTCCGCAAAAGTAATGTAATGTCCATGTACGTCAGGCTTAGGGTCTCTACAGTTGGTATCAGAGGAAAGGTTTAGTCAACCTTTGGAAACTAGGATGCGAAAACGTTAGTGAGATCCCTAGAGATATTTCTAACGTATGTCTAGGGATGTCCCTAAGGATAAGTATACGTATAAGATATAGTCCTAGAACTACGGTAACGATCATATAATTTAACCTAAGATATTAGATATTGAGGATACTCTCCCTTTATTATGTTGTTTTCCCTAGCATGATTTTTGCCTCTCACACTATTCTTTTTGGGTTTAGACGATGGCTGGAACCCGAAGGAACCGTGTTGATCAATGCAATGGACAATGCAATGATTGCCCTCCTGAACAAACAAAAGTTATGGGGGATGGAGTGCAAAATCTTATTGCTATACTTACACAAGCTATGAATCATTCTGGACTTCCAAATGAGCAGAGAAGGGAACAATATTCTATTGAGTCCTTCATGAGGCAACGTCCACCTTCTTTCAGTGGGACTTCTGATCCACTTGTTGCTGAACAATGGATCAGTACCACTGAAAAGATATTTTCAGTTCTTCACTGTTCTGAACATGATAAAGTCATCTTACCAGTATATCGTTTGGAAGGTGAAGCTGATCAATGGTGGAATCTTATCAAGAATACGAGGCCAAGAGATGAAATTGAGTCCATGGAATGGGACGAGTTCAATAACTTGTTTTTCAGTAAGTACTTCCCTCGTATTCTTCGAACAAAGATGGAAAAGGAGTTTCTTGAGCTGAAGCAGAAGGATGATGAATCTGTTGGTATATACGAAGCGAATTTTACAAGACTTGCAAGGTATGCATCTGGAATTATCATCCAACCTGAAAGTAAAGTTGATCGATTTTTCAGTGGCTTAAAACCAAGTCTTCGAAGGGCATTATCTATAAGAGACTTCAGTAGCTATGAAGAAATTGTGTGTTGTGCTATCAAGGTAGAAATGGAAGTTGGTGTTACATATCCATCTCATGGTTTTGACAAGAAACGAAAGATGGAGTTCAAGGAGAAATCTCAGAATAATGGTGAAAAGAAGATGAATGTTTCCTTATGCACAAAGTGTGGAAAGAAGCATGGTGGAGATTGTCTTAAAGGGACTAGAAAATGTTTTAAGTGTGGAAAAGAAGGTCATCGAGCAGCTGAGTGTCGAAGTAATGGAAAAAGGGTTTCTAATGATGTGAATAAAGCAAACACTGCAGAGAACGCACCGCCAACACTTCAATGCTTCAAGTGCAAGGAAATGGGGCATTATGCTAATAATTGCCCTAATCCAAGGGTTAGTGATGATCAACATGAGCAACCACTGAAGGCAAAGGACAAAGGGAAATCACATGCGATCACTATTGGCAATGTTGAATATGACAACGATGTGGTGGAATGATTAAGTGTTTATGTAATGGGATTCCAAAATAATGTTGTATCATTGAGTATTGCAATATTTATTGATGTGGTATTCAAAGTGATTGAGATATTTTCTGGAAATAAGATGATATGCGCATAATGAAGACGAGAAAATGAAATGTTTAATAGTATTAATGAGCTCATGATTGATATAAGGACTAAGTGATATCATGGTTTGAGTATATAGAATTTTGAGGATTTTGGTATGTGGAAAGTGTTAACTTTTAACTGCACTCATGTTTTCACTAAGGTATTCAAGAGAATACGCGATTAAGGACTTTGAATGTTTGGAATGTGACCAACAAGACATATCTTATGATATTTGGGGATCAACGACAGTATTAAATCTCTGGTAATCGTTTTTACTATGTTATGAGAGTGTACTGCAGTATTATGGATAAGCCTAAAGATTGGAATGGATTATGTTGGACATAAGTTAGTATTGTTTAAGGATAGAAGTTTTTTCGATATTATTGATGGGATTTTATGGTAATATAGTTTTAGAAAAAGGACAACCTGCAGGACGGGCGACAGCCCATCGCTTCGGACAAGGCTGTAGGAATCGAACCCACAACCGAAGTGCGACTGGCCTTTATCGCCTACCACTGGCCTACAGGAAGTCCCTGTTTAGTAGAAACTAGTGTTATTATATTAAGCAGTATGATATATGAAGTATAAGCCCATTTTAGGAACCATATATGATTAATCCCACTATAGATCGACTTATGTATATAAATTTTGCTAACCTTTTGAGACAGATGGAATGACCCGTCATTCTATCACATGATCTTCTCACACTTCACGAATAACAAATTCAACTTCATTTATTTAAGAGATGAAGTGGAAATTGTTAAAGGCACGAACAACAGTGAGATTGTACCAAAATAATGTAAGTATTTATTAAAATTCAAATTCTTTAACTTTAGGGAAATGATCTTGAAAACCAAAAATGTTGTCCTAGTTCTCTTATACCTGATGAATCAGATGGTACCTTAGATCGTCACAAATTTATGGATTTGTGATTACTGGCTTTTCCATAGCCATGTTCTCTACCACTCTCCATCAGAACATGATGGTTAGATTTCTCTTCCATATCCATATTTTCACCTATGTGGAAACCCAATGATTAGTTTATTTGGGTAACCGTTACGTTTCATACTTTTGTTTTTAAAGATTGGTTTTGACATTCCTTTTTACGATGTGGGTTTCTATTAAAGAAACTTTCGAATAGTAAACCATTTATAACCCCGACAAATTTCGAGGGCGAAATTCATTTTAAGGGGGGTAGAATGTAACAGCCCAAGATTTTATAAAAAATATTCTTTTTAATTTTATTAATGTCTTGTGTTGTACGCTACACCAAAAGGAGCTTGCACAACACGCATCTTTGACTTGCCTTGCATTACACGCAATCGCAACCTTCCTCGATAGCGTGTGTGGTACGTAATACTGAGTTTCACGAAACAATGATATGATATTAAAATATTATTAAAACTAGCCGTTATGATAACCACTTTTTAAAATTCTGTAAATCTTATTTTTCAAAATGAACTTCATTCTTGGATTCGGAGTATCGAATTTAGCCTAAGGTGAAATTTTGGTACTTTTCAGATAACTTTCATATTCTGATGAATAGTGAAAATTACTAAATTATAATTAAAAACAACTTTTTTAATCGAAATAATTAATAGTGATAAATCATTAATTTGAGTGGTTTTAAAGTATATTTAGAATATATTTTTACAATTTAATACAATGTTGGTCATTGGATGTAATTTCACATTTAAACTAGACATAAACAAGTGTCAATCTTTTGATAGACATTGTTTCTTAAAAACACGCTATTTGTTTTAACAGCGGGATTTAATTATAAAATTAATTAATGCAACTTTTATGTAATGAATTTGGTAAAATAGACTTCATTCTTGAATTTGGAATATGAAATATAGCTTGGGATGAAATTTTGGCACTGTTCTGAAAAACATCAATTTTTGATGAATAGTGAAACTACTAAGTGGTAGTTAAAAAAACTGAATTTTTCATAAAACTTAATTTTACCGCTTCTGTGAATGGAATTTCAAAAATCCAACAGACACGGTTAATATCAAGGACTAAAATGTGGTTCAATGAGATGAAAATAATTTTTGGTGAATAGTAACTTTTTACTTTTTTTACCACGGTTAATAGTAAATAGGGTAACTAAGGGTAAATATGATATTACTATTACCCTAACACGTGTCCTAATCCTATTGGACAAGTGTATTTCGACCAAAAACAAACTTAGGAATAAAATATGACCATTTAGGCCCACTTGGGTTAGATTAGGACATTTATTATTAATTTATTTAATGAAAGGTTAAAATAGTTAAAATCAAAGTTTAATAAGTAAATCATTTTTAATATGGGGTTATATATAAGATAAATTCGATTGTAAATATTAATTAGAAAGCTAAAAAGATTTCCTACATGATGGTATTTTATTTGTAATTTTTAGACATCAAATAACTTAATTTATTTATGACACAACGATGATGCAGTAATTATCTTATTAATGAAATATTGACATAATTGATGTTATAAACACCAAAATAAATGTAATTTGAAACTTTTTATGAATTCCACTAATTTTCTAGGTTACTATGATATATTAATGTTTATTTAATCAACTTGGTTCGAACATTTAATTCTGTTATGACTTTCACAAAAATCATATATCAAATAGTGTCAAAATTGACACAAAATAGTTTTTAAATCAAATATTATATTATTAATTGTTATTTTATTCCTAAAAATCTAAGGTTCGGCCAAATGACTTAGATAAGGATATATATATTAATAATAAACAATTTGGGGTTCGTTTGGCATGTTATAGTAAGTGTATTAACCATATAGTGAAAGAAAACAAAAAGACATGGTAAAAGTTAAATTATTTAACATAGAGTTAAATCTAATTGATAAGGTTAAAATAATATCCTAAACTTGTCTAAATTCTATTGGTTGATAGGATTTCGACCCATCCCCACTTTAGCTTCGAAATAAGACCCTTTGGAACCATTATAAACCGATTTTGACTTTAATATAAAATAATATTTTGAGATATTCCTAAGGTGCCCCTCTCCTCCCCTATAAAAGGACACCTCCTCCCCCTCCTCCTCACACCAATTTGAGCACTCAAGCTCGGCCAAACCCTGCCAAAATCTCTTCTCCACTTCCCTAGCAACATCCTAGAGGTTCTGGTCTTCCTCAAAGACCAATTCTAGTGCCCTAAGAGGAGGTCTCAAAGAGGCACTTCAAAGAAGAGGTAATTACCGTTACCAATTCTTTCATCTTTATTTCTTCTTCCACTTCTTCTTCTTAGGTTGTTTCATTATGAAGTAATAACATCAGTATCACTCATATACTGATATGTTATTATAAGTATGAAACAACCCTATTTCACCATCTATCCATCCTACGGAAAAAGAAATCACCGCGCGTGCGTACGTACGGAATACCGTCTCCACGCCGTGGTGTAATCTATTTTCCACCACCACCTAACATGGATGGGTATAATGGTGTAAAGAATAACTATACATAGTTATTACAACATCATATTGATTCTGATATATTGTATAATCCACTCCAATTCAATTCAATATTTATAGAAATGATATCATCGCTCGTGCGTACGTACGGACTACCGTCTCCACGACGCGATGAGATTCATTCTCCATGTTAACCATTTAAGAATGATTATAATGTATATATAAGAAATAATAATGAAATATATGACATTATAAAGCTACTGGATTTATGTATATATATACATATGTATGTCATCTACTTACTTCCATTTCAAGACAATAAAGAAAGAAAAACAGCGTTCATGCGTACGTACGGACTACCGTCTCCATGAACGGTGTTTTTCATTTTATTTATCTATCTATTATATATATATATATACTGAATATATATGATATATAAATCATATTTTATATTCTGGAAGTAAGTAAATCATGATATAAGTAATAATGATGTCAAGAACAACAAGTCAAAACACCTACGATAAATGAAACGATTTTACCCAAAACGCTTCTTTAACATGGAATTTACAAAAGAACGGGTAATATAATGTCATAAGTGAACCATATATGATATCATAACAATGAATATGATTCTGTAATATGTCAATGACATTATTTAAATCATTATACAGGAGGTTCGGACACATACGAAGCAAATCGGACCTAAGGTAAGGGAAATATCACAATCTCATTTTTATCCGAGATTGTTTATTCGTAAGTATTTACTGGGGTGTATTTTATCATCCACATCCATGTTTCATCAATATGTAATATTAATTCCATCCACCTACAATTGTTTAAATCCATTTTTACCCTTCGGTGAGTTTTTAGTAAAAGAAATGAAAGGAATCTTTTGTCGTTTTTCGTACGAGGTACTTTTTGACTTTTCCGACAAAAATACGAAGAATGTTTTTTTTAACTTATACAGCATGAATGGATTTTTAAAACATTATTTCCAAGAAGCTTCCTTTAAAAGTTTTCAAGTTTATTTTTAATCAACTTCTTTTATTTTAAAGTTTTATGACATGTTATGAAAGGAAAAATGTTTTTGAAGTGGAAAGGATATTTTCCTCAAGAATGAAGTTCATGTATTTCATCAAAATTATTTTCCATCTAAGATAATAAAAAGGGTTCTGTTTTTATCCCTATTATTACATTGATTTGATCATGTTGTGATGGAATTATTTTTATTAATTCCTTTGTCTTATATGAATTGATTTATGATGTCATGATGTTTCAAGAATCCCATTTTGTTACATGTGTTATGCGATGATGTATGATTTATGATTATGTGGCACACATAAGAAAGGATTCATTATAAGATGGGTGGGACCTATATCTCCCTCCAATGCATTGGGTAAAGATTTTATATCTCATGAGATAGACATGGCTGGAACGGAATGTTATTTCGGTTCAGTGATACAGGACTGAAACGAGGAGTGAACTCGGTTCAGAAAGGGACTTTGTCCACTAAGATAGTCTTGGCAATAAGTCATGACTAACAAGAAATGATTTTCCATGATTATGTGTGCATGCCACAAAGTTTCAAGTTTCATGTTATGATTATGGGGATCTCATTTTCACTTCTATGATTTATCCCATGTTATGATATTATGAGCTCTTTTGCAGGTTAAGATTTCCAAAAGCTATGTTCTTATGTATATGATGTGATTGATTTTTCTTTTGTTTACCCTTACTGAGCATTTGAGCTCACCCTTTTATGTTTTCTTTTCCCCAGGAGATAAAGAAAGGTTTTAGGTATAAAAAAAAGAAGATCTTTATGGGAGATGTTGAAGATCTTTCACCACGATTAGAAGATTACATTCCGAGTTTCCAAAGACACTAAACTATTACGATCCTTGTGTGTGTGTGTTTTTGTTATGTACTAAGTATTCCGCAAAAGTAATGTAATGTCCATGTACGTCAGGCTTAGGGTCTCTACATTTTTCCTTAGCAATTATTTTCTTTACAACTTTATAAATAATTTTCTCATTCCGTAGATACACAATCCTTTTAATATAACACACCATATATTTAAAATAGATAATTAATTTAAATCATCTATTAAATTAAATCAACATGGTTTTTGAAGAAAATTTTAATTATTCTAAGTATATCCCTCAGGAGTGTCAAACCAAGTGCATAGTATGGCCCATTTTCGTGTATGAGGTGATGATTGGGTCAAGAAAAATTCACACTTTTTTGAGTTATCACCCTAGGGTATCTCTATTCAAGAATAACTTCTACTTTAAGTATCTATAAATGGATGTATTTCATGTAAAAACCATATAATATCCACCTTATCAACACATTAGGATGTTCTTATAAACTTATTCCCCATGTTTATCATAGGTTTATGTTGCCTTATAAATGTTTTTCCTAAATATAGGTACTGAGGTTTCTAATAAACTTCCACTGATCCCAACTATGGAGACCCCTAAACCAGTATAATATTTTTGATTATAAATTCATTATATTAGCATAAGATACATGGAATCACATTACGAAGGAATTAATAGTTCTGTAGTCTTCATAAATTAGATACATACATGATTCCTATATTATATTTCAATACAAAAAATAAAAAATATTTTTTCCTGATAATATCATTATTAAATTTAGAATATTTTTTCATCTATATCATAGTACCCTTGATAAGTTTTTCTTTAAAAAAACAAAATATGTTTGAGGAAAAAATCTCATTAATGTTCAAGTACAATATACGCTATTATGAATAAATGAAGCGTAATCAATAAAGAATGAAAATTTTGTCTGTGTAAATATCTAAACACGCATTACATTTCAATGGTTGAATAGAATAATAAATGGAATTTTAGATAATTAAAAACATATTCCATTTAATAAAAAACATGAATACCATAACTAGAGAAGTTATAATAAATGGTGCAAGGTAAATAATGTAAAAAACATTTCATTTATTCAAAAAACTGGGAATATAATGCACCAATTGATAAAATAATTTTAAAAAATATCATGGATAATAATAATTAAATATTAAATAAACAATATGATTATTTATTTGACTTCATGAATAAGTAAAATGATCCTCTATCATCAATATTTATCCAAAATACAGTTTAAAACTGACTTGTAGAAACCCATTTAAATAATTATGGACAACTGTTTTTTCTCATGATATGTGTTGATGGATCAATGGGCTATTTATAACATAAACCCACCATTGTATTAAATTTTTATATAATTACATATATATAAAATAATCCATTGAATCCATAATAAATGTGTCTTATAACCAAATATCTATGTTGTGTGCATAATATAAATTTACCAATATTTTCCTAGATAATCCTATGACTTTCAATATAGAACACCATATGTCTAAATTATATATGGTTTAATAAATGAACACATCCATGATAAATAATATGGATATTTATGATAAATTTAATTTTCAATGATCACAAGAAAGAGAACATTTCATGGGAAATTTATTGACTACAATATTGAATAAAAAAAGTGAATGCCAGTACTATCATTGGTAAAAATAATCTAAAGCCATCCAAATGAAGAATATGGATAATATAAATAAAACATATCCCTAGTGGATTAAATGTAAAATAAATTTCTCTTATCATTGATGAATATAAATACCAATAAAATATAATTGAAAATATTCTTGGGGAAAATATCCATTTCATTTTGAAAATCACCATTTAAAAGATATAACATTTTGAAAATACATTTCATTTAAAATAACATTTAAAAACTAAGAATTTCAAAATTTTAGGATAATATTTTTCATTAAAAATATTCTTTTATACATGAATCGATGATTCAAAGAAATGTTGTCCAGGGCTGTGAATTCCTCATATGTCATACAAGTTTAAAAAAGAACAATTCTTTTTCACAGTAAAAACTTAAGGAAAGCATGTTGTTTGTAAAACGACATGAAGGATAAATTCAAAAAAAATAATGAATAAAAAATTGGAAAATTTTTTTAAAAAATAATTTTAAAAATTTTAAAAACATTTTCGAAATGAATTTTTTAAAACATGGTTTTGGAGAAAAATATATTTTTGACCGAAGAGTAAAATGAAGTCAGATTTTATTAAAACCATTTTCTCAATTTTTGAATACCAAATACTGGTAAAAGGTACTATAATATTCCAATATAATGAATAAATATATGAGAATAAAATAAATTTTTTAATTTGAAATTGATAAAATAATTATCTTCAACTGAAATTTAAGAATAAACAATCTCAATTAGATTGAGATTGTGAAATAAACCCTTAAAATGACTATAAAATTTAAGTGAGAACTAATCAATGAACTGATTTTTTATATAAACTATAAGAAAATTGGAAACAAAATATAATATAATCATAATTCATTGAACACAGAATCATATAATATCAAAAACAATAAAGAGGTAATATAAGCCGATGAAAATAAATTGAGTTATGAAATTCTATAACACTTGGTAATTTAATCTTTAAGTTACATTAGATGATGTAATATAATTTGAAACATAAAATACCCTGAAATATTAATTAATCATGATATAATATGTCAATGTTTAATTATATACACCATATAAAACAAATTAGATGAATAACATTAAAATATGACTCAGTGAAAAGAAATTGAGATGAAATCCCTTAAAATGTTCGTATTATTAAAGAGTAGTTCAATAAAAGAAATTATGTATCACATGTAAATAAAAATAAAAAATTATAAATAAAACATTAAATAATTTAATTTAATTAACCACATAATCAAATCATGACATAATCAAAGAACTATAAATTTAACCCAATAAAATGAAATTGAGTTATGAAATCCCTTACCACACACTTCTTTTTGGTTGAACATGATTTAATATCATGTATAGTGGTTTTAAAAAAAATTATTAACTTATTATAGAATCATATTAATATTTATATCATCAAATATTATCCTTTTTTAATATCTTGTCACCTATTGGTTAATAATCATTAATTATTTTCATTGTTTCGGGAGTTAATTGCCTTGTTTTCTCAAGCATGTTTTGTCATGAAAGATATGTTTCCTATTAATATTATATAGAATCATCATCTTATTGATAATAATATTTATATAATTATAATATTAAAACATAATTTACAATTTTTTGACTAATCATGAAATATTTTCTAGTGAGATGAAGTATGTTACACTCATAGCATCAGTAGGCCATATGTCTGCATGAGTGATGTTTCTATTTATCAAAGATCCTTGTAGAAATGAGGTATGTAATATATTATCTTTAAATGATGATAGAAATATCATAAATTCCACATAATGTCTTTAAATATACTTATATATATCATCCATGTGGTGTGGTGACAAAAAAAGAGTCACATTGTTTCGGGAAGGCAGTATTTCTCACGTACACGAATGATTTTATCATCTTTCAGTGAGTGAAATGGTAAGAAATAAAATGATATGTATATTATAATTAATAATTTTAAATATGGAATTAATATAATAATTATTTATTTTATATCCCATATATTCATTTACTTTATCCTTATTACCTTCCATGTAAAGCATTAGTGAAAAATAAATCAAATCACTACATGAGGTGGTAGTCTACAGTATACATGAGTAAAGATATATAATCGCATATAGAATGGAATTTATATATATATATATGATACAATTACTCCATACTTATATTTATAATTTATATCTATCATCACACTTAACCGTGAATGTTGATGAAAAAATGAATAACATCGGTTCGTGAGGTGGTGTTTTTCCATACACACAAATAATGATTTCTTAACCCATTAGATAGAGTTAGACATGGTTTTAGGTCCTTAAATTAATTTAAAAACCCCTAAATTTATTTAAGATAATAATTTTATTATATAATCATGTTTTAATAAGAATATATGGGGGTGGAGGAATAAATAAAATAAAGATTCTTATTGAAGAAAGTTACCTTTTCTTTGAGTATCTTCCTTATGTTTTCACTGAATGACTTCCTAGATTAGTTTTCATCCTAAAAAAGGGAATCTTGGAAGAAGTTATGGATGTAGGGAGGTGATTTGGGTTTGTGTTTTCAGAAACGTAAAGATGTGATGGTGTGAATAAGATAGGTTAGTGTGTGGCCATTTAAAAGTTAGGGGAGTGGAACACATGAAGTTATTTGAAATTATTCAATCATACCCATGTTTTTATCATTCAAAAAGATGACAAAATTTGAACATTATCTAACCTAGAAAACATAAGTGAGAAATATGGACATAAAATGCAGGTTGGAAATGTTTTTTTTTATCATTTTTTACACTTATTTTATTAGTTTAACCCATCAATAAATGTATTTGTACCTTAACAACAATAATTAATTTTACTATTTTCACTATTAATTTTGGTATAATATTAAGTTAACCATATTACAAATTATAAATTATTCTAGTTCCAAATATGTGATACTTTTTTTCAAATTAAATTCAATTAAGTGTAAAATTTTAATTTAAAATTAGTTCTACGTTCATGATGAGAAATTTGTTTTTTAATAGGTGAGGGGAGAATTCACCCTTTTTATTAACCACATAAACCCTCCTAACTATTATTGGGAAGAAGGGAACCTATTATATGACCCATAGATCTAGTGGCGATAAACCCATAAAACATGACCCACAAAAATGGCCCATAGACCCATGACCCAAAGGGCCTGACTCGTGCCTGAACTGTGCCTCCACCCCATGTTCCCTAGATGTCATGCCTCCATTCCACCTGGAATAGAGCCAGACATCCATCACCTCTTTCGAAAGTTGTCACAGTCCACCGACAACCACTGTTCCACTATAGATCCCCTTTTCCTCTAACTGTTTCCACCATGGATAAATTTATATATATAATTGAACTAATTTTAATTTGAAACCAATTTAAAGTTTAATTTATCTTTAAAAAAATTAATCAAAAATGATGTTTTCAATTTAAATTTAATATTTTCCACAATTCATTAAAAATATTTTTTTAATATAAATCCCATAAATTAACCATAAGATAAATTTGATATGATGATTTCAAAAATTATATAAATTTTATCAATTTTTTTTTGAAAATTGGTAAATTTTAATTTTGAATTATGTGTGAAAATAATGATTAATACATCTTTTAGAAAAATACATTTTTAGAGAAAATTTCTTTTTCATTTAAATGATTTTTATTTTATTATTAATAAATAGATATCCATAATTTTTATAATTTAGTTTGTAGTATTCATATAATCCAATTTAATTTCTAGGTTATAATGGTATAATGTATTACTGTCAATTTTGACGTAGGTTTGCGTATTATGTATGATATCAATGAACATAAATTTAATGAAATATATTTTTTGGATTGTTAAGATCGATGTTGTGTGTCACAGACACTACTGAATACAATTTTATTATTTTATAATTTTATGATGTTATTTTAAATGATTAAAATTATTACATACATAAAATAATTATTAGAAAATAAAAAATCAATTAATTTAGCCAAAAATAAACCCATAAATGTTGATATAAAATTTTTTATAATACTCACACTAACTCATTCGAAACCAACTCTTCATTCTAAAAAAATTGAATTTGAATAACTATAATTTAAAAATTTTAACATGAATGTAAATATATGATTAATCCCATGAGAGCCTCATTTAATTATTCATAAAAAAAATCTAAAACCTATTTTCATGAATTAATTATAATTAATTAATACTTTTAGAAAAAACATAAAAAATATTTAAAAAAATGTGAAACAAACATAAGAATAAAAAAATGAGAAACGTAGCATATTTTAATATTTATAACAACCTACTGAAACTAACATTATCACATAGGTGAATGTGAATACATAGGTGTTTTTCACATATGTTATTTGATCATATGGGTGAATTATATATGTATCCAAAATTTCCATTTCTAAATATAAAACATACCATAATTTAAATAGGTATGTGAATATATCTTCAATGAATATTTTCATATTTAAAAAGTCACTTATAAATAAATATTAATGAATATTAATTCATGTATCCAATATTCAACATATCTAAAAATCACATTTCTACAATAATAAATAAGCACATTCACATATCCAAAATTGAGAAATCTATTAGTTGAATTTCTTATCAAAATTTAAGCCTAAATAAAAACTTAAAAATGGTATAACCAACTTTATAAATAGTTGAATTATATTAATAATATTTAATTATTTCTACAAATAATCAATAATATCGTTAATCAGACCTCTATATATAATGTTATCATTCAAATACTTTATAAAAATAGTTTTGATAAACTATATAATTCTGAAAGAAAACATTTTACAATTTCTAACATAATTTTAGACATAATAAAGATAGATACATAATTTTATGTCATATTATTAAATTTATATAATCTTGTTATCTTTATAACCCATTAAGAATCACTTAATTTAATGTTATTGATCCTTTTAAAACTGAAATAAGAAAAAGATAGTTGAATCTATAAACTTGTCTATGTGGTTCTAAATTTGGATGTGTTTATTTTTATTTGGATACATAGTTATGTATTTTGCTTAATTGGAAATGATAAATTTCCAACAAGAGAGTTGTAAAATACTTATATGGATGAAATTTAATGATCCCAGATGGCTTATTTTACCATGGAACATTTCACAAAACATATAGAACATGTCATTATAAATCAGAACATCAAATCAAAATATATATTTTGTAAATAAATATATGATTTAATCAAGAAACATACGTCAATCAAAACAGAGTAATAAAATTATAGTTATAAGACACAAAGTATTAATAATTTTAAAAGAGATATAACTAATAAATTAATGTGATGATTATAACAAAAAGTGGTTCAGGGATCCACTAAAGATGTCAAACATAATAAACATATTGTTACGGCCTTGTTCAAATATTTTATATCAAAATAGGTGAAGAATATTCCAATACCATATATAGTATGACTCATGAGAGATATAGATAAAATTCTTAGATATTTTTATCATCCCCAACCTATCACAAATTAAGTCTAATTAATTTGCCATAAATGGATTGAATAAACTATAAAATAAAAAAAACATTCATTAGTAATCAATAATCATATGTATTGAAATAACACATATATTAATTTTCAATAATTTTTTAAACAATAAATATAATATTGTGGTTATCTAGGAGAATATAATAAAATCAACATAAATACAATGAGGTATTTAAAATGTAATAAGAAGTATCATTATTAAATAAATAGTGATATGGTGGTATAAATGGTATTTTAAAAGATTTAGTTCATCTATAAATGATTTTAATTCAGTGTAGTAGTTTATAATGGTAGGAGACTAATGTAATGGTATGATAATTTGTCATTATGTTTTATGAGGAGCATATATATTTTCCAAATAATATCCCCCGGGACTGTCTATCTAGGTGTGTGAACTTATACCCACTTATTATGCTCCAAGTGATGATTGACTTGAAAATGAACCTTCTATTTCCATTTTAATTTCTTCTAATCTCATATTTTACATGTCCACATCCACTATAATGAATCAAAATTGGTATTTAATTTCTAGGAAAATTAAAAAAAATCTCTATTCTCCAAAATATAGAATTTTTAGGAATTATGATTTTTTAGGTTACCGATATGTCATTTCACCGAAGGTATGTTATATGTGTCCCAATTTTATTTTAGCCACTCTTTAGCTAGTATATCATAAGTGAATGGTTGATCCATAAGGAATAGATGAGTGTGTGAATTCAATTGCATTTGAAATTAACTCAGTGAAGGATGCTGAATTTAGAGTGGGATTTTTTTTATTACGACAACCATTTTGATTACTGAAATAAAGATTAACAGTTAAATGTAAATAAAAAAAAGTGTTATTTAATTTGGTTGATAGAAAAATGTGGTTGTTGGGGATATGGTGATTATGGAGGTTATACGAACTTCTTTTTAGGTTTTTCTGTTCATAATAACCCAACACTCCGGGTTCCAATTGTGACAAGTTTCCCTTGGTCTGATAAACTATGTATGGAACCAAAGAAACTGACTCCTTGGTCTAGTTGTTAGTGTTTCACAATTTTCTATTTATATCAGACCATTTTTGAGTTTATGAATACTTCCAATGATCATGAAGGTATTCATCATTATTCTTCCTTTGAGTCCCGAAAAATTATTCCCTTGGTCTGGCCTAGAATTTTCAGTGATAAAAAATGATTGAATAAGCATAATAAGAATTAAACAAAACAAACACAAACATAACAATTAATACAAAATACAATACTCTTATATCATCCACAGCCCCAAAACACAGGGTGTTTGTGTTACACATGGATGAAAATATGACAACAGAACCTCTGTTACAAAATGTAGTCATCAAAAAAATTTCTAGGAGAGGTGAAATATTTGGTAGAAATGAGGAGTAGCATAAAAATAGTAGCATGATAGTTGGGAAGTGGAACCTCCTGCCTTCGAATATTGAATAATGACTCCTCAAACCAGAGTCCAAGTCCTCAATTTATTGAAAACAAATTACACGTCATGTATTCAAAGTAAACGCTGTGTAGTTTCATCAATGCACTCTTGTCATCGTTTTCCTCTGGTAAGTGGCCATCTATGCTACCCATGACATCTGATGCATCAATGGTCGGTTGGTGGAGGGTACACAGCGTTTTATACCACCTCTCATGGCATATAGTCTCTGGAAAATGCCACCAACCGCATCTAGAATCCTATACACTGTGGGTAGGTATGACCCACAGGGCGTATCATCTCTATTCTAGTGACTTGGGTGTGTACTCATCCAGGTGATCTGTGTCTGAGTCTAAATGTACACTGTGTGTAGGTATATACATGTTGTGTAGTTGGGAATTTTTCTCAGAGTTCTCCCAGTTTCTGTGGTTGGACAAAAAAACCCTAAAAATAAACAAGACCACCAAAATAAAAGTATTTGTCCACTAAGAAATATGTATTTTCGGAAAACATGTTCTTATTTTCCAAAATATATGTGAAACTTTATACACAAAGTAGATGTATCAAACTCCCCCACACTTGCTCATTTTCTTTCCCTCACGGAAATCTCAATATTTAATTAAAAGAGTCTATATTTTAAAAGGAATTCATTCAATTAATCATAAGTGTAAATGATATAGTCATAGGAGAAATCTCTAAAAATGTACAAAATATATTCATGTCATAAGATATTCTAATCATTCCTCATATATAATTCAATTAACTACTTTCATCCTCTTTTAAACACATTTTTTAACCTTTCAAAAATAAGCATGCCACTTGGTGATCTATCTCACCAGTAAATAACACAATCAACACTAAATAAATTTTCAATCAAAGTTATATTCAATAAAAGTTATATACACGCTATACATAGGTTTGCAAGAAATATAGTTCTCTACTTCAAAAAATTTAATTACAAAAATCATGAAGGCTATTCAATAAGGTTCAGATGTCTCTATAGCTAAGGGATGGTAGGTAAAGATGTGAAAAATAAACTCTAAGGCTTGAAAATGGAGGCTAAACTCATTTAATAATAGCGCATGATATTGAAAATAAATCTCAATGTAAATCGTCCACAACAAGTTATTTCAAATGCCCTCATCACCACCATCTCCCTTAGTCAGGTAGGGTTTACAAACTATCAAGTGAGTATAATGTACCCTTTTCTTAATCATTTTTTAATTGAGGAGACAACTTATGAATTCCAAAAAATATGGTTTTGGAACCCTTTCATCCCCTAAATGAACAAGAGGCACTCCCCCACAATTAATTTCATGACTATTCACAAAAATGTGCCATGTACAGTCAATTGCCTCTCTAAATATCTAGTGAATAATCATGAAAAGTTAAAAATAATTAGGGTAGGAAGGTAAATAGGAATTTAATGTGGCTTTATATCAAGGATTTTCATGGTTTTTATGGGATTTAAGAAGATCAAATATATGGTAGCTCTTAAGATAAAAGGTTTTGAAACAATATAATTCCTCCATCAAATTAATGTACTTAAAAAATTATTCAGTTTTATAATATAAAACATTAAAATTTTGGTATTCATGTATATCCTAAGAATCTCTTAATAAATAGGGTATTATAAAGAATACAAAAAAAGGGTTTAGAATACCTCTCGAGAGTGGGAGAAACAAATAAAGAGTCATTCAGGTCGTGACATGCATATAAATGATTATCCTAAAAGTATAATTAGCCGAGGATTACAATTTTCATTTTAAATTATATCGGCAATCATTTTAAAACACTTAAGAACAAAAATAATCCTGAAACCTTAAAAAAATTTACTTATAGCTTTATTATTTATAAATATGACTAACTAAAATTTCTTCACATTTTCAAATATATCATCTAATAATGATGTATCCTAGATAAAGGTACATGCAAAGACTAAGGTGGTCGAGAGACTCTCCCCCACACTTAATATTGCACATGGTCCACCATGTGCACTACTAAGGGGAAAGAATTAAACACATCCAAAAGTCACTCAAGTATACCTATGATTGTTGATGGATAAGAAAACTGCTAGAAAGCACATCAACATAGCACAGAAATGGAAAAAATATATATATAAAAGAAAACACAAATGTCATCGTCATGGTATAGTCTCAGGGTAGGTAGTGTCTAGTATAGGTGGGGCAGAATCAGAAGATGTAGTAGCGGGAGTAATTGATCACTCAGCCTATGGTAGTGATGTTGTGGAAGGGGCATCCATGATGGATAACTCTACAAGAGGAGGCGGGCTGGTACTTGTAGTAAAGATGAGAAATAAATCTATGGCCACAAAAACATCAGAAGGGGGTACAGTAGAAGCTGGAGGCATGGAAGTTGAGTTAGCCACTAGTGGAATGGGAATCCGCTGATGTTGTAGCAGTAGCTTTATCATAAGCTCAATGTGGTCCAGGAACTGAGAAGAAATAGTCTTCTACTAAAGGATAGTAGCCTACTGATGCTTTAGATGAGCTAGGAAGTGGTCTATCATGACTAGGTGGATGGTGATGGGGAGTTCATTTGAGGGTGAGAAAGGGGAATGTGTAGGGAAAGGTCTAGGATTGGGAATGGGAAAGGAAGTAGGGAGGGGTGAAGAAGCTGAAAGGGGTGGGAAAGAGGTGCAGGGGTATCCTCAGGGGAATGTGGGTTGACAAGGGTTGGTGGTGGGGACTGGGCAAGGATGAAATATCCCCTACTTTTGGACCAATATCATGCAAATAATCATGAGAATTTCCATCTTCTGGGGTGAACCTAATCGGTCGTGGGGAAGGGAAGGCTCAAAAATGCCGAGCTGGTGGGCTAGGTGGGTGGCGTAGAACCCACCGTTCAGGTTTCCTTGATGTATGGTCAACATAGCGTGGAAGTAAGATGGAGAAAGGTAGGGGAGGTCCAGGTAGTCCTGCCAGATGAAAAAAGTGAGAAGATCCATGTCACATCCTGTCAAAACCCCTATATCCCCGTGGCGAGGAACCTGAATGGCGCTAAAGCACCGGTGGGTGAAACAGAAGATAGGGTCAATGATGAGGGTACTCTTCTTGGAGGTGGGGGTGTAGCGGTGGTCGGGGCCAGCAATATCCTGCCACATGGCAATGAGTTCATAACCCTTGGGGTGTGTCGAGGTGGAGACAAGGGGTGGGGTGACTGGATAGGAATAGAAGCCACACCCTTGGCCAAAATCAGGAAAGGTAAGGGAAATGGTCAACCGCCTAGAAAAAATTGGACCAACAGGACTGTGTAGCAAGGCTTCACACGGTATTCAGGCCCGTTTAACTCAAAGGACGTAGCAAACACCCAAAAATAAATCTTTGAAAATAGAAGTTTTGACCTAAAATATCACAAGTAATGGCATGTGTCTGAGGAGCTCCTCCAACTCCCACTAGATACCCAGCTGCTGGGGCATGATGTTGTCAAGATAAAGACTGATCAACTAGATCATGTGGTGAGAGAAGCATCAGACTCAGTTTTACCCTAATTCTGTGACTGGAAACACCATGTAAGGATAGAAGGCACCGACATGGGCCAGTAGAGGTGGGGCAGCAGCATGGGTTGGCTCTGGTGGGGGAGCGGCCTTAGTAGGCGAATTTCTACTAGACATAGTGACCGATGAGGGATCAGCTGCTATTGAGGAGGGATCAGGAGGTGTGATAGTTGGTGGTGAGGAATTGGTGGTGCTCGATGGTGTCGTGTGTGGGGGTGGAGGTGCGGTACTAGTACCAGCCTCCATCAGGGCAGTGATTGGTGGAATGATAGACAGCGGAGGTGGATGGTACTCCGGGAAGTTCGGGGCTGGTGTCATCGTGGGATGGAGTCATATATAGTGAATGTTGGACTCTCACCCTCGGTATGAGAGGTAGGCCACTTCCCACATGTAGGGTCTTTGTCTACCATATTTTGGAATATAAAGGAAAACAAAAAAAAGAAAAATAAAATAAAAATAAAAATAAACTTCGAGAAAATAGAAAAACAGAAAGAACACAGTATGTAAACATAGAGTACACATCATGTAGTGTAATCAGGTTAGCATCCCATGTTCTCTAGATAGACACGCTGAGTGGGCATGTCATTGGCCAGGGAAGGATTACATTGCATGAAGACAAAAGCCATTCCATGTATGTGAAAATGGGTTTCTGGTCATGTAGTGGAATAGACACGGGTTGGTGATAGTAAGTCCATACAGCAAGGTACACGTTGTGTCATAAATCCACATGACATGTGTAAGGATATGGTTCATATGGTCATGTAAAGGGCCGGGCATGGTCTAGCCCATAGAAATGGGATACAAGGCATGTACCGAACATACATGTTGTGTGTATAAACATTGTTTCATAGCCGTGTGAAGGAGGTTCCCGGGCATTACTTGGTATGGTACACAGTGTTTACCAAATAGGAACACGGTGTAGTTTCAAATTTTGAATTTTCTAGTACTTTCCCATATACAAAATAACATGGCGTGTGTTCTTCATTTCTTGCTTGTGTGATATGGGAATCTGAACCATCGGTAGATCCATAAATCCCCCTAAAAGGTATGAAAATTGAGAAATAAGGAGTGTAGAATGATGTACCTGAAGTGAGGATTTCAATTTAGAAGAAATCTAGACCTAAAATGGATGAAAAAGGCATATTTCAATTATGGCGGTCAGATGACATGTGGGGAAAGAAAACAGGGAGAGGGGGGGGGGTCATGAGAAAAGGGCTCCGACCAGGTGGGGCTCAGCCTTTATAGCCGCGGTACACGGTGTGTACTAGGGCCCTCACACCCTGTATTACTCATTTTTTCTCTTTTTTTAACATAGGTATATAATATAAGTATTTTAGTAAACTATATAATAATTAATATTAATAATTAAAATAAAATATATATATATATATAATTTACTAAAAATAATTCTATACATGTAATGTATCGGTAAATACATGTCGTGTATTCTAAAATTGGAAAAGATAACTACAACCTTTGGTCTGGGGCTTGGGGTGGGATTCAAACCTGCGATCGATCCAAATGAAAGCCCTCAACCACAGAAGAAAAGGTTTTTCTACAACTATTGTTTATGAATTATATATATTTAATGTATAGGTACCACAATACGTGGGAGGAAGTATAGGCATTGTGTGTGGTTTTTAATTGGAATAAAAGGTATGAAAGAGGGAGATTAGCCATCTTCGAACCTGGTTCATTTGGATCCAGGGCTGAGACTCTGCCAATATTCCAACTTCACTCGCATGTATGTTTGTATTTGAAAAACTATTTGAATTATTGAAAACTTAGGCACACATGATGTATATTGAAATTCATATCGTGTGGTTTTATTAAGTTGAAAATGATGGAAATGGGCTGGTTGTCAGGATTCAAACCCGGGTCCTGTGGAAACTGGTATACGGCCCTAACCTGCCAGTCCATCCCCATCCTGGATTTTCCTTTGTTTAAAAACATTTATATATTATTCTGAAAATTCCCTATATGTTGTGTAAGAAAACCTGAGTATCAAAAGGATGAACACAATGCTGAAGGTAGGGAAGGAGGGATTCGAACCGGTGACAGGTCAGATAAACTCTAGTGACATAAAAATCATCCCATGCATCATCCTTGTTTATAAAGTAAGATAATATATATATTTATAATATTAGGAAAAGAACAAAAAAATACTAGTACATTCCATGTGTATTGGTGGTATATGCATTATAACCTATGTGTTGCCTCTCAGTAATCGTCTTTGTTTTAGTTCGTTGGATCGACTTACTTACCTCTTCTTACCAGAGATATATGGTGGAGAGAATTCCTACCATGACTTCCATGTTATAGTAAGTCTTCAGCTACTGTTCGTTCACCTTTAACATTTGACCATCCTCCCCATAAATTTTCACCACTCTATGGTGGAATACTCGTATGACTCAGAATGGTCCCAAACATCTTGAATTTATCTTTCCTAGACATAGTCAAATATGGGAGTTAAAAAGGAGTATGTGATCACTAGGTTGGAAAGATATTTCTTAAATCTTCCGGTTGTGGATTTATCTTGTCTTCTCTTTGTATAGCTTGGCGTTCTTATAAAACTCCCATCGGATTTCATCATGTTCTGATAGTTGGAACTTACAATTTTCTACAAATTACTTAAAATAAAAATTCAGGTCCTTGACAGACTGGTATACTTTGTGCTCCAATTCTACTGGTAGGTGGCATCGCTTTCCATAGATGAGACGAAACTGGGACATCCCCAGTGGCGTCTTGAAGGCTGTCCGATATGAAGACAAATCATCATCTAGCCTCTTGGACTAGCATTTCCTTGAATTGTTCACCATTTTCTCCAGAATCAGGTTGAGCTCATGGTTGGAAATCTCTACTAGTTCACTGTTTTGGGGATGATATGTGATTTCCACATATGATTCTTCCCACCATAATTCGACAGCAATCCATTCATCAATGTGTTATCGAAGTGGGTCCTACTGTCGTTGATCAGTACACGGGGAACGCCAAACAAGATAAAAATTTGTTTCTTTAAAAAGTTTAGGACCACCTTTATTTTCTCATGTGATTTAGTAGTGTCTTATACCCACATGGATACATAATCAATGCGGACCAAGATGTAAGTGTTTTGGAAAGATGGGGGAGTGGCCCCATGAATTCTATTCCCCACATGTTGAAGATCTTTACTTCCAAGATGGGGTGCTAGGTCATCTCAGCTCTGTGCCCCACATTACCTTTTCTTTGGCATCGATCATAACTGGAAACAAAAGCTCGGGAATATCAATGCATAGTTGGCTAGAAAAATCCATATCGTTGGATCATTGCTATAGTACGGTCTGGCCCATGATGTCCCCCAAATAGTGAGGCATAACAAAATTCTAGGACTCCATGAACATCAGTTTCCAAGATGGAACATTAGATCAACCCATCTCCATAGGATCAATATAGTAGAGGATCTTCCCAGAAGTACCTTTTTACATATAAGAGAAACCTCTTCCCCTGTTGGAAGGAGGGGTAGGGGTGGATGGAACCTATAACCAAATAATTTGAAATATCAGCATACCAGGGCCCTATTGATTATTTTACTGAAAAATGTTCCCATCTGGAGAATCCTTCTTGATCTCTCGATCTTCCTTCTTCTCCAAATGCGGTTGCTCCTAGCGGGAGAGATGATCAATAAAAACATTCTCGCTCACCTTCTTGACTTGGATTTCTAAATCAAAATCGTATAGTATGAGTACCCATAATATTAGTCTTGGCTTCCCATATTTATTGTTTAGTCAGTACTTGAGTACTGCATGGTTAGTATAAACAATAAATTTAGATTGAACTAAATAAGAACAGAATCTATCAAAATCGAACACCGTTGCCGACATCTCCTTCTCTGTGGTATTGTAGTTCATCTGTGCCTAGTTGAGCATCATGTTGGAATAATAGATGGGTCATAAAATTCAGTCAAGCCACTAGCCTAGAATTTCGCCCACTACGTAGTCACTGGCATCGCACATCACCTCCAATTTCTCCTCCCTGTTTGGAGAAATCATCAAAGGATATTCCACCAAGAACTTCTTCAAGTGCTCAAAATATATAGTGCATGCTTCATTGAATTAAAAAATGGAATCCTTGGTCAGATGGTTAGTGAGGGGATGCGTTATCTTTGAGAAGTTGCAGACAAACTGCCTATTGAAACCAACTTGTCTTAGGAAGCTGCGGATGGCTCTGATGAATGTCAGAATGGGAATTCGTGAAATAACTTATATCTTTGTCTGGAACCACCTCTATCCCATTTTCCGAGATTTTATGTCCCAGGATGATGGCACTCTGTAACTTGAAATGAAAATTTTCCCAATCCAAAACCAGGTTAGTGTTCTCACATATTTCTAATACTAGATTTAGGTGCTGCAAAGAAGTGGTGGATGATTTACCATAAATGAAAAAAAACTGATTAGAAACCTCCAGGTTCTATTCTATCATGTCATTGAAGAAAGCTAGCATGCATCTCTTGAAGGTGGCAGGTGTGTTGTACATGCCAAATGACATCCTTTAGTAATAAAACATACCGTAGGGGAATGTAAATGTTCTCTTCTATTGATTCTATGGGGAAATGTAAATATAATTTTAGCTGGAATAGCCATCGAGGATGCAGTAAAACTCATGCCCCTCTAGTCTCTCTAGAATCTGATCAGTGAAGGGTAGGTGAAATGACCCTTCCTTATGGCTTCATTCATATTTCTGTAGTCCACACAGTCTATCGAGCCCATTACAGTGCATGTGGGGATGATCTTGTTCTTTTCATTTGAAATCACAGTGATACCCACTTTTGGGTACCACATGTAGGGGACTCACCCAGGGACTATCTAAGATGAGGTATATGATGCATGCATCCAGTAACTTGATTACCTCTTTCTTCACAACATCCTTCATGGGAGGGGGGTTAGGTGTCGTTGGGGTTTCCCAGATGGCTTCCCTCCTTCTTCGGACAGAACCTTGTGGTTGAAAATGGTAGGTTTGATTCCCTTTAAGTCTTAACTTGTCCACCCAATAGCCTCCTTCCTCCACTTCAAAAATTGTTGAAGTGCATCTTTCTGCTCCTACGACAATGTTGCACTATGTATGACAGGAAGTGTCTAATTACCTCTCAAGTACCCATACATCATAGAAGATTGTAGATGGTTTAGTTCTAGTGTAGGAGCCTTTATAATTGAAGGTACAATTTGTTGTACCTCTACCCTCTCCAGAATGTTGGGAATAACAGCACACTACCAGTAGTGGCCACCCTGGCCTTCAACGAATAGGAGGTCCTCTGGTTCTTCATCCACCAGAATTTCTAGAAAAACCAAGTCATCTAATGTGGAAGAACATTCCAGATCATCACCTTTTCTGTTCAAGTGATCATCCATAGTGGTCATTGTATAGAGTCCCTCATGTTCTGGTAATGATGCTTTCTTGATGACTTTGAGGACATTGTAGGAGACTCTTTCTTCTCCTAATATGAAAATCAGCTCCCTCTAGTTTGCATCGACCAATACTTTCCCAGTGGCCTAGAATGGCCTTCCCAGAATGAGAGGGGCCTCCTAGTCTTCCTCCATGTTGAGGATAATGAAATATACAAGGAGGATTTTCCTACCCACCTTTACCATCACTTCCTCTAGTAGCCCCTTCGAATATTTGATTGATCGGTCCACAAGATGAAGGGATATATAGGTTGACATTAGTTCATTGAGCCCTAGATTCTTAAAAACATCGAAGGGTGTGAGGTTGATGTCATCTCCTAAGTCATATAGGTCCTTCCCAAACTCATATTTTCCAATATTTCTTGAGATAGTGAAGCTACCTGGATCCAGAAGAATGGGAGGAATCGAATGTTGTACAACTGCTGAGCACTCCTTGGTCTATGTAATGGTGCCTAGATCCTCCATCTTTCTTTTATTGGAGAGGATATCTTTAATTAATTTCACATACGTGGGCATCTGCATCAGTGCCTCCACAAATAGAATGTTTATGTACAACATCCTGAACACTTCCATGAACAGTCCAAACTGGTGGTCCAAATTTTGTTGCTTCATACTCTCCCGGAAGGGTAAGGTAGGCTTGAGGGGTTTGACAACATCCATTCTATTTCCTTGTGGGTCCTATTTTGATGTGAATTTGGATGAGGAGGGGTCTATAACTGAACATTTTTTGTCAGTAGGAGGATTTGGTACACCTCTTTGTGTTGTTTCCTTCTATTGTAGCTCTTTTCCACTCCACAGTGTGATGTCATGGGCCTCCTCCCTTATGTTATTCTCAGAGTTACTTGGTATTTTACCAAGCTTCCTCACCGAGAGCTAGTTTTATAGTTGGATGATTTGGTTGTCCAGGCTTCGAATGAAAGTCTCCTAATTCTAGAATCTAGTATCAAGAGTAGATATAAACTTTGTCATGAGATCATATAACCTTGAGGTTCTCTTCTGCCGAGGTGGATGTGCAGCTGGTGGAGGCAGCGGCCTCCTAGACTGCCGTGGGTGAGGGTTTTGATACCCTTGCTGCTGGTAAGAGACCTTCTAATGCAATTTTTTCCTCTGATATTTGCTCTGATTTTGGGGCAGACCATAGCCGGGTGGTCGCTGGGGCGGAGAATTCTACTACTGCGGGCCCCATCCTTTGTTCTGGTGATCCCGCCATGCCTGGTTCTGGTCCATCTGGTACTAGTTCGACCCTTAGTTTTGTGCAACAGATCTCACATAGCTCGTTGAAGGGTTAGCTGTAGGTCTCAGGAATTCTCCCATGATGTGGTGGTCACTACATTTGTTTCACTTTGGATGGTTCACCGCATGTACTTGGGACACCCTCTTCAGATTCAGCACATCCATCATTTTTTACACAGCGTCTAACTGGGAAACAAGTATAGTAGTGGCATCGATATTGTGTATACCTTGTTTTTGTGTGCCCTGATCAAAACTCCACTAGAAACTGTAGGCAGACATGAATTCTAGAAGATCAGATAGATCTTCGGGGGACTTCCTCATAACCATACCTCTAGCAGCAGCATCCACCATGAACATTTTGTGCATTGTCTGTCTTCCGTTGAAGGTTTGGACCTACTTCTAGAGTGGGAGTCAGGGATGTGGTTATTTGTGCAGAATATCTTTGAAATGCTCCCATGAGTCGTATAACGACTCCAAGTCGTGCATTTAAAAGTTTTGTATTTTGTTCCATAAGGTCGCCATCTTCGAGGGTGGGAAATATTTTTATAGAAATTATAGGCTAGCTCTTCCCATGTGAGGATAGATCATTGCACAAAACAATTTTTCTAGTCTTTAGTTTTATCCCATATAGAGAAGGTGAAGGGATGAAGACTAATGGAGTCCTCAGAAACTTATTGGTAGCAGAACATGTCACATATCTCCAAGAAATTGGTGAGATGGGTATTTGGATTCTCACTAGACTGGCTATCGAACAGAACTTTGTTTTGGATCTTCTATATGATAGAAGGCTTGATCTCGAAATTCTAGGTCTACACTGGTAGACGGACGGTGCCCGTGTCAGCTCTGTGAATAGACGGCATGCATTACTACATGAGAGTACAGCGTGGACGTGGCTTTTGAGGGAGTGGAGGTGGCAAATATTTCTTTTCCCGAGGGGTGAGGTACAACCACTGAAATATCTGATTCAGCGGATGGGGATGGACGTACTCTAGAGGGGGTTGTTTTGGTTGCCTCAGGTTGTTCCTCAGGAGAAACTCCATGAAGCCTCCTTGTGGGGCCTACTATGGCATACCAGCAGCGGGAGGCTGCTGGTCCTAGTACGGGTGCCCGACTACAGCTTCTGTGGCCTACTCTCCCTCCTCTTTGTTCACCATGGGTGGTGATTTCTGGTTGTGCTCTTCCACCAGTGCACGTTGACGTTGTAACAATGTTCATTCAATTTCTGAGTCAATTAGAAGAATGTCTGATGACTCATTGCTCCTGGACCATGTGTGGAGTTTGGTCATGCACATGTGATCCTACACTTACATAGAACAAAAAACCTTGAATAAATTGAAAAATAAAGATAAATAGAAATGGGATTAGGAATGTGATTTTTGGGAATTTTTAATATTCGTTTTCACTAAATTAATGAAAACACAACTAAACTTGACACTCAAATCAATGTTCCCGAGCAACGACACCAAAATTTGGTCTTCCATTTCACCAAAGGTATGTTATCGGTGTCCCAAAGTGATATGACCCACTCTTAAGCTAGTATAGCATCAGTGCGGGGTTGATCTACATGGAATGAATGAGTGCCTGAATTTGATTTTATTTGGAATTAACTTAGTGAAGGATGCTGAATTTATAGTAGGATTTTTGTTTTTGATTATGATAACCATTTTGATTACTGAAGTAAATATTAACATTTAAAGGTAAAGAAAACAATAGTGATTTTTAATGTGTTTGAAAGAAAAAGGAGTGTGTTGGGGCTATGGTGATTATGGAGGTTATACGAACTTCTTATTAGGTTGTGTTGTTCATTATAACCCAACACTCAAGGTTTCAGTTGTGACAAGGTTCCCTTCATCTGGTAAACTCTTTCTGGAACTAAAGGAACTCACTCCTTGGTCCAATATTCATTTTTTCACAATTATTTATTTAGATCAGTCCATTCGTGAGTTGATGAATACATCCAATGATCATGAAGGTATTCATCTCTATTATTCCTTTGATTCCCTATAAATTCTTCCCTTGTTCTGGATTAGAATTTTCATTGATAAAAATAAATGATTGAAGATGAATAATAAGAAATAAATATAACAAAAAGAATCATAAAAATTAATACAAGATACAACACTCTTTCATCATCCACAACCCCAATACATGGTGTGTTTTAGTTACACATGGAAGAAAAGATGACAACAGAACTGTCGATACGTGATGTGGTCATCGGAGAAACATTGAGGAGAGGTGAACTATTTTGTAGAATGGCAGAGTAGCGGATCAACAGTAGCACGACAGTAGGGTAGCGGAACCTCCCTCTTTCCAATATTGAATAATGTCTCCTCAAACTGGAGGCCAAGTTCCTATTTATAGAAAACAAACATACATGGTATGTACTAAAAGTACACATCATGTAGTTTTGTCAACACACTTTTGTTTCAGTTTTTTTCTAGTAGTTGGCTAGCTGCGACGCCCTTGAATTCCGCAGCATCGATGGTTGTTTGGTGCAGGGTACATGGCATGTTGCGCTGCTTCAGATGGTGTGTAGTCACTAAAAAAGACACCAGCCGCATCTAGAAGCATGTACACGACATGTAAGTATGACCCAGATGTTAAATAATCTTTGTTCTAGAGACTTGGGGATGCATTCATCCAGTCAATCCGTGTATGAGTCTGAATGTACACGGCGTGTAGTTATGTACATGAGGTGTAGTTGGTAAATTTTCTCAGAGTTCTCCCGGTTTGTGTGTTTGGCCATAAGACACCTTAAAATAAACAAGATAACCAAAATAAAAGTATTTTTTCACTAGGAAGTATGTATTCTCTGAAAACATGTTCTTATTTTCAAAGATATATATAGAAATGTATACACAAATCGAATGTATCAGTTACATTTCAATCAAAATTACATAAAGGATATAATTTCAAATAAAGTATTAAATACCATTTTTATGGAAAAAATTATGTTGTTGGATATTTAATGGGTTTTATTAACACCAAATAATAGAAACCATGGATCATAACATAGTCATGACTCAAGCATTGAAAT